>OY757009.1:0-16296 GCA_963580505.1 Ennomos erosarius | reverse complement strand
AAATTAATAATAATAATATAAATAAAAAAATTAAAATTCATAAAATAAATCTAAATAAATAAATTTTAAAATTATTTAATTGATAAATATTATAAAAAATAGAATAATTTTTTATTACATTAAATATCCCCCAACCTCTATAAATTTCTCTTCAACCAAAATCAATATTTTTTAATAATTTTTGACTATAATTTAAAAAATAATATCTTAAACCATATGTTCTTAAATTAGGCATAAATCACATTAAACATAAAAATGTTCTTAAATTATAAGTTATTAAATATTTATTAAAAGAATAAATATTTATATTTCTAATTATATAACCTAAAAATAAGCCAATTAAAACTACATAAATTACTATTATTTTTAAATTAAAAGGTAAATAAATTATTCTAGGATAATAAAAAATTAATCATATTAACATTCTCCCTCTAATCACTCTTATAAATAATAAAACTAATATACTTTTTAACATAATATAATCCTCATCATATAAATTATAAATACTTATTAAATTAAAATCATTAATTATTAAATATATTATTAAACGAATTGTATAAAATATAGTTAATCCTGTAGAAACATAATATAATAAAAAAACTAAAAAATTTAAATTTCTAAAACTTACTATTTCTAAAATTAAATCCTTTGAATAAAAACCAGCTAAAAATGGAATACCACATAAAGCTATATTAGAAATATTCATACATAAACAAGTTATGGGAATATATAATCTAATACCCCCTATAAAACGAATATCTTGTATATCATTTATTATGTGAATAATAACTCCAGCACATATAAATAATAAAGCTTTAAATATTGCATGAGTTAATAAATGAAAAAAAGCTAACAAAGGTATTCCCATTCTTAAAATTCTTATTATTAAACCTAATTGACTTAAAGTAGATAAAGCAATAATTTTCTTTAAATCAAACTCATAATTAGCAGAAATACCCGCCATAAATATAGTTAAACTAGAAAATAATAACAAAAACTTAAAAAAAATAGTATCAACTAATAATAAATTAAATCGAATTAATAAATAAACACCTGCTGTAACTAAAGTAGATGAATGAACTAATGCAGAAACAGGTGTAGGAGCAGCTATAGCCGCTGGCAATCAAGATCTAAAAGGAATTTGAGCTCTTTTAGTTATAGCAGCTAAAATAATCATAATTCTAATATAAATTATACAATAATCATTTTTTATTAATTCTAAATAAAAAATATAATTTCAACTCCCAAAATTTATTATTCAAGAAATAACTATTAAAATTAAAACATCCCCAATTCGGTTAGATAAAACAGTTAATATACCAGCATTATAAGATTTTAAATTTTGATAATAAATTACTAAACAATAAGAAACTAACCCTAATCCATCTCACCCTAATAAAATTCTAATTATATTAGGTCTAATAATTAATAAAATTATAGAAAAAACAAATAATAAAACTAAAATAATAAATCGTATTAAATTTAATTCTGATCTTATATATCTTTTTCTATAATAAATAACCACAGAAGAAATTAAAAAAACAAATATTATAAATAATAAAGATATTCAATCTAATAAAATTGACATAACAACTCTTAAAGAATTTAAAGAAATAATTTCCCATTCTAAAAATAAAACTATATTATTTATAATAAAATATAATATAAAAAAAAAATTTATTAGTATAAATATAAATAAAAATAAAAAAGAAAAAAAACAAATAGAAAAATAATTTTTATTTATAATTTAAAATGAATTTATATCCATATTTTTGACACCACAAATCAATATTTTTATTAAATTATTTAAATAAAATCAAATTAATCTATAATCAATTTTTAATACTAAAATATTTAAAGGAAATCAATGTAAAATTAACAATAAATATTCACGAGATACTCCCGTATAAAAACTATATATACCATAATAATATTTACCGTGTTGAACATATGAATATAAATATAATCTATACCCAGCTCTAAAAAAAGAAATTAATATTAATATTAAAATAGAAAAAGAACTTCATCTTATTAATCTATTAATTAATATAATTTCACCTATTAAATTTAAAGAAGGAGGTGCTGATATATTGGAAGAAAGTAATAAAAATCATCATAATCTTATTGTAGGTATAAAATTAATTATCCCCTTATTAATTAATAATCTTCGTCTATTAATTCGTTCATAATTAATATTAGCTAAACAAAATATACCTGAAGAACATAACCCATGACCAATTATTAATAAATAAGAACCTAAAAATCCCCAATAATTTATAATTATAATACCACAAATTACAAATCTTATATGAGCTACAGAAGAATAAGCAATTAAAGATTTAATGTCAACTTGACAAAAACACTTTAATCTAATATAAAATCCCCCTAATAATCTAATAACAATTCAAATATAATTTAATTTTATATTAATTTCCTGCAAAAAAATTAAAATTCGCAATAAACCATAACCACCTAATTTTAACATAATACCAGCCAAAATTATTGAACCAGATACTGGAGCTTCTACATGAGCTTTAGGTAATCATAAATGTGTAATATATATAGGTATCTTAACTAAAAAAGCTAAAATTATTCTAATATATAGTAAATAAAAATTCAAATTAAAAAACTTTAAAAAATAAATTATAATACAATTTACTTCATTAAAAATATAAAAAATACCTATTAATAAAGGTAATGAAGCAAATAAAGTATAAAATAATAAATATATACCAGCTTGAATTCGTTCTGGTTGATAACCTCAACCAATAATTAATATTAATGTTGGAATTAATCTACCCTCAAAAAACAAATAAAATAAAAATAAATTTATAACACTAAAAGTTAAATACAATATTAATAATAAAATAATAATATTAAATAAAAAAAAATTAACATAAAAATTTATTTTAAATAAATTTTCTCTCGCTATTAATATTAAAATACAAATTCAAATTCTTAATATAATTAAACCAAAAGATATAATATCAAAAGAATACATATAACTTAAATTAAAATAATTATTAATATTTAAATTTATATTTATAAATAAAAATATTATTAAAAATAATATTATTTGAACCATTCAATATATATTTTTAATAAAACATAAAGGAATTATAAAAATTAATATAAATAAAAATTTTATCATATTTATAATAAATTAAATCTTTTAAAATAATCATTACCATGAGTGCGAATTATAGAAACTAAAATAGATAAACCTAAAGCCCCCTCACACACAGAAAATACTAAAAAAACTATTAATATATATAATTCATAATTTAAAGTCAATAAATATAATAACATTAAAAAAAAAACTCTTAAAACTATAAATTCTAATCTCAATAAAATAATTAATAAATGTTTATATTTAGAAACAAAAATTAAATTACCAATAACAAATATAAAAATAATAATAATATATATATATTTAACTATCATTAGTTAGTTTTTATAGTTTAATTAAAACATTGGTCTTGTAAATCAAAATTAAGAAATTTCTTTAAAAACTTCAAAGAAAAAGAAAATCTTTATCTATAATCTCCAAAATTATAATTTTTATTAAACTATTCTTTGAAATAAAAATATTTTTATCAACATTCATACTTATTATATCTATTATTATAATTTTTTTAAATCATCCCCTATCTATTGGATTAATAATTTTAATACAAACATTAATAATATGTTTATTATCAGGAATATTAATCAAAACTTATTGATTTTCATATATTTTATTTCTTACCTTTTTAGGAGGTTTATTAGTATTATTCATTTATACCTCAAGAATTGCTTCTAATGAACTTTTTAATTTATCATTTAACTTAAAATTATTTTTAATAATATCCTTAATATTAATTTTTATAAATCAAATATATTTATATTTTTACGAAAATATCAATTGAATAAATTTAAGTAATAATTTAAGAGATAATGATAATTTTATAAAAATAATATTTTTTAATAATGAAAATAAAATCAATTTAAATAAATTATATAATAATCATACCTACATAATTATAATATTATTAGTAATTTATTTATTCATTTCTCTAGTAACAATTGTAAAAATTACAAATATTTTTTATGGACCTTTACGATCCATTTAAATAAATTTTTACAAATAATTAATTATAACTTTTATTTATCAAAATTTTAAACAAATGTTAAATAATAATTTTTCAAGATTACGAAAAAACCACCCCATCATCAAAATCATTAATAGATCATTAATTGATTTACCCTCACCTTCTAATATTTCAACATGATGAAATTTTGGATCTTTATTAGCATTATGTTTAATTACTCAAATTATAACAGGTTTATTTTTAACTATATATTATACATCAAATATTGAAATAGCTTTTTACAGAGTAAATTACATTTGCCGAAATGTTAATTATGGTTGATTAATTCGAACTTTACATGCTAATGGAGCTTCATTTTTTTTTATTTGCATTTATTTACATATTGGACGAGGAATTTATTATGAATCATTTAACTTAAAATATACATGAATAGTAGGAGTAATCATTTTATTTTTATTAATAGCAACTGCATTCATAGGTTATGTTTTACCTTGAGGACAAATATCATTTTGAGGAGCAACAGTTATTACTAATTTATTGTCAGCAATTCCTTACTTAGGAAATATATTAGTAAATTGAATTTGAGGGGGATTTGCTGTAGATAATGCTACATTAACTCGATTTTATACATTTCATTTTTTACTACCTTTTATTGTATTAATAATAACAATAATTCATTTATTATTTTTACATCAAACAGGATCAAATAACCCTCTTGGATTAAATAGAAACTTGGATAAAATCCCTTTTCATCCATTTTTTACATACAAAGACTTAATTGGATTTATTATAATAATATTTTTATTAATTATATTAACATTAATTAATCCTTATATATTAGGAGATCCTGATAATTTTATTCCTGCTAATCCATTAGTAACCCCTGTTCATATTCAACCAGAATGATATTTTTTATTTGCTTATGCAATTTTACGATCAATTCCTAATAAATTAGGAGGAGTAATTGCTTTAGTAATATCAATTTTAATTTTAATTATTTTACCATTTACTTTTAATAAAAAAATTCAAGGAATTCAATTCTATCCTATTAATCAAATTTTATTTTGATCGATAATTATAATAATTATCTTATTAACATGAATCGGAGCTCGACCTGTTGAAAATCCTTACATTATTACAGGACAAATACTAACATTTTTTTATTTTTCATATTTTATTATCAACCCTTTAATAAATAAATATTGAGATAATATAATATTCAATTAACTAACTAAATAATTAATGAGCTTGTTTAAGCATTTGTTTTGAAAACTTAAGAAAGAATTATATATTTCTATTAATTTTATACTAAAAATAATATAATTATTTAATAAAATAATAAAAAAATTTTTAACCCCATATAAAATAATAAAAAATTTAAAGAAACAGGTAAATATCTTTTTCAAGATAAATACATTAATTTATCATAACGATAACGAGGTAATGTACCCCGAACTCAAATAAATATAAAAGAAATAAAAACTAATTTTAAATAAAAAAATAAAGTTATATTATAACCCCCTAAATAAACTAACACAAATAATATTCTCATAAATAAAATTCTAGAATACTCAGCTAAAAAAATCAAAGCAAATCCCCCTCTTCTATATTCTACATTAAATCCTGAAACTAACTCTCTTTCACCCTCAGCAAAATCAAAAGGAGTACGATTTGTTTCAGCTATTCTAGAAGATAATCAACATAAAGATAAAGGAAATATAATAAAAATAAATCAAATTAAATTTTGATATTCATTAAAATTTATTAAATTAAAATCCATAATTATAATAATTCCAGATATAAAAATTAAAGCTAATCTAACTTCATAAGAAATAGTTTGAGCTACAGAACGCAAACCACCTAATAAAGCATAATTTGAATTAGAAGATCAACCAGCTACTATTAAAGTATAAACCCCCAATCTAGTACAACAAAAAAAAAATAAAACCCCCAAATTAAATCTAATTAAATTAAAATAATAAGGAATTAACATTCAAATTATTAAAGATAAAATAAATCTAACTACAGGAGAAAAATAATAAGAAAAATAATTTGAATACAAAGGAAATGTCTGTTCTTTAGTAAATAACTTAATAGCATCAGAAAAAGGTTGTAAAATACCTATAAAACCAACTTTATTGGGACCTTTACGAATTTGAATATAACCTAAAACCTTACGTTCTAATAAAGTTAAAAATGCTACACCAATTAAAACTCCTAAAATTAAAATTAATAAACCAATAATAATTATAATTATATCATTTATAAACATATACTATTTATATAATTAATATTATACATTTATGAATTCTAAAATCATTACATTTTTCTGCCAAAATAGTAATTATATATATATATATATATTATAATACAACTATTAAAAACAAATAAATTTTTAATTTATTTTAATAAAATTCAAAATAATTTATAATTTTAATTAAAATAATTGATCCTTTCGTACTAAAATATTTTAAATTTTAAAAGATAGAAACCAACCTGGCTTACACCGGTTTGAACTCAGATCATGTAAGATTTTAATGATCGAACAGATCAAAATTTTAAACTTTTGCATCTAAATTTTATCTTAATCCAACATCGAGGTCGCAAACTTTTTTTCTTATTTGAACTAAAAAAAAAAATTACGCTGTTATCCCTAAGGTAATTTAATCTTATAATCAATAAAATTGGATCAAATATTCAATTATTTATGTTAATTTTTTAAAAAAGTTAAATTTATTTTTTTATCACCCCAATAAAATATTATAATATTATAAAAATCTTAAATAAATAAATAATCTATTATAAAAATAAATATAAAACTCTATAGGGTCTTCTCGTCTTTTTAATTTATTTTAACTTTTTAAATAAAAAATTAAATTCTATAAATTAATTTAGAGACAGTATATATTTCATCCAATCTTTCATACAAGTCACCAATTAAGAGACTAATGATTATGCTACCTTTGTACAGTCAAAATACTGCAGCCCTTTAATTAATTTAATCAGTGGGCAGATTAGACTTTAAATTAATTTCAAAAAGACATGTTTTTGTTAAACAAGTGAATATAAATATTTGCCGAATTCCTTTTAATTAATTAATTTAAAAATAAAATTTTAAAATTAATATAACTTAATTATATACTAATTTTATTATTATTACTAATTTTTTATAATTAAAAATAATTTTTTTATAAAAATTTAAATATAAATTTTTAAATTTTTATTTAATTAAAATTATTTATAATAAAATAAAATTTATTAACAATATAAATTATAAAATTTTTAAAATAAAATTTATTATTATAAAAATTTAATTTAAAGCTTATCCCTTAAAATATAAAATTTATTTTTAATAAATTTAATTAATTAAATTTATTAAAATAAATAAATTTAAAATTAAATTTTTTTCTAAAAAAACTAGATATCATTAAAAACGAATAACATTTCATTTCAAAATAATTATTAAAAATAATATTGATACAATAACTTTTATAATTATTTAACTCTTTTAAATTCGAGAAATTAAAATTAAATTAAAAATTTTTAATAAACTCTGATACACAAGATACAATAAATAAAAATTACTTTTAAATTAATTTATTTTCAATTATTTCAAAATTCTATTACAATACTAATTTACTATAAATATAATAATTTTTTCTTTAAATAATACTTTAACCCCCATTAAATATTATAAATTAAAATTATTTTTATTAAATTTTACTAATTAATTTTCCCCCATCAAATTAATTAATAAAATTAATATCTTTTCAATGTAAATGAAATACTTTTCAAGCTCTAATTTGTTCTTTCTAGAAACACTTTCCAGTACATCTACTTTGTTACGACTTATTCCAATTTATTTATGAAAGCGACGGGCAATATGTACATATCTTAATTTTTAATCATTTTATTAAATTAAAAAAAAATTACATTTAAATCCACCTTCATTTAATTATTACAAATTAAAATTCATTTAAATAAATTTATTGTAATCCATTATATTCTTAATTATTTTCTGCATCTTGATTTGATTTAATTTTTTTTTTATAATTTTAAAATATTATATTTATTAAAAAATATTTATTTAACAACGATATACAAAATAATAAATTAAGTAAATTTATTCGTGGATTATCAATTAATAAACAGATTCCTCTAAATAAACTAAAATACCGCCAAAATATTTAAGTTTCAACAAATAATTATATACTATTTTAGTATTTTAATTTTAAATTTAAAATAATAGGGTATCTAATCCTAGTTTATTATTTAAATTTATTAAATCATAAAAATATTTTAAATAATTTTATTAATAAATTAAAATTTCACTTAATAATCTAAATTTTAAATTATAAAATAAATTAATTATTAAATAACTAATAAAATTTAATTCAATTTTTGTATAACCGCAACTGCTGGCACAAAATTTGTTAATGATTATATTATTACTAAATCTTAATTTCTTAAATTTTTAATATTAATTACTACTAAATATAAAATATTTTTTAAATAAATATTTATTAACACTAAAATTTATATGTAAAATAAACTTAAAATAAATTTTTTAAACTATATAAAATTTATTTATATGTATAAAATTATGAATAGATTTTTTTTTTTTTATTTTTATATTAAATTTTTAATATTATATTAATTTATTTAAATTTATAATTAATAATTAATATTATTTAAATTAATTATATATATATTAATATTAATTATTAAAAATTTAATATTCTTTCTCTTATTTTTTTCATAATATTATATTTAAATAAAAAATTCAATATAATCAATTTTTATTCGATTAGTTTACTATATATTAATATATTTAAAATTTAATTATTTATTTTATTAATAATTATTTAAAATTAATTTTATATTAAATTTTTAATATTATATTAATTTATTTAAATTTATAATTAATAATTAATATTATTTAAATTAATTATATATATATTAATATTAATTATTAAAAATTTAATATTCTTTCTCTTATTTTTTTCATAATATTATATTTAAATAAAAAATTCAATATAATCAATTTTTATTCAATTAGTTTACTATATATTAATATATTTAAAATTTAATTATTTATTTTATTAATAATTATTTAAAATTAATTTTATATTAAATTTTTAATATTATATTAATTTATTTAAATTTATAATTAATAATTAATATTATTTAAATTAATTATATATATATTAATATTAATTATTAAAAATTTAATATTCTTTCTCTTATTTTTTTCATAATATTATATTTAAATAAAAAATTCAATATAATCAATTTTTATTCAATTAGTTTACTATATATTAATATATTTAAAATTTAATTATTTATTTTATTAATAATTATTTAAAATTAATTTTATATTAAATTTTTAATATTATATTAATTTATTTAAATTTATAATTAATAATTAATATTATTTAAATTAATTATATATATATTAATATTAATTATTAAAAATTTAATATTCTTTCTCTTATTTTTTTCATAATATTATATTTAAATAAAAAATTCAATATAATCAATTTTTATTCGATTAGTTTACTATATATTAATATATTTAAAATTTAATTATTTATTTTATTAATAATTATTTAAAATTAATTTTATATTAAATTTTTAATATTATATTAATTTATTTAAATTTATAATTATATAATATATAAATATAAATAAAAAAAAAATAAACTAAATTTAATATTAATTTATTCAATAATATTTATCTTTTAATCATAATATATGCCATTTTTAATAATTTTAATATAGATAATAAATAATAATAATATTAAAAATAAGCTAAATTTAAGCTTTTGGGTTCATACCCCAAATATAAAGAAAATATCTTTTTTTTAAAAATAAAGTGCCTGAAAAAAGGATTATTCTGATAGGATAAATAATGTAATTAAAATTACCTTTATTATTTATATCTTATAGAATCAAACTATATCTTTTAATATCAAAAATTAATGTGCATCTTACACTAAAATATAATATATAAATATAAAGAACTACTAATTCTTTAAATTAATTTTTAATTATTTTATATTTTTTATATAAATTCAAATAAAATATTTTTTATTTTTATTCTAATATTTAGAACAATAATTTCAATTTCTGCAAATTCTTGATTTGGATGTTGAATTGGTTTAGAAATTAATCTAATAAGATTTATCCCCCTAATTTCTAAATCTAATAATTTAATAGCATCAGAAGCAGCTTTAAAATATTTTTTAACCCAATCAATTGCATCAATTAATTTTTTATTTTATATTATTATAAAATTAATTTTATTTAAAAATTTTGAAATCAATAATATTATTTCATTAATAATTAATTCTTCAATATTAATAAAAATAGGAGCTGCCCCTTTCCATTTTTGATTCCCCAATATTGTTGAAGGTATATCATGATTTAATAATTTTATTTTGATAACTTGACAAAAAATTACCCCTATAATTTTATTATCATATTATTTTAATAAAAATTTATTAATTTTTAGAATTTTTTTAAATATTATTATTGGAGCTATTGGTGGCCTAAATCAAACATCCTTACGAAAAATAATAGCTTTTTCCTCTATTAATAATTTAGGGTGAATAATTTCTTCTATTTTAATTAGAGAAAATTTATGAATTTTTTACTTAATAATATATTCATTTTTAATCAGAATTATATGTTTTTTTTTTTATATTATAAATTCATATTTTATTAATCAATTATTTATTTTAAATTTAAAACCTATAATTAAAATCAATTTATTAATTAATTTTTTATCTTTAGGGGGATTACCCCCTTTTATTGGATTTTTCCCCAAATGAATTATTATTAATTTTTTAATAATAAATAATTTTCATTTAATAACATTTATTTTTATTATAATAAGATTAATCATATTATTTTTTTATATTCGAATTATTTATTCATCATTTATATTAAATTATTTTAAAATAAAATGATTTAAAATTAATTTTAAAAATAAATTATTTTTTATAATAAATCTTTTTTCAATTTTTTCTATTACAGGAATTATTTTAAGTACTATATTTTTTTTTTAAGGTTTTAAGTTAAAATAAACTAATAATCTTCAAAATTATATATAAAGAAATATTCTCTTTAAGCCTTAATAATTATCTATTATAACTTAAAATTTGCAATTTTATATCATTTTTTGAATATAAGACTTTAATTATTAATAAAAGAGAATATTTCTCGTTAATAAATTTACAATTTATCGCTTATTCCTCAGCCATTTTATTTAACAGCGAAAATGACTTTATTCAACAAATCATAAGGATATTGGAACATTATATTTTATTTTTGGAATTTGAGCAGGTATAGTAGGAACTTCACTAAGATTATTAATTCGAGCAGAATTAGGTAATCCTGGATCTTTAATTGGTGATGATCAAATTTATAATACCATTGTAACTGCACATGCTTTTATTATAATTTTTTTTATAGTAATACCTATTATAATTGGTGGATTTGGAAATTGATTAGTACCTTTAATATTAGGAGCTCCAGATATAGCTTTCCCACGAATAAATAATATAAGATTTTGATTATTACCCCCCTCTATTACCCTTTTAATTTCTAGAAGAATTGTAGAAAATGGGGCAGGAACTGGATGAACTGTTTATCCCCCTTTATCTTCTAATATTGCCCATGGAGGAAGATCTGTAGATTTAGCTATTTTTTCTTTACATTTAGCTGGTATTTCTTCAATCTTAGGAGCTATTAATTTTATTACTACAATCATTAATATACGATTAAATAACATATCATTTGATCAAATACCATTATTTATTTGAGCGGTTGGAATTACAGCATTTTTACTACTATTATCATTACCTGTATTAGCTGGAGCTATTACTATATTACTAACAGATCGAAATTTAAATACATCATTTTTTGATCCTGCGGGAGGAGGAGATCCAATTTTATATCAACATTTATTTTGATTTTTTGGTCATCCTGAAGTTTATATTTTAATTTTACCCGGATTTGGTATAATTTCACATATTATTTCACAAGAGAGTGGTAAAAAGGAAACTTTTGGATGTTTAGGAATAATTTATGCTATATTAGCAATTGGAATTTTAGGATTTATTGTTTGAGCTCATCATATATTTACAGTAGGAATAGATATTGATACTCGAGCTTATTTTACATCAGCAACAATAATTATTGCGGTACCAACTGGAATTAAAATTTTTAGTTGATTAGCAACCCTTCATGGAACCCAAATTAATTATAGTCCTTCAATATTATGAAGTTTAGGATTTGTATTCTTATTCACAGTAGGAGGATTAACAGGAGTAATTTTAGCTAATTCATCAATTGATGTAACACTACATGATACATATTATGTAGTAGCACATTTCCATTATGTTCTTTCTATAGGAGCTGTATTTGCTATTTTAGGAGGATTTATTCATTGATACCCATTATTCACAGGATTATCTATAAATCCTTATATATTAAAAATTCAATTTTTTATCATATTTATTGGAGTAAATTTAACATTCTTTCCCCAACATTTCTTAGGACTAGCAGGAATACCTCGACGATACTCTGATTATCCTGATTCTTATATTTCATGAAATATTATTTCTTCTTTAGGATCATATATCTCTTTATTAGCAGTAATAATAATTTTAATTATTATCTGAGAATCAATAATTAATCAACGACTAATTTTATTTACATTAAATATATCTTCTAATATTGAATGATTACAAAATTTACCCCCTGCAGAACATTCATATAATGAATTACCTATTTTAAGAAATTTCTAATATGGCAGATTATATGTGATGGATTTAAACCCCATTTATAAAGGTATATCCTTTTTTTAGAAATGGCAACTTGATCAAATTTTAACTTACAAAATGGAGCATCACCATTAATAGAACAAATTATTTTTTTTCATGATCATACTTTAGTTATTTTAATTATAATTACTATTTTAGTTGGTTATTTAATAATTAGTTTAATATTTAATCAATATATTAATCGATTTTTATTAGAAGGACAAATAATTGAATTAATTTGAACTATTTTACCAGCTATTACCTTAATTTTTATTGCTTTACCATCTTTACGATTACTATATTTATTAGATGAATTAAATAATCCTTTAATTACACTAAAATCAATTGGTCATCAGTGATATTGAAGTTATGAATATTCAGATTTCAATAATATTGAATTTGATTCTTATATAATCTCTTCAAATAGATTATCCCCAAATAATTTTCGTTTATTAGATGTTGATAATCGAATTATTTTACCAATAAATAATCAAATTCGAATTATAGTTACAGCAACTGATGTAATTCACTCATGAACTATTCCTTCTTTAGGAATTAAAGTAGATGCTAATCCAGGACGTTTAAATCAAACTAATTTTTTCATTAATCGTCCTGGTATTTATTTTGGACAATGTTCAGAAATTTGTGGAGCTAATCATAGTTTTATACCTATTGTAATTGAAAGAATTTCAATTAAAAATTTTATTAATTGAATTAATAATTATTCATCATTAGATGACTGAAAGTAAGTACTGGTCTCTTAAACCATTTTATAGTAAATTAACAAATACTTCTAATGAAAGAATTAGTTAAATAAATAACATAAATATGTCAAATTTAAATTATTACTCTGTAATGTAATATTCTTTTATTCCTCAAATAATACCAATTAACTGAATATTATCTTTTATTTTATTTATTTTAATTTTTATTATTTTTAATATTATAAATTATTATGTTATTATTAATAATAAAAAATTAAATTATAAATTAAATAATAAAAATAAATTAATAAATAATTTTAATTGAAAATGATAAGTAATTTATTTTCAATTTTTGACCCTTCAACTAACTTATTTAATTTATCAATTAATTGAATTAGAACATTATTAGGATTAATTTTTATTCCATATAGATTTTGATTAATTCCAAATCGACATTATTATTTATGAAATTTTATTATCAATAAATTACATAATGAATTTAAAACTTTATTAAAAAATAATTATTTTCAAGGATCAACTTTTATTTTTATTTCATTATTTTCATTTATTCTATTTAATAACTTTTTAGGACTTTTTCCATATATTTTTACTAGAACTAGTCATTTAAATTTATCTCTATCAATTTCATTACCACTTTGATTAAGATTTATATTATATGGTTGAATTAATAATTATCAACATATATTTTCACATATAATTCCTCAAGGAACACCTGCTATTTTAATACCATTTATAGTATTAATTGAAACAATTAGTAATGTAATTCGACCAAGTACTTTAGCTGTTCGATTAACCGCTAATATAATTGCAGGACATTTATTAATAACATTATTAAGAAGAACAGGATCAAATATAGCATCTTATATAATCATATTTCTTATTATTATTCAAATCTTATTATTAATTTTAGAATTTGCAGTAGCAGTAATTCAATCTTATGTTATTGCTATTTTAAGAACTTTATATTCTAGAGAAGTTAATTAATTTAATTTATTTTAAATTTTTCATAAATAAATCATCTAACTAATGAAAATTAATTTTTATCATCCATATCACTTAGTTGATTACAGACCATGACCTTTAACAGGTGCTATTGGAACTATAACCCTAGTTACAGGAATAGTAAAATGATTCCATAATTTTAATATAAATTTATTAATTATTGGTTATTTAATTATTATTTTAACCATGTATCAATGATGACGAGACATTTGTCGAGAAGGAACACTTCAAGGTAAACACACCATTTTAGTAACAAAAGGACTTCGATGAGGAATAATTTTATTTATTGTTTCTGAAATTTTTTTTTTTATTTCATTTTTTTGAGCTTTTTTCCATAGAAGACTTTCTCCAAATATTGAAATTGGTTCTATTTGACCTCCAATAGGAATCACACCATTTAACCCATTTCAAATTCCACTATTAAATACAATCATTTTAATTAGATCAGGAATAACAATTACTTGAGCTCATCATGCAATAATGGAAAATAATCACTCTCAATGTATAAAAAGATTATTTTTAACAATTATTCTAGGAATTTATTTTACTATTTTACAAGCTTATGAATATTTAGAAGCACCATTTACAATTGCAGATAGAATTTATGGATCAACATTTTTTATAGCAACAGGATTCCATGGATTACATGTTATAATTGGGACCATATTTTTATTTATTTGTTTTATTCGACATTTAAATAATCATTTTTCTAAAAATCATCATTTCGGATTTGAAGCTGCAGCATGATATTGACATTTTGTAGATGTAGTATGATTATTCCTCTACATTTCTATTTATTGATGAGGTAACTAATTATTTATATAATATAAAAAGTATATTTGATTTCCAATCAAAAAGTTTAAATAATTTTAATATAAATAATTATTTTAATAATAACAATTTCAATATTAATTATATTAATTTCTAATATTATAATAATATTATCAATTATCTTATCAAAAAAATCATTTATAGATCGAGAAAAATCATCACCATTTGAATGTGGATTTGATACTAAATCTTCAGCTCGAATTCCTTTTTCGCTTCATTTTTTTTTAATCACCATAATTTTTTTAATTTTTGATGTAGAAATTGCATTAATTTTTCCAATTATTAAATTATTCAAACTAGTAAATTTACTAGTTTGAATAAAAATTAGATTTTTCTTTATTATTATCCTATTAATTGGATTATACCATGAATGAAATCAAAATATATTAAATTGAACAAATTAAATTAATATTTAGGATTATAGTTTAAAATAAAACATTTGATTTGCATTCAAAAAATATTGAAAATCAATTTATCTTAAATAAATAAGAAGCAATAAAAATGCATTTAATTTCGACTTAAAAGATAGAGTATATCACTCCTTATTTATTAATTATTAATTGAAACCAAAATAGAGGTATATCACTGTTAATGATAACATTGAATTGTAATTCCAATTAAAGAAATATAAAGATTAAAATTAAGCTGCTAACTTAATTTTTAGTGGTTAAATTCCATTAATATTTCTATTTATATAGTTTAAAATAAAACATTACATTTTCACTGTAAAAATAAAATAATAATTTTTATAAATATTTAAAGATAAAATTATCTCCTTAATATCTTCAATATTATACTCTTTTTATAAGCTATTTAAAT
>CAUZLB010000023.1:62500-102240 GCA_963580505.1 Ennomos erosarius | reverse complement strand
CCTAACCTTTTTTTTTTTTTTTTTTTTTTTTTTTTGACCCAGGGAAATCCTTTTACGGATTCGACACTCAAAAATGCCAAAAATCTCCTACCGTTTTCGAGATAATTGAGCACCAAGTTTTTTTATATAAATATCCCATACGCGTTTTGTTGCCTTGCCGCGCAGAACATAAATCCACCAAAAAACCTTCAAAGTAAATTTTCAAAATTTCTAAACTTTTGGATTTCGACGACGTGTTGCCGCCGACGGGGTGCTGCGCAGGATATTCTCCGTCTCATCGTGACTGCACTCCTCTTCATGCGTTCCAGCTCGTTGGTCCACCAAGGTAAGTAGCTTTTGTCTTTTGATATTTTCTTTATCGGTTTGGTTTCTGTGCATGCTTTATTAATACAATCAATGTAGGTTTTGACTGTAGCTTCTAAATTCAGTTTTGATTCTATGGTTAAAATTTTTTCTGTTGTAAGCTGTTTTTGTTTTAAAAGGTTTTGTAGTACCTCGGTGAAGCGACCCCAGTCCGCTTTCTTAGTGCAGTATTTTCGGGTTGAGTTATTTAGGTTCCGCACTTCAGGTCTCTCCAGTCGTATGTCGAACGTGATTGCGTTGTGGTCAGAGCTGGTTACCGACTTATCGACCCTCCAGTTCGAGACGTACGGTAGCAGGTTTGTTGAGGTGACTGTGATGTCTACATTGCTTGTCAGAATTCGTCCGCCTCGAACTGTATCAAAGGTAGGGTCATTGCCCTCGTTGATTATGTGCAAATCACTTTCGTCTAGGAAACCTCTGAGTGTTTCGCCCCTTTGGTCCTCAGCGACGCTTCCCCACCACGTGCTCCACGCGTTGACATCGCCCCCTATGAGGATTTTGTCGGTTCGCATTGAGTTCAGGATATCCTTAAGTCTGTCCAGGCACGGCTCAAGAGGTTCAGTATCCTCGAAATAGACCGACACTAATCCTACAGTCCATTTGTCGGTTTTAATACGTGCTGCGACAATATTTTCCGTGATCAAAGTCTGGTCGTTGAGGATTTCGATGCTCTGATCGAGGACAATGATAGCCGCTTTCACTGGTTTTGATCTGGGTGGGCCGCACTGAATTATTCTCGTACTACCGTACCTCTTGAGCTCCCCCACAGATCCTACGTAGGGTTCCTGAACCAAGGCAAAACCGACTTTCCTTTTCTGTGCTTCGAGGAACAGTTCTTGGGTGGCTAACCTCTTTCGTTGCAGGTTTGCTTGGAGGCCTCGATATCTGGAGGTCAGTCCCGGTGTCGCGTTTTGAGAGTCAAGTAAAGTTGAGGTGCCCGTATCGTTAGCAGTATGCTACACTTGACCTAGCAGTCTCCTCCCATCTCTTGCGTATTGGACAGTCTCCGCTGAATGCGTTGTGGCTGGTCTCACTGTATTTGGCCAATTTGCAGTTACGGCATGATGGTGGTTCGCCAACTTGGTGAATTGAACACTCGACTTGGTGGTGGGTGCCACCGCAGTGGCTGCATAAATCCGCCTGCTCTTTGCACAGCCTGCGGCCATGCCCATAGCCGAGACACCTAGTGCATTGCACCAGCGGAGACTGATCCTGCACCGCTACGCGCTGCAGGTCAATGTGGACTTGGCTGGCTGACGTTAATCTTTGCCATACGACGGGAGACACCTGAAGTACCACATGGTTGGCCAAAGGGTTTCTGGCTCGTCTACGGTATCTCACCACAGCTCGAAAATGTTCGTCGGCCACGTCACCCAGCAGTCCTACATTCTGTTTCCTGAGAGAAGTGACTATATCGTCATCCGTATTATAGCTGAGGAGGTCCTTAATGATTACCAGAGGGTCTTTATTCTTGGCCTCCTCAACTTTAAGAGTCCGGTCTGACGATATTTTCTGGGCCATTCTCTGCATCTCCTCTCGGCTATTGCAACTCAGTACGACCTTTTGGTTTCTAACTTTCCTGACCCTCTGAACCTGTAACCCGGATGCTCTAGCGTCCAGAACATTCCTCACTTTGCCGAGTACCTCGTCACTGGTGTCCTTCTCTACGTCCGACGACACTATGATGGAGTGCTTAGGTATGGGGGTTTTAGGAGACCTGCTGCTGGTCAGAGCCCCGGCGTAAGAGGGTGATGCCTCTTTAAGAGACTCCACTCTTTTACCCGTCTCCACTGTGACCTGGCGCAGCTCTCTCACCTCTCCCAGTAGCTTCTCGATGTTTTGCCCTCCATCATTTGACGACGCACTCGGCGGGACTCGAGCTGTCCTCGCTACTGCTTGCGCATAGGTTTTCACCTCTTCCTGCATTCCTTTTTGATGCTTAATCATGGTCTCTTGTAATCCAGTCATTTTACTAAATCCTTCCCTTATTAATTTCGTATGTTGTTCCAGAACTTTCATAACTTCACTGTCATTAACTCGTTCAGCCTCCGTTGCGGCCAAGGAGGTGACCTCGCTTTCTTGTCCCTTATATCCCTTTCCCTTCTCCATCTCTGCTTCCTTCACTAGCTGAAAAAGTCGCTCTATCGCATGGGAGACCTCTGTTTTTATTTCGGTCTTTAAGTTGCGCGAGTTGTTTAGGTGCAACTTTGCCTTGCTTAGGCAAGCTCTAGCTTCTACTAACCTATTTGCGTATTTCGACTTTCCCGGAAGCGGTGGGCTGCTCACAGTACCTACTGGGATCCCGCGCACTGCCGAAACAACCTCTTGCGAGAGTGTATTCAGCTTCGGTTTAGAGGGGCCGGCAAGACAGACATCCTTCGCGGAGCTGGTCTTTAGACGTAAGTCCTGCTTGCCTGCTTCCCACTCTCCGATGCTACGTCTTACGGTTGAAGGTACCATTTTTACTTCCTGCGTTGCCACTGCTGACATAGTTGGGGATTTTTGACCATCCTCAGAGACGTCCACTAGAGGGAATGTCGTATCCATTGGGGGGGGCCTCCTTTACCACTTGGGGCTTTTTGATGGGTGTGTGTATTCCAAACATATTGGAACGATTGGATATATTTAAAAGTAGTTATGTATATTTGTCAATAGACAATGTCACAATAGTGATACAACCACAATAAAACTAAAACTTAAGATCGAATTAAAATATTATATTGAGCTCTGCCCAGTCACAATTATAATGTCAAAACATACAGATAATACTAATAGTGGTAACAAATAGTGGTACAATTAAATAAAACGAACACAAAAATCGACGTAAAATTAAAATTATAAAAATATATGATTTAGGTCAATACAGTCTTGTCAAATAAAATTGTGATAATTAATTGATTATAAATAAAAAAAAACCAACTATTTAATAGGCACAGCCTTGTCTAATTCTCGGGAAAATAGTACCAAAATTATCAGAAAAATTTATAGAAAAATACTATCCACTAAAGTTTTTCTGGGTGGGGGGGTGGGTTCCTAATAGGGTGGGTGGGTGGGCGCAAAAAATTGATTTTTGAACTGTTTTTTGACTCTAATTTGCGATTTTTGTATGGGAGGGTACCCAGATTTTCACGGTTTCGGGTGCAGGACGCGCACGCGGATCTATCGAGACCCGTGACGCCGCAATAAGGTGCAGGTTTGCTTAGCACCCGAAAATGACCGTGAAAATTGTTTTTTTCCCAAAAATTTTGGTTTTTTGTACTAACGTGTGCTTTTTTTGTTGCAGGTGCAGCTGGTGCTCGCGAAGACGCGTCTATTGATGTGTCACACTAGGTTAGGTTAGGTTAGGTTAGGTTGGGGGACCCCCCACAGCGCATACGTCCACGTCGTGTCTCCCGGAAACGACCCAGTTCTGACCACCGTAACGGAGTGGCAGACTGGGATCGGCTAAAGTGCGCTGTACTATCGATGCCAATGCCGTCATCTGATACAGAAGGAATGCCTCCCAAACAGCCGGCAAGAGATTCCCTCGGGAAATTTGTAAAAGGCCCTTCTCAGGGCCAACCAAAAGGCCCTTCTCAGGGCCAACCAAAAGGCCCTTCTCAGGGCCAGCCAAAAGGCCCTTTTCAGGGCCGTTCCCAAGCTTCTCCTGTAGAGAAGACGTTCGAGTCAAATGACTCCTTCTCCGAGGTATCGGAGAGGTCGGGGATGGAGACCGCTGACGAAAGCGGCACTGGCCGAAAGCGGCCATGCTCTTCATTCTTCGTGCCCGGGTATTTAGATTCGGACACGGAGACTGAAGAGACGGCAGCCGCCAAGGTCAGCACGGCGAGGAGAGGCAGGAGGAAGGCCACCCAGGCGGTTTCCTCCAGGGAAACCTTCCTCAAGCCTGCTCCAGTTGACGGAGAGTTGGAGGTAGTCCTGCAAGGCAGGAAGTATAGGAAGACGCCAGCCGCTGTGGTTAGCGACGTCGGGTTGAGCACCGGAACCGATTCCGATGCTCGCCCGATGATCGACGACTTATGCGTCCTAAATGCTCAAGAGCTTAGAGCGCGGGCAGGGGAGGAACTGGCCGGTGTTTTGGAGGTCGCCAGGAAGTCTGGCAACCTCAAAGGCGAATTCGTCGGTCGCCTGAAGAAAGCCGCGTCGACCCTGGGAGAGGTGGTCGACACCCTGACTGGGAGAACTGAGGTTGACGAGACGCGACTGCTCAGGGCGGTGAGTAGCCGCCAGCGGCTGGAGATAGAGTCGCTTAAGGCAGAGGTGAAAGCGCTGCGTCTTGGTTTCGCCGAAGCCAAGACGGAAACCGCCGAAGCCAAGGCGGAAACCGCCACCGCCATCGCTGCTGCCGCCGCGGCCTCTGCCACCGCCTCTGCTGCGGTTGAGAGACCGGCTGCCCCCACCACCACACTGGGGGCAGATGTGATTGAGGAGCTGAAGGGGTCCTTGACTGCCACGCTCGGGCAAATGATTAATGCCCGACTCGCGGTGATCGAGGACCGCCTCTTGCCAGCCCAGACGGTGCGCCCGCCACTTAGAGCGGATGCCAAGAGGGCAGCGGCTGAGGCAAAAGGGGCTGAGCCGGCTCGCCAGCAGGCCGTGACTGCGGGTCCCTCCACCTCAAAGGGGACTCCAAGTGCCCAGGTTCCCCAAAAGGAAACCTGGGCGCAAGTGGTGGGAAAGGGCAAGGGAAAAGGGAAAGGGAAGTCCTCCGTTCCCTCCTCTGTCCCAGCCCTTGGTACCCCTGTGGCCCAAGCCCCCGCGGCTCATGCCTCCACGGCCCGTGCCCCCACGGTTCGTGCCCCCGCGGCCCGAGCCCGTGCGGCCCAGCCCCCAGTGGCCCGTGCTCCTACGGCTCGTGCCCTTGCAGTCGGCGCTCCAGCAGCTCGTGTGTCTGCAGCTAAACCGGCAGCTTCCCCTGCCGGTAAAGCTAAGACGGTGCTGAAGAGTCCCCCGAAGTCCGCGGTCGTGGTGCTGTCATTGCGCCCCGAAGCCGTGGAAAAGGGGATAACCTACGGCACCGTCATCCAGACGGCACAGGATCGAATCAACCTGCTGGAGCTGGGGATCGAGCGGATCCGCTGCCGCCCGACCGCCACAGGAGCCAGGAAGCTGGAGATTCCTGGCTCCCAAAATGCGGAGAAAGCGGATCGCCTCGCGGAGGTGCTCCGCGGGATAGTGACGGAGGTGGCCAGCGTCACCAGGCCCGTCAAAACCGCTGATCTGAGGATCACGGACCTGGACGACGCGACCACAAGAGAGAAGGTGGTGGCGGCGGTCGCTCGGGCGGGGGCATGTGACCCGCAGGTGGTCAAGGTCGGAGAGATCCGCACTGGAGTGGCTGGGACTGGCTCCACCCTCGTAACCCTCCCGGTTGCAGCAGCCAAAGTGTTGCTGCAAAAGGGTAAGTTACTGATAGGGTGGAGCTCGGTGAAGGTGGTGGCACTGGGGGAACGCCCCATGCGCTGCTACAAGTGCTTGGGGCTGGGGCACACTCGCCCCCAGTGTCCCGCTGCGGCGGACAGGGGTGACCTGTGTTTCCGGTGTGGAGACGCAGGTCACCGGGCGGCCAGCTGCAGGAAGACCACCCCGCGCTGTGCCATATGCGCTGAGTCGGGGAGGCCCTCCGGGCACATAATGGGGGGACGCAGCTGCGTTCCCCCTAGGACGAAGGGGAAGGCCACTCGGACCCAGGCCGCCCCGGCTGCCACAATCCAGGCCGCCCCAGAAGGAGCACGCCAAGCGGCGTGTGAGGAGGTTGTGATGTCTGATTGATGGATCAAGTCGGACATCACAACCTCCTTCAGACGAATCTGAACCACTGCGCCCGGGCACAAGATCTGTTCATGCAGTCCCTGGCGCAGTGGCAGATAGACGTGGCGGTAGCCGCGGAGCCGTACTACGTCCCCCCCCAACATTCTTGCTGGGCTGGGGATTTGGACGACTCCGTGGCTGTTGTTGGGCGGCCCGGAAGTGCCTCCCCCCTCTTGGTTGAGGAGAGGGGCTCGGGGTACGTGGTGGCCAGGTGGGGAGAGTATGCGATTGTCGGCGCATACTTCTCCCCCAACAGAACCGCTGCAGAGCTGGAGGTCTTTGTGGACCTCTTGGCTGCGGCGGTGAGACGTCAGGCGCCACGTCAGGTCCTCCTTATGGGGGACCTGAACGCTAAGGCCCGGGATTGGGGCAACCCCTCCACTAACTCCCGTGGCGAGATCGTCAGGGAGTGGGCGGTTGCCTCAGGACTGACCCTGCTCAACAGAGGGTCGGTCCACACCTGCGTGCGACAGCGTGGGGGGTCCGTGGTGGACGTATCGTTCGCCACCCCAGCTGTCGCAGCACGTGTCCGGGCCTGGAGGGTGTTGTCGGAGGTGGAGACTCTCTCGGACCACAAATATATACGGTTTGAGATCTCCACCTCCGACAGCCAAGGGGGGCCCCAGCGGGTGGCGCGGGCGGCCTTCCCGCGCTGGACCATTAGTCGCCTCGACGCCGAGTTGGCAAAGGAGGCGGCTATGGTGCAGGCGTGGCAGGCTGGCCCCGCGCACCCAGACGTGGACGTCGCGGCGGGTCATTTCCGCGATGCGGTGACGGCCGTGTGCGACACGGCCATGCCGAGGGCCCGGCGACGTCCTGAGCGCCGCCAGGTGTACTGGTGGAGCTCGGAGATCGCGGATCTCCGAGCCGCCTGCTCGGCGGCGCGGCGGCCCTACACCCGCTGCAGGAGGCGGCGCAGGGGCCGCACGGACGAGCAGCTGTCAGCCGAGGAGCTGGCAGCTGAGGGCCAGCTGTATAGCGCCTACCGCAATGCGCGGTGGGACCTACAGCTGGCCATAGAAAGGCGGAAGTCGGAGGCCTGGGGTGAAACCCTCGAGGGCCTCAACAGGGACCCATGGGGACGTCCATACAAGGCTGCCCGGAATAAGTTCCGGGGCCAGACGTCCCCAGTCGCGGAGTCCCTGGAGCCGGAGCTCCTAGACAGGGTGTTGGGGGGGCTTTTCCCCGACAGGAATCCCCTCCACAACCCTCCGACGATGGCGCCATCCCTCCCCGAGGCGGACTTAGCGGACTCCATCCCGCCTCTTTCAGAGGCGGAGATGGAGATCGCGGTCGCACGCCTACGGGGCAAGAGGACCGCTCCGGGTCCCGACGGGATACCGGGACGGGTCCTCACAATCGCCCTGAGGGAGATGGGCGATCGGCTTCGGGAACTGTTCGACGCGTGCCTTACGTCTGGACGGTTCCCGAAGCTGTGGAAGGATGGCCGATTGTGCCTGTTGCGGAAGGAGGGTCGTCCTATCGACTCTCCTTCCGCATACAGGCCCATCGTCTTGCTGGATGATACGGGGAAGCTGCTAGAGCGTGTAGTAGCTTCCCGTGTCATCCGGCACCTGGAGGGTACTGGGCCTGGGCTGTCGGAGGCCCAGTATGGGTTCAGAGCAGGGCGGTCTACTATAGACGCCCTGCTCTGGCTCAAGAGGTGGACGCAGGATGCGGTCGGTGGAGGGGAAAAGGCGTTGGCTGTGTCGCTTGACATAGCCAACGCCTTCAACAGCCTTCCGCATGGAACGATACAGGAGGCGCTCCGTTATCACGGAGTGCCCCTGTATCTGCGGAGGCTGTTGGCCAATTACCTCCAGGACCGCGAGGTCCTGGTGGAAGGGCGCGACGGTTTGAGGCACCGTCGCGTCTCCTGCGGGGTTCCACAGGGGTCGGTCTTGGGACCGCTCCTGTGGAACATTGGCTACGACTGGGTGCTGCGTGGCACGCTTCCTGCAAATATGCAGGTTGCGTGCTACGCGGACGACACCCTGGTCGTAGTCAAGGGGAGGGACCTCAGGGAGACGGTGCGGCTGGCCACGGTGGGTACAACCCTCGTGGTCGACCGCATTCACTCCCTGGGACTGGAGGTTGCCCTCTCCAAGACTGAGGCCCTGTTGTTCCACGGGCCTCGGGGGGGACCCCCTCCAGGGACGCGGGTACTCCTGGATGGGATCCCGGTCCCGGTTGGGACCCAGATGAAATATCTGGGTCTCATCCTGGACGGGAGGTGGACTTTTGGGGCCCATTTTACCCAACTGGCCCCAAGAGTCCTGGGTGCGGCTGCTGCACTGGGGAGGCTGCTGCCCAACGTGGGTGGCCCGAACGCCACGTGCCGTCGGCTATACTCCGGAGTTATCCGGAGTATGGCCATGTACGGGGCACCGGTCTGGGTGGACGCCCTCGGTCGCAATAACAAGGCCCTGCTGCGACGTCCGCAGCGGGTCATTGCGACGAGGGTGATCCGCGGATACCGGACGGTGTCCTGGACGGCGGCGTGCGTGCTGGCCGGTGATCCCCCCTGGGAGCTCGAAGCGGAAACCCTCGCCGAAGTTTACCACTTTGTGGCGGCGAGGAGGTCCCGTGGAGAGCCCCCAGCGTGGGAGGAGGTCAGGCGCCTGCGGAGGCAGGCGCGGGCCGCCCTGTTGCGGCGGTGGACGGAGGACCTGGCTCCACCGGTGCCTGGGCAGAGGACGGTGGAGGCCATCCGCCCGGTCCTCCGGGAGTGGGTGCGGCGGCCATTCGGGTCGCTGACCTTCCGATTGGTGCAGGTGCTTTCCGGACACGGATGTTTCGGAAAGTACCTGCACCAGATCGCGAGACGGGAGGCGACCCCAGCCTGCCACGAATGTGGGGCGCCGGAAGATACGGCGCCCCACACGCTGGAGGTGTGCGCTGCTTGGGAGTCTGAGCGGCGCACACTTTCAGCGGTCGTTGGCCGGGATCTCTCGTTGCCGAGCGTGGTGAACGCCATGCTCGACAGCGAGAGAGCGTGGCAGGCTACGGTCTCCTTTTGCGAGGTGGTGATGTCGCAAAAGGAGGCTGCGGAGCGGGTCAGAGAGGACGATGCCAACTCTGACCCCCTCCGGCGCAGACGGAGAGGGGGACGGAGGAGGCGCTTCGGGCGCCTTCTTCGTCCTCCGTAGTGGGGCCGGCGGCGGAGGGTCGGGGGACTCTCCGCTGCGCTCACACGGCCCCACACGTCTGGTGGGTAACTGAGGTGAAAGGTTACCCACCCACTGGTGCAGAGGCCCGGAAGGGCCTACCGCTGGGGCGAGATAGTGAATGCCAGCGCGACCCTATCTCGTCCCGTCCCGGCGGCGGACGGATCACGGGGGGGTTTTAGTGGGTTCGAGTCCCACATACCCCCTGCCATCACCCCCGTGGTGGCAGGGAAGTGCGAGGGCATTTCCCCCCCTCAAAAAAAAAAAAAAAAAAAAAAAAGGTTAGGTTAGGTTAGGTTAGGTTAGGTTAGGTTAGGTTAGGTTAGGTTAGGTTAGGTTAGGTTAGGTTAGGTTAGGTTAGGTTAGGTTAGGTTAGGTTAGGTTAGGTTAGGTTAGGTTAGGTTAGGTTAGGTTAGGTTAGGTTAGGTTAGGTTAGGTTAGGTTAGGTTAGGTTAGGTTAGGTTTTTTTTTTTTTTTTTTTTTTTTATTTTCCGAAGGGAGGGGGGAATCCTCATGGATACCGCAGGGCTCGGGCCCCGCGGTTATGTCCGACTCCGCCTTTCGGCGACCTACGGACTAAACCACCCCTCCCTTTTGTCTGCGTCCCTCTGACAAAATCAGAGCCTGTCTTTTCGTGTTTCTGTTTTGTATTCTTATTCTTTTCGTCTGTCTGGTCGTTTGTTGTTTAAATTACAAATTTATATTTTAATACATTTATTATTTGTTCCACACACCTATGATATTCGTCTTTTATCATCAGATTTTTCGTTATGCTAACATTATTATATTATTACAATACATATATATAGCCTAACTTATTTATCTGTTTCGTTTTATAGCTTTATTTGCAACTAATACACAATATTTTAGAAATTTTTCCCTTGTATTTTTGTCAGTTATTAGTTCATTAAATCTACTTGGCGTTATATCTGTTTCCAGTTCTATTTCTGCCTCGTACCTCTCAGAGCCATAGGCAGGGCACTCCGTCAGAATATGGACAACGTCCTCGTTTTTGTCTGGGTCACATACACACGATGGGCTTTCCTTACACCTGAATCTACTCAGGTATTCGGAAAACCCACCGTGTCCCGTCATCACTTGCGTTATTACTCCCGTTGGTGCTATTTTTCTTATCAGGTGGTAAGCTTGCACTGCATCAGGGAAGAACAGCTTGGTAACCTTAGCAGTCTCACCAGTTCTATATCTCCGATTCCACTCATCGAGCGTATCCATGCGGATAAGACGCTTGATGAATGAAATCGGGCACTGGTCGTAGTCTGGCTTAGTCTTTATTTTTAGGGCTGCATCTTTTGCCAGCTGGTCGGCTCTCTCGTTACCCTCTAGTCCCGCATGAGCTTTTATCCAGAAGAGTTGTACATGTTTGTTCCGGTTTTTACACTCAGTAATGTTTTTGCGGATTTCGACTGCAAGGGGATGGAGGGAGCGATGGTTTGCCACCGCTTCCAGCGACGAACGAGAGTCGCTATAGATACCGAAACTGGTTTCCGGGCGCCTGAGTGCCTCTTTCGTGGCCTTGCATATGGCCAACAATTCCGCTTGGTAGACGGTGCAATAGGACGACAGCTTCAGCTTCTGGTTTTTGGTTTCAGCGTCATTGGTCCATAGAGACAATGCTGCCCCCACCTTACCGTCAATTTTACTGCCGTCCGTAAAGATACGTACTGCTTGGGTATTGTTCTCGTTCACTTGTTCCTCGTCTACCAAGCCTATGAATTGCGGGCACATATTCAATGCGGGGTGAGGCGTGTCAGAGAACGCGATGCGTCGCTCCGCCTCCCTATCTCCTAGTGCTGGCTGCGGTGCTCCCCTCCTTGCTTCATACAGGGCTGCTGCTTCCTGTATTCGAAGGTCGAGGGGAAGCATCGCAGCAAGCACCAATGCCGAGTTCAGGGATACGGTGCGATAGGATTTGCACAATTTTTGTGCGAATCCTCTTTGGACCACGTTTAGCTGCCGTTGTATACCCAGTTTCTTTGCTGCCGGCGCCCAAACACTTGCCGCGTAAAGGATCACTGGTTCCACCACTGCTGTATAAATCGTGCGTATGACCTCCGGATGGAGGCCCCAGCTGATCCTGGCAGCTCTGGCTAACTGTTTGTATAGGTTCAATGCCTTTTTGCATACATTTGCAGCATGGCTGTTGAAAGTTAGCTTGTTGTCAATGGTGAGCCCCAAGATTTTTATCTCTTGTGACATGCCAACTCCGACCCCGCCCATGCTCAGCAGTGGGGCATCAAACTTCAGTTTCCGCGTCAGATTCATCGCATTGGTTTTTTGGGGTGCAAACTTTAACTTGTTTTTGATACCCCACCGGTGAACATACTCGAGGGCGTCATTGGCACGCTGCTGAACCTCCATCGCGGTATCCCCCTCAAATACCAGCACCACATCGTCGGCAAACGCCTGGCAATAATCTCCTCTCTTCTCCAATCCTTGGAGGAGAGGGTCTAGGAGGAGGTTCCAGAGGATCGGGCCCCCAATCGACCCCTGGACACAGCCTTTTCTAGTTTCTTTGGTCACTACCTCCCCAGCATACCGTACTTTTACCTTTCTATTTTCCAGGTAGCTGTCGATTACCCTCCTTACATTGACCGGGCATTTTTCCTCGGCTAGTCTCAGCTTAATAGCAGGCCACCACGCACTATCAAAAGCTCCCTCTATGTCTAGCGATATCAAGGTTATTAACTTCTTTTTAGCGAGCTGTAGACGTATATGCTTAACCAGATCATAGAGGGAGTCCTCTGTGCTTTTTTGCGGCACGAATCCATACTGCTTAGTGCTGAGTCGTGGAATAACATGCCATTTTATTCTGTTAACGATCAATTTCTCCAGGATCTTTCCCATCACTGGTAATAAACCTATAGGTCTATAGTTAGGTTAGGTTAGGTTAGGTTAGGTTAGGTTAGGTTAGGTTAGGTTAGGTTAGGTTAGGTTAGGTTAGGTTAGGTTAGGTTAGGTTAGGTTAGGTTAGGTTAGGTTAGGTTAGGTTAGGTTAGGTTAGGTTAGGTTAGGTTAGGTTAGGTTAGGTTAGGTTAGGTTAGGTTAGGTTAGGTTAGGTTAGGTTTTTTTTTTTTTTTTTTTTTTTTACTCCCGAGGGCAGGGGGGAATCCTCATGGATACCGCAGGGCTCGGGCCCCGCGGTTATGTCCGACTCCGCCTTGGCGACCTACGGACTAAACCACCCCTCCCTTTGTCCAAGTTCTCCCCCGACATTTGTCGGAGACTTTGTCATTGCTTTTATCTTCTAACAGAATAGTTTATTAGAGTAGTCAGTATAATTCGTTTAAGCGAGAACTGTCATTATTATGATTATTATTATTTGAATTTCGTACAACTAGTAACATATATTATAGGAATATATCTTCTATTGCACACAATAAATTTATTTAATTAATTATTAACATTACAAATTGTATTATTAATTGCATTATTATATTAACTTTTGTTAATCTTATTGGAATCTCTTGTCACTTTGCAGCAAAATTCTATAAATTTGTCCCTGCTTTCATCGTTACCAATCCATTCATTTAAATTATTATATTCCATCTTCATTGCGAATTCTATTTCCAACTGAGTTCTCTGTCCTATGTATTTTGGACAGTCCACTATTAGGTGTAGAGGTGTCTCTTCCATTTCTGGATCACATATGCATGCTGGTGATGTTTTTAATTTGAACCTGTGCAGATACTGGGCATATCCCCCATGTCCCGTTAAGGCTTGTACTAACACCTGTGTTAATTTTATTTTCCTTAAATTTTTGTATGCATCAAAAACGTTAGGAAAAAAGATTTTGGTCGTACTTCCTGTTTCAGTCTCAAGGTATCGGTTTTGCCATCTTTCTATACTCTTCCGTCTTACTTCCCTTTTGATGTAAGATATGGGGCATTTGTTGTAATTTGGTGCGGTTTTGATTTTTAAGGCTGCCTCTTTTGCTAATTTATCTGCACGTTCGTTCCCCTCCACCCCGATGTGCGCTCTCACCCAAAACATCTCCATCTCTATGCCTTTAGCATGGAGGCGGTTTATGTTTCGCCTGATTGCGCACGCCAGTGGGTGGTAGGTGTCATAATTTTGGAGCAGTTCTAGGGATGATCTTGAGTCGCTCATCAGCGTGATTTTCGGTTCTTTCATCTTCATAGCTTGTTCTGTGGCTTCGTAGATTGCATACATCTCTGCTTGAAATACTGTGCAAAACTTTTCTAGCTTTAATTTTTTACTGGCTACTTCTTTATCTTCTTTCCACCAGGAGAGTGCTGCGCCCACCTTCCCTTCAATTTTGCTTCCATCTGTAAATACTATAAGTCCATTAATATTATGTTCTGCTAGTATTTCTGGTGTCCATTGTTCGATGTTCTTGAAGGTCATGACTCTGTTTTTAGCAGGGTGACAGGCTTTTGTGAAGGATTCCCTGGTTTCCAGATCTCTGTCTCCTACGAATTCTGCTAATGGTTTTCCTCTCTTCGCCTCATAGATAGCTGTAGCTTCATTTACTCTCATATCGAGAGGAAGTATTCCAGACAGGAGAAGCGCCGCATTTAGAGAAACAGTTCTGTATGCACGACATATTTTCTGCGCAAAACCTCTTTGTATTGCATCTAGTTGTTTTCTGGTTGTTATTTTTTGTACCGCCTCATTCCATACACTTGATGCATATAGGATAATAGGTTCTATAACTGCTAAGTATATAGTCCTTATTATTTCCGGGTTTAATCCCCATGTTGACTTTGCGGCTCGTGCTAGTTGTTTGTAGATATCGGTGGATTTCCTACATACATTTGATATGTGTTTGTTGAAAGTTAACTTTTTGTCTATTGTTAGTCCTAATATTTTTATTTCATCTACCAATTGTATTTGTACGCCTCCCATTATTATAATGGGTGCATCAAATTTTTGTTTATTTGTTAACAGCATGGCAAATGTTTTTTGTGGTGCAAATTTTAGTTTATTATCTGTTCCCCATTTATGTATTTTTTCTAATGTTGTGTTTATTTTTTGTTGCAGGTCCAGTGCAGTTTTTCCTGAGAACACTAGCGCCACGTCATCCGCAAAAGCTTGACAGTAAGTACCATTTTTTTCTAGTAAGTCCAAAAGGGGGTCGAGCAGAAGGTTCCAGAAAGTGGGCCCTCCTATTGATCCCTGCACGCATCCTTTAGTGTTTTGTTTCAAACTAGATGTCCCAGCATATCTTACTCTTACTTGCCTTTCCTCCAAATAGCTATTTATGACACCTCTTAAATTTTTAGGACACTCTTTAATTTTTAGTTGTCTTTTTATAGCGGGCCACCAAGCGCTATCAAATGCTCCTTCTATATCTAGCGAAATAAGAATAACTAGTTTTTTGTCGGTGATTTCTTGTTTTACATAATTTATGAGATCGTAGAGAGAGTCTTCTGTTGATTTCTGGGGGACGAACCCATACTGTCTAGGATTACATTTAGGTGTAAGGTGCCATCTCAGTCTCTTAACTATCATTCTTTCCATAGTTTTACCAAGAACCGACAATAGACCAATCGGTCGGTATGACTTTGGCTTTGTGTAATCTTCTTTTCCGGGTTTTCTCAAAATTATGACTTCGGCTGACTTCCACTGTTTGGGGAAATAGTGTAGTTTTAAACATTTGTTTGTTATTTCTAAGAATAACTCTTCGTTAGTGTGTATTGCTCTTTCACATATATCTGCGGTTAAGCCGTCCGCTCCAGGTGCTTTCTTGGGGTTGAATTCTTTTATGGCATTCCTTACTTCATCCATCGTGAACGGCGGATCATTCGTGGCGTCTTCCAGCTCTATGAGCTCCTTGGCCTGTTCTCTGACTTCTCGATGGACTGGTAGGTCTTCATTCGGGTCGTCATCAGGATAGAAAACGTTTACTAGGAGTGTCGCTGATTCATCGGGATTAAGTGTTTTCCCTTCATGTACCAGTAACACGTCTTCCTGTCTTTTTGCTGTTTGTCTAATCACACGATATATGCCGTCCCACATGCTCTCCCGGTCTTGTTTGCCACAATAATTTTTCCAACTCTCTGTTTGCAGTTTAGCAGCTTCTTCTTCATACAATGTCTTTGCTTTTAAGTATTCCGCAATCACATGTTTTCTTCTACTCTTTGCTGCGCATCTAATGCGTCTCTTTTTGGTAAGCATTTCTTTCTTTTTATTTTCTATATCGTCGTTCATCCATGGTAAGTGGAACTTTGGATGCGATGTTTTCTTTGGTATAGAACTTTCACATGTTTCAGTTATGGCTCTTATGTATTCTGCCACTTTTATCTCAAGCTGTTCTGAATTTTCTAATGCTCGTATTGCCCATCCATTTAGGTTCTTTTCCGCTAACTTATTTACCAGTGTTGTTTCAAACTCATCCCATCTTGCCTTCTTTGTGTTGAACCTCCTCGTTGTTTTTATCTCTTTTACGAGTGGAGGTTTCCCAAAAGTTACTGTGAAAGAGATTGCGTTATGGTCTGAGCTTGACACTGTATCGTCTACCATCCAATCGTTCACTCTGTTTAGCAGCACTTCATTGCAAAATGTAACGTCCACTCTACTTTGGTAGATTTTGTCGTTTCGTACTGTCTCGAATGTCGGTTTGTCTCCTTCGTTGAGGATAAACAAATTTTTCTCCTCAATAAATGTGGATAGCTCTTTGCCTCTGTTGTTTTCCGCCACACTTCCCCACCATGGACTCCATGCATTGACGTCTCCGCCTATGATGATGTTTTTTGTTCTGCTCAGTGTAAGGAGTCGATCCACGTGGTGCAGATATGGGTCCAAAGGTTCGTGTTCTTCAAAATAGACCGACATTACGATTAGTTCCCATGTTGGTGTTTTTAGTATTGAGTATGCTATATTCTCTGTTGTCAGGGTAGGATCGGCTATTATTTGGATGTTTGGATTCATCACTATGATTGCCGCTTTGACCGGTTTTCCATGTTCTGTAGGAGATATACATTGAATAATCCTTGTACCAGTGTAGTTCTTAACTCTCCCTATAGCGCCAACATATGGTTCTTGAACTAAGCCGATACTAACCCCTCTTTTTTGCATTTCACTTAAATATTCCTGAGTGGCTAGCTTACTTCTTTGCAAGTTCGCTTGAACAACCAAATACTTCATGATGCCCGTTTCTATTAGCAATATGACACGCTGGCCCGTGCTATCGTATCCCAGCGCCTTCTTATTGGGCATACTTTGTCAAAGGCCCCATGGTCATGTTTATCGATCTTAGCCTGGCAGCAGTTTTTGCACGATGCCTGGTCACCATCCAACCAGACCGGACAGTCTTTTCTTAGATGAGGGCCAGCGCAATGACTGCACAAGTCCGCTTCCTCCGTGCACAGTTTCCTTCCGTGGCCAAAGCCAAGGCATTTGGTACATTGAAGCAGCGGGGATTGGTCATGCACTGGTCTTCTTTGTAAGTCGATATGAACTTCTCCCGTTGCCGTGAGATTTTGCCAAAGCTTTGGAGATACCTGAAGGACAACATGACTTTCTAAGGGGTTTCTAGCACGTCTTCGATATTTTATGCAGGCCCTGTATTCGGCCTCAGGGATGTCATCAGTTACTTTTTTGTTTTGTGTTCTGAGTGATTTTAGTATATCTTCATCGGTATTATAGCTGAGGACATCTCGAATCATCACCAAGGGATCTTTACTTTTTGTTTCCTCTATATTTAGTCCATGGGGCGACTTTCCTAACTTTTCTTTGATTCTATTGAGGTCTTCTTTTCCACTGCAGCTTACTATCACCTTTTGGTTTCTTGCTTTTCTTATTCCACTGACTTGAACTCCCATGGCCCTAGCATCCACCGCGCCCCTTATTTTTTCTAGAACTTCTGAGCTGGTGTCATTCTCGTTTTTGGAGGAGATAATGATGGCATGGTTTGGTTTATGCGGTATTATCGCTTTCCTTGCCATGTCAGCATAGGTAAAGGAAGAACGCGGTGCCTCTGTAGTTCGCCCGAGTGTTTCCCCTAGATGTTCGGGTGTAAACACTTTTAGATCTTCACGGGTTTGGTTCATTGTCATTTTTATTTCTTTCATCTGTTCCAGCATTTCAGATGACATAGTGCCACTGCATTGGTGTGCACTGTTTTTTGCTGCAGTTTCATGGGGAGTCACTGCTTGACAGTATGCTTTAACTTCTTTTAATGTCTCATTTACGGGGGTTATTATTTCTCTTTTTATTTCACTCTGATGTTTAAAAATAACTTCTTTTATTCCGTCTATCCTTCCAAAGCCTTCTTTAATTAGTTTTGTCTGTTCTTCCAGCATTCTAGTCAACACACTGTCTTCTTTCATTATCTGTTTTTCGGGAAAAACTTTTGGCTCTTTTTGTTTGTCTTGGGTTTTCCCTTGTCCTTTTACTGTGTCTGCCTCCTTGACTAACTGGAATAGCCTCTCTATTGCATTCATAACCTCGTTTTTAATTTCTGTTTTTAAGTTTTTGGAGTTTCCTAAATGCAATTTAGCCTTCGTAAGGCAGGCTCTTGCCTCGGTTACTCGGTCGATATACTTAGTTTTTGGGGATGGCCTTGATTGGGGCGAGCTTTTCAGGGGTTCAGCGGGCAAGTTTTTCACCTTCGAGGGGCCCGCCTCAACGATTGTCATCGTAATGGGGGATTTGGGTTTCCCTGCCTCCCACTCCCCAATGCTACGCCTCACATTTGATGCCTCTCCACTCGAGGTGGAAGGGCCCGCCTTCTCCAATGATGCTGTTTGGTTTGGAGATTTCTGGCCATCCTTGGAGAGGTCCACCAAAGGGAATGTTGTATTTAATGGAGGGGCCTCCCTTGTCACTTTGGTTTTCTTTATGGGAGTATGGAGCATATTGAGATTAATGGTCCAATAAGAGTAACAAAATAAATACAATTGTCAAAAAAACGATGTCACAATAGTGACGCAATCAAATAAAATAGCAAATAAAATTTTTGTCAATTTTTCAAAATATATTCAGGAGGGGGGAGGGAATTTGGGGGGGGGGGGGAAGGAGCCTATACAAGCACGTTTTATTACTCACTAATTAGGAACGAAAAAAAGATTTTTTTATTTTATTACAAATTAATTTCTAAACTTTTGCTTTTTGTATGGGGAAGGTATTTTGGAGTTAGGAGGGGGGGAAAAATCTTAAAATATTTAGATTTCAAATACAATTTTGCTCATATACCAATCTAAGGATTGGTATATGGAGGCCGAAGCCAAAAATTGGCTATCTCCTCTAGTTCCTGAGATATTTCGATTACCAAGTTATAAATTTCTATATGCGGTTGGTAAAACTACAAAAATATTTTTAAAACCGAGCGCTTCAAACTTAAAAATCTAATTTTTTCACTAAAATTTACAAAAAAATTTAGCCCACCTCTGACCAAAAAATAAGGGTAGGTCACCGCTGATAATTTTGTTTTTTGTTTATTTACAATAAGCACCAAACCGCACTAAAACTTTACTACCCTATAACTATGTCTCTACTTATCTTATCTCAGTTCTGAAAACGACTTCTTGTCCACTTCCTGGTCCTCTTCTCGATGGTGTATTCTGTTCCTCTCCGTTGACCTTGGAACGCCGACCACGCCGCCACGTGGTTTTTGGTTTTTCTTTGATACCTCTGCGGGGGGGTGCGGAAAAATTCCAAAAGTGGCACCAAAAGGTGCACCTCGTTGAGGCCGATCAGGTGATTCCAAAAAAGTGGGGTGTCACAGATCTTAATCACGCAGCGTTTGCTATTTTGTGACTGAAATTTTCACTGAAACCACTTTTTCCAAGAAAACACTTTGGAAAATAACACTCCTGAAGAACACTTTTCACAGTTTTGTGCGCCGTGTGATTGCGCAACTTTTGGTATATCGCACAGGTCTAAAGCTCAAAAATTTCCTATTTTTTCAAAGTTTTAACTGCGGAGTGACTTATTTTCGTGGCGTTCACGGTCGCGGTTGGAACGCGAATGGTTAGGTTAGGTTAGGTTAGGTTAGGTTAGGTTAGGTTAGGTTAGGTTAGGTTAGGTTAGGTTAGGTTAGGTTAGGTTAGGTTAGGTTAGGTTAGGTTAGGTTAGGTTAGGTTAGGTTAGGTTAGGTTAGGTTAGGTTAGGTTAGGTTAGGTTAGGTTAGGTTAGGTTAGGTTAGGTTAGGTTAGGTTAGGTTAGGTTAGGTTAGGTTAGGTTAGGTTAGGTTAGGTTAGGTTAGGTTAGGTTAGGTTAGGTTAGGTTAGGTTAGGTTAGGTTAGGTTAGGTTAGGTTAGGTTAGGTTAGGTTAGGTTAGGTTAGGTTAGGTTAGGTTAGGTTAGGTTAGGTTAGGTTAGGTTAGGTTAGGTTAGGTTAGGTTAGGTTAGGTTAGGTTAGGTTAGGTTAGGTTAGGTTAGGTTAGGTTAGGTTAGGTTAGGTTAGGTTAGGTTAGGTTAGGTTAGGTTAGGTTAGGTTAGGTTTTTTTTTTTTTTTTTTTTTTTTATTTTCCGAAGGGAGGGGGGAATCCTCATGGATACCGCAGGGCTCGGGCCCCGCGGTTATGTCCGACTCCGCCTTTCGGCGACCTACGGACTAAACCACCCCTCCCTTTTGTCTGCGTCCCTCTGACAAAATCAGAGCCTGTCTTTTCGTGTTTCTGTTTTGTATTCTTATTCTTTTCGTCTGTCTGGTCGTTTGTTGTTTAAATTACAAATTTATATTTTAATACATTTATTATTTGTTCCACACACCTATGATATTCGTCTTTTATCATCAGATTTTTCGTTATGCTAACATTATTATATTATTACAATACATATATATAGCCTAACTTATTTATCTGTTTCGTTTTATAGCTTTATTTGCAACTAATACACAATATTTTAGAAATTTTTCCCTTGTATTTTTGTCAGTTATTAGTTCATTAAATCTACTTGGCGTTATATCTGTTTCCAGTTCTATTTCTGCCTCGTACCTCTCAGAGCCATAGGCAGGGCACTCCGTCAGAATATGGACAACGTCCTCGTTTTTGTCTGGGTCACATACACACGATGGGCTTTCCTTACACCTGAATCTACTCAGGTATTCGGAAAACCCACCGTGTCCCGTCATCACTTGCGTTATTACTCCCGTTGGTGCTATTTTTCTTATCAGGTGGTAAGCTTGCACTGCATCAGGGAAGAACAGCTTGGTAACCTTAGCAGTCTCACCAGTTCTATATCTCCGATTCCACTCATCGAGCGTATCCATGCGGATAAGACGCTTGATGAATGAAATCGGGCACTGGTCGTAGTCTGGCTTAGTCTTTATTTTTAGGGCTGCATCTTTTGCCAGCTGGTCGGCTCTCTCGTTACCCTCTAGTCCCGCATGAGCTTTTATCCAGAAGAGTTGTACATGTTTGTTCCGGTTTTTACACTCAGTAATGTTTTTGCGGATTTCGACTGCAAGGGGATGGAGGGAGCGATGGTTTGCCACCGCTTCCAGCGACGAACGAGAGTCGCTATAGATACCGAAACTGGTTTCCGGGCGCCTGAGTGCCTCTTTCGTGGCCTTGCATATGGCCAACAATTCCGCTTGGTAGACGGTGCAATAGGACGACAGCTTCAGCTTCTGGTTTTTGGTTTCAGCGTCATTGGTCCATAGAGACAATGCTGCCCCCACCTTACCGTCAATTTTACTGCCGTCCGTAAAGATACGTACTGCTTGGGTATTGTTCTCGTTCACTTGTTCCTCGTCTACCAAGCCTATGAATTGCGGGCACATATTCAATGCGGGGTGAGGCGTGTCAGAGAACGCGATGCGTCGCTCCGCCTCCCTATCTCCTAGTGCTGGCTGCGGTGCTCCCCTCCTTGCTTCATACAGGGCTGCTGCTTCCTGTATTCGAAGGTCGAGGGGAAGCATCGCAGCAAGCACCAATGCCGAGTTCAGGGATACGGTGCGATAGGATTTGCACAATTTTTGTGCGAATCCTCTTTGGACCACGTTTAGCTGCCGTTGTATACCCAGTTTCTTTGCTGCCGGCGCCCAAACACTTGCCGCGTAAAGGATCACTGGTTCCACCACTGCTGTATAAATCGTGCGTATGACCTCCGGATGGAGGCCCCAGCTGATCCTGGCAGCTCTGGCTAACTGTTTGTATAGGTTCAATGCCTTTTTGCATACATTTGCAGCATGGCTGTTGAAAGTTAGCTTGTTGTCAATGGTGAGCCCCAAGATTTTTATCTCTTGTGACATGCCAACTCCGACCCCGCCCATGCTCAGCAGTGGGGCATCAAACTTCAGTTTCCGCGTCAGATTCATCGCATTGGTTTTTTGGGGTGCAAACTTTAACTTGTTTTTGATACCCCACCGGTGAACATACTCGAGGGCGTCATTGGCACGCTGCTGAACCTCCATCGCGGTATCCCCCTCAAATACCAGCACCACATCGTCGGCAAACGCCTGGCAATAATCTCCTCTCTTCTCCAATCCTTGGAGGAGAGGGTCTAGGAGGAGGTTCCAGAGGATCGGGCCCCCAATCGACCCCTGGACACAGCCTTTTCTAGTTTCTTTGGTCACTACCTCCCCAGCATACCGTACTTTTACCTTTCTATTTTCCAGGTAGCTGTCGATTACCCTCCTTACATTGACCGGGCATTTTTCCTCGGCTAGTCTCAGCTTAATAGCAGGCCACCACGCACTATCAAAAGCTCCCTCTATGTCTAGCGATATCAAGGTTATTAACTTCTTTTTAGCGAGCTGTAGACGTATATGCTTAACCAGATCATAGAGGGAGTCCTCTGTGCTTTTTTGCGGCACGAATCCATACTGCTTAGTGCTGAGTCGTGGAATAACATGCCATTTTATTCTGTTAACGATCAATTTCTCCAGGATCTTTCCCATCACTGGTAATAAACCTATAGGTCTATAGTTAGGTTAGGTTAGGTTAGGTTAGGTTAGGTTAGGTTAGGTTAGGTTAGGTTAGGTTAGGTTAGGTTAGGTTAGGTTAGGTTAGGTTAGGTTAGGTTAGGTTAGGTTAGGTTAGGTTAGGTTAGGTTAGGTTAGGTTAGGTTAGGTTAGGTTAGGTTAGGTTAGGTTAGGTTAGGTTAGGTTAGGTTAGGTTTTTTTTTTTTTTTTTTTTTTTTACTCCCGAGGGCAGGGGGGAATCCTCATGGATACCGCAGGGCTCGGGCCCCGCGGTTATGTCCGACTCCGCCTTGGCGACCTACGGACTAAACCACCCCTCCCTTTGTCCAAGTTCTCCCCCGACATTTGTCGGAGACTTTGTCATTGCTTTTATCTTCTAACAGAATAGTTTATTAGAGTAGTCAGTATAATTCGTTTAAGCGAGAACTGTCATTATTATGATTATTATTATTTGAATTTCGTACAACTAGTAACATATATTATAGGAATATATCTTCTATTGCACACAATAAATTTATTTAATTAATTATTAACATTACAAATTGTATTATTAATTGCATTATTATATTAACTTTTGTTAATCTTATTGGAATCTCTTGTCACTTTGCAGCAAAATTCTATAAATTTGTCCCTGCTTTCATCGTTACCAATCCATTCATTTAAATTATTATATTCCATCTTCATTGCGAATTCTATTTCCAACTGAGTTCTCTGTCCTATGTATTTTGGACAGTCCACTATTAGGTGTAGAGGTGTCTCTTCCATTTCTGGATCACATATGCATGCTGGTGATGTTTTTAATTTGAACCTGTGCAGATACTGGGCATATCCCCCATGTCCCGTTAAGGCTTGTACTAACACCTGTGTTAATTTTATTTTCCTTAAATTTTTGTATGCATCAAAAACGTTAGGAAAAAAGATTTTGGTCGTACTTCCTGTTTCAGTCTCAAGGTATCGGTTTTGCCATCTTTCTATACTCTTCCGTCTTACTTCCCTTTTGATGTAAGATATGGGGCATTTGTTGTAATTTGGTGCGGTTTTGATTTTTAAGGCTGCCTCTTTTGCTAATTTATCTGCACGTTCGTTCCCCTCCACCCCGATGTGCGCTCTCACCCAAAACATCTCCATCTCTATGCCTTTAGCATGGAGGCGGTTTATGTTTCGCCTGATTGCGCACGCCAGTGGGTGGTAGGTGTCATAATTTTGGAGCAGTTCTAGGGATGATCTTGAGTCGCTCATCAGCGTGATTTTCGGTTCTTTCATCTTCATAGCTTGTTCTGTGGCTTCGTAGATTGCATACATCTCTGCTTGAAATACTGTGCAAAACTTTTCTAGCTTTAATTTTTTACTGGCTACTTCTTTATCTTCTTTCCACCAGGAGAGTGCTGCGCCCACCTTCCCTTCAATTTTGCTTCCATCTGTAAATACTATAAGTCCATTAATATTATGTTCTGCTAGTATTTCTGGTGTCCATTGTTCGATGTTCTTGAAGGTCATGACTCTGTTTTTAGCAGGGTGACAGGCTTTTGTGAAGGATTCCCTGGTTTCCAGATCTCTGTCTCCTACGAATTCTGCTAATGGTTTTCCTCTCTTCGCCTCATAGATAGCTGTAGCTTCATTTACTCTCATATCGAGAGGAAGTATTCCAGACAGGAGAAGCGCCGCATTTAGAGAAACAGTTCTGTATGCACGACATATTTTCTGCGCAAAACCTCTTTGTATTGCATCTAGTTGTTTTCTGGTTGTTATTTTTTGTACCGCCTCATTCCATACACTTGATGCATATAGGATAATAGGTTCTATAACTGCTAAGTATATAGTCCTTATTATTTCCGGGTTTAATCCCCATGTTGACTTTGCGGCTCGTGCTAGTTGTTTGTAGATATCGGTGGATTTCCTACATACATTTGATATGTGTTTGTTGAAAGTTAACTTTTTGTCTATTGTTAGTCCTAATATTTTTATTTCATCTACCAATTGTATTTGTACGCCTCCCATTATTATAATGGGTGCATCAAATTTTTGTTTATTTGTTAACAGCATGGCAAATGTTTTTTGTGGTGCAAATTTTAGTTTATTATCTGTTCCCCATTTATGTATTTTTTCTAATGTTGTGTTTATTTTTTGTTGCAGGTCCAGTGCAGTTTTTCCTGAGAACACTAGCGCCACGTCATCCGCAAAAGCTTGACAGTAAGTACCATTTTTTTCTAGTAAGTCCAAAAGGGGGTCGAGCAGAAGGTTCCAGAAAGTGGGCCCTCCTATTGATCCCTGCACGCATCCTTTAGTGTTTTGTTTCAAACTAGATGTCCCAGCATATCTTACTCTTACTTGCCTTTCCTCCAAATAGCTATTTATGACACCTCTTAAATTTTTAGGACACTCTTTAATTTTTAGTTGTCTTTTTATAGCGGGCCACCAAGCGCTATCAAATGCTCCTTCTATATCTAGCGAAATAAGAATAACTAGTTTTTTGTCGGTGATTTCTTGTTTTACATAATTTATGAGATCGTAGAGAGAGTCTTCTGTTGATTTCTGGGGGACGAACCCATACTGTCTAGGATTACATTTAGGTGTAAGGTGCCATCTCAGTCTCTTAACTATCATTCTTTCCATAGTTTTACCAAGAACCGACAATAGACCAATCGGTCGGTATGACTTTGGCTTTGTGTAATCTTCTTTTCCGGGTTTTCTCAAAATTATGACTTCGGCTGACTTCCACTGTTTGGGGAAATAGTGTAGTTTTAAACATTTGTTTGTTATTTCTAAGAATAACTCTTCGTTAGTGTGTATTGCTCTTTCACATATATCTGCGGTTAAGCCGTCCGCTCCAGGTGCTTTCTTGGGGTTGAATTCTTTTATGGCATTCCTTACTTCATCCATCGTGAACGGCGGATCATTCGTGGCGTCTTCCAGCTCTATGAGCTCCTTGGCCTGTTCTCTGACTTCTCGATGGACTGGTAGGTCTTCATTCGGGTCGTCATCAGGATAGAAAACGTTTACTAGGAGTGTCGCTGATTCATCGGGATTAAGTGTTTTCCCTTCATGTACCAGTAACACGTCTTCCTGTCTTTTTGCTGTTTGTCTAATCACACGATATATGCCGTCCCACATGCTCTCCCGGTCTTGTTTGCCACAATAATTTTTCCAACTCTCTGTTTGCAGTTTAGCAGCTTCTTCTTCATACAATGTCTTTGCTTTTAAGTATTCCGCAATCACATGTTTTCTTCTACTCTTTGCTGCGCATCTAATGCGTCTCTTTTTGGTAAGCATTTCTTTCTTTTTATTTTCTATATCGTCGTTCATCCATGGTAAGTGGAACTTTGGATGCGATGTTTTCTTTGGTATAGAACTTTCACATGTTTCAGTTATGGCTCTTATGTATTCTGCCACTTTTATCTCAAGCTGTTCTGAATTTTCTAATGCTCGTATTGCCCATCCATTTAGGTTCTTTTCCGCTAACTTATTTACCAGTGTTGTTTCAAACTCATCCCATCTTGCCTTCTTTGTGTTGAACCTCCTCGTTGTTTTTATCTCTTTTACGAGTGGAGGTTTCCCAAAAGTTACTGTGAAAGAGATTGCGTTATGGTCTGAGCTTGACACTGTATCGTCTACCATCCAATCGTTCACTCTGTTTAGCAGCACTTCATTGCAAAATGTAACGTCCACTCTACTTTGGTAGATTTTGTCGTTTCGTACTGTCTCGAATGTCGGTTTGTCTCCTTCGTTGAGGATAAACAAATTTTTCTCCTCAATAAATGTGGATAGCTCTTTGCCTCTGTTGTTTTCCGCCACACTTCCCCACCATGGACTCCATGCATTGACGTCTCCGCCTATGATGATGTTTTTTGTTCTGCTCAGTGTAAGGAGTCGATCCACGTGGTGCAGATATGGGTCCAAAGGTTCGTGTTCTTCAAAATAGACCGACATTACGATTAGTTCCCATGTTGGTGTTTTTAGTATTGAGTATGCTATATTCTCTGTTGTCAGGGTAGGATCGGCTATTATTTGGATGTTTGGATTCATCACTATGATTGCCGCTTTGACCGGTTTTCCATGTTCTGTAGGAGATATACATTGAATAATCCTTGTACCAGTGTAGTTCTTAACTCTCCCTATAGCGCCAACATATGGTTCTTGAACTAAGCCGATACTAACCCCTCTTTTTTGCATTTCACTTAAATATTCCTGAGTGGCTAGCTTACTTCTTTGCAAGTTCGCTTGAACAACCAAATACTTCATGATGCCCGTTTCTATTAGCAATATGACACGCTGGCCCGTGCTATCGTATCCCAGCGCCTTCTTATTGGGCATACTTTGTCAAAGGCCCCATGGTCATGTTTATCGATCTTAGCCTGGCAGCAGTTTTTGCACGATGCCTGGTCACCATCCAACCAGACCGGACAGTCTTTTCTTAGATGAGGGCCAGCGCAATGACTGCACAAGTCCGCTTCCTCCGTGCACAGTTTCCTTCCGTGGCCAAAGCCAAGGCATTTGGTACATTGAAGCAGCGGGGATTGGTCATGCACTGGTCTTCTTTGTAAGTCGATATGAACTTCTCCCGTTGCCGTGAGATTTTGCCAAAGCTTTGGAGATACCTGAAGGACAACATGACTTTCTAAGGGGTTTCTAGCACGTCTTCGATATTTTATGCAGGCCCTGTATTCGGCCTCAGGGATGTCATCAGTTACTTTTTTGTTTTGTGTTCTGAGTGATTTTAGTATATCTTCATCGGTATTATAGCTGAGGACATCTCGAATCATCACCAAGGGATCTTTACTTTTTGTTTCCTCTATATTTAGTCCATGGGGCGACTTTCCTAACTTTTCTTTGATTCTATTGAGGTCTTCTTTTCCACTGCAGCTTACTATCACCTTTTGGTTTCTTGCTTTTCTTATTCCACTGACTTGAACTCCCATGGCCCTAGCATCCACCGCGCCCCTTATTTTTTCTAGAACTTCTGAGCTGGTGTCATTCTCGTTTTTGGAGGAGATAATGATGGCATGGTTTGGTTTATGCGGTATTATCGCTTTCCTTGCCATGTCAGCATAGGTAAAGGAAGAACGCGGTGCCTCTGTAGTTCGCCCGAGTGTTTCCCCTAGATGTTCGGGTGTAAACACTTTTAGATCTTCACGGGTTTGGTTCATTGTCATTTTTATTTCTTTCATCTGTTCCAGCATTTCAGATGACATAGTGCCACTGCATTGGTGTGCACTGTTTTTTGCTGCAGTTTCATGGGGAGTCACTGCTTGACAGTATGCTTTAACTTCTTTTAATGTCTCATTTACGGGGGTTATTATTTCTCTTTTTATTTCACTCTGATGTTTAAAAATAACTTCTTTTATTCCGTCTATCCTTCCAAAGCCTTCTTTAATTAGTTTTGTCTGTTCTTCCAGCATTCTAGTCAACACACTGTCTTCTTTCATTATCTGTTTTTCGGGAAAAACTTTTGGCTCTTTTTGTTTGTCTTGGGTTTTCCCTTGTCCTTTTACTGTGTCTGCCTCCTTGACTAACTGGAATAGCCTCTCTATTGCATTCATAACCTCGTTTTTAATTTCTGTTTTTAAGTTTTTGGAGTTTCCTAAATGCAATTTAGCCTTCGTAAGGCAGGCTCTTGCCTCGGTTACTCGGTCGATATACTTAGTTTTTGGGGATGGCCTTGATTGGGGCGAGCTTTTCAGGGGTTCAGCGGGCAAGTTTTTCACCTTCGAGGGGCCCGCCTCAACGATTGTCATCGTAATGGGGGATTTGGGTTTCCCTGCCTCCCACTCCCCAATGCTACGCCTCACATTTGATGCCTCTCCACTCGAGGTGGAAGGGCCCGCCTTCTCCAATGATGCTGTTTGGTTTGGAGATTTCTGGCCATCCTTGGAGAGGTCCACCAAAGGGAATGTTGTATTTAATGGAGGGGCCTCCCTTGTCACTTTGGTTTTCTTTATGGGAGTATGGAGCATATTGAGATTAATGGTCCAATAAGAGTAACAAAATAAATACAATTGTCAAAAAAACGATGTCACAATAGTGACGCAATCAAATAAAATAGCAAATAAAATTTTTGTCAATTTTTCAAAATATATTCAGGAGGGGGGAGGGAATTTGGGGGGGGGGGGGAAGGAGCCTATACAAGCACGTTTTATTACTCACTAATTAGGAACGAAAAAAAGATTTTTTTATTTTATTACAAATTAATTTCTAAACTTTTGCTTTTTGTATGGGGAAGGTATTTTGGAGTTAGGAGGGGGGGAAAAATCTTAAAATATTTAGATTTCAAATACAATTTTGCTCATATACCAATCTAAGGATTGGTATATGGAGGCCGAAGCCAAAAATTGGCTATCTCCTCTAGTTCCTGAGATATTTCGATTACCAAGTTATAAATTTCTATATGCGGTTGGTAAAACTACAAAAATATTTTTAAAACCGAGCGCTTCAAACTTAAAAATCTAATTTTTTCACTAAAATTTACAAAAAAATTTAGCCCACCTCTGACCAAAAAATAAGGGTAGGTCACCGCTGATAATTTTGTTTTTTGTTTATTTACAATAAGCACCAAACCGCACTAAAACTTTACTACCCTATAACTATGTCTCTACTTATCTTATCTCAGTTCTGAAAACGACTTCTTGTCCACTTCCTGGTCCTCTTCTCGATGGTGTATTCTGTTCCTCTCCGTTGACCTTGGAACGCCGACCACGCCGCCACGTGGTTTTTGGTTTTTCTTTGATACCTCTGCGGGGGGGTGCGGAAAAATTCCAAAAGTGGCACCAAAAGGTGCACCTCGTTGAGGCCGATCAGGTGATTCCAAAAAAGTGGGGTGTCACAGATCTTAATCACGCAGCGTTTGCTATTTTGTGACTGAAATTTTCACTGAAACCACTTTTTCCAAGAAAACACTTTGGAAAATAACACTCCTGAAGAACACTTTTCACAGTTTTGTGCGCCGTGTGATTGCGCAACTTTTGGTATATCGCACAGGTCTAAAGCTCAAAAATTTCCTATTTTTTCAAAGTTTTAACTGCGGAGTGACTTATTTTCGTGGCGTTCACGGTCGCGGTTGGAACGCGAATGGTTAGGTTAGGTTAGGTTAGGTTAGGTTAGGTTAGGTTAGGTTAGGTTAGGTTAGGTTAGGTTAGGTTAGGTTAGGTTAGGTTAGGTTAGGTTAGGTTAGGTTAGGTTAGGTTAGGTTAGGTTAGGTTAGGTTAGGTTAGGTTAGGTTAGGTTAGGTTAGGTTAGGTTAGGTTAGGTTAGGTTAGGTTAGGTTAGGTTAGGTTAGGTTAGGTTAGGTTAGGTTAGGTTAGGTTAGGTTAGGTTAGGTTAGGTTAGGTTAGGTTAGGTTAGGTTAGGTTAGGTTAGGTTAGGTTAGGTTAGGTTAGGTTAGGTTAGGTTAGGTTAGGTTAGGTTAGGTTAGGTTAGGTTAGGTTAGGTTAGGTTAGGTTAGGTTAGGTTAGGTTAGGTTAGGTTAGGTTAGGTTAGGTTAGGTTAGGTTAGGTTAGGTTAGGTTAGGTTAGGTTAGGTTAGGTTAGGTTAGGTTAGGTTAGGTTAGGTTTTTTTTTTTTTTTTTTTTTTTTTATTTTCCGAAGGGAGGGGGGAATCCTCATGGATACCGCAGGGCTCGGGCCCCGCGGTTATGTCCGACTCCGCCTTTCGGCGACCTACGGACTAAACCACCCCTCCCTTTTGTCTGCGTCCCTCTGACAAAATCAGAGCCTGTCTTTTCGTGTTTCTGTTTTGTATTCTTATTCTTTTCGTCTGTCTGGTCGTTTGTTGTTTAAATTACAAATTTATATTTTAATACATTTATTATTTGTTCCACACACCTATGATATTCGTCTTTTATCATCAGATTTTTCGTTATGCTAACATTATTATATTATTACAATACATATATATAGCCTAACTTATTTATCTGTTTCGTTTTATAGCTTTATTTGCAACTAATACACAATATTTTAGAAATTTTTCCCTTGTATTTTTGTCAGTTATTAGTTCATTAAATCTACTTGGCGTTATATCTGTTTCCAGTTCTATTTCTGCCTCGTACCTCTCAGAGCCATAGGCAGGGCACTCCGTCAGAATATGGACAACGTCCTCGTTTTTGTCTGGGTCACATACACACGATGGGCTTTCCTTACACCTGAATCTACTCAGGTATTCGGAAAACCCACCGTGTCCCGTCATCACTTGCGTTATTACTCCCGTTGGTGCTATTTTTCTTATCAGGTGGTAAGCTTGCACTGCATCAGGGAAGAACAGCTTGGTAACCTTAGCAGTCTCACCAGTTCTATATCTCCGATTCCACTCATCGAGCGTATCCATGCGGATAAGACGCTTGATGAATGAAATCGGGCACTGGTCGTAGTCTGGCTTAGTCTTTATTTTTAGGGCTGCATCTTTTGCCAGCTGGTCGGCTCTCTCGTTACCCTCTAGTCCCGCATGAGCTTTTATCCAGAAGAGTTGTACATGTTTGTTCCGGTTTTTACACTCAGTAATGTTTTTGCGGATTTCGACTGCAAGGGGATGGAGGGAGCGATGGTTTGCCACCGCTTCCAGCGACGAACGAGAGTCGCTATAGATACCGAAACTGGTTTCCGGGCGCCTGAGTGCCTCTTTCGTGGCCTTGCATATGGCCAACAATTCCGCTTGGTAGACGGTGCAATAGGACGACAGCTTCAGCTTCTGGTTTTTGGTTTCAGCGTCATTGGTCCATAGAGACAATGCTGCCCCCACCTTACCGTCAATTTTACTGCCGTCCGTAAAGATACGTACTGCTTGGGTATTGTTCTCGTTCACTTGTTCCTCGTCTACCAAGCCTATGAATTGCGGGCACATATTCAATGCGGGGTGAGGCGTGTCAGAGAACGCGATGCGTCGCTCCGCCTCCCTATCTCCTAGTGCTGGCTGCGGTGCTCCCCTCCTTGCTTCATACAGGGCTGCTGCTTCCTGTATTCGAAGGTCGAGGGGAAGCATCGCAGCAAGCACCAATGCCGAGTTCAGGGATACGGTGCGATAGGATTTGCACAATTTTTGTGCGAATCCTCTTTGGACCACGTTTAGCTGCCGTTGTATACCCAGTTTCTTTGCTGCCGGCGCCCAAACACTTGCCGCGTAAAGGATCACTGGTTCCACCACTGCTGTATAAATCGTGCGTATGACCTCCGGATGGAGGCCCCAGCTGATCCTGGCAGCTCTGGCTAACTGTTTGTATAGGTTCAATGCCTTTTTGCATACATTTGCAGCATGGCTGTTGAAAGTTAGCTTGTTGTCAATGGTGAGCCCCAAGATTTTTATCTCTTGTGACATGCCAACTCCGACCCCGCCCATGCTCAGCAGTGGGGCATCAAACTTCAGTTTCCGCGTCAGATTCATCGCATTGGTTTTTTGGGGTGCAAACTTTAACTTGTTTTTGATACCCCACCGGTGAACATACTCGAGGGCGTCATTGGCACGCTGCTGAACCTCCATCGCGGTATCCCCCTCAAATACCAGCACCACATCGTCGGCAAACGCCTGGCAATAATCTCCTCTCTTCTCCAATCCTTGGAGGAGAGGGTCTAGGAGGAGGTTCCAGAGGATCGGGCCCCCAATCGACCCCTGGACACAGCCTTTTCTAGTTTCTTTGGTCACTACCTCCCCAGCATACCGTACTTTTACCTTTCTATTTTCCAGGTAGCTGTCGATTACCCTCCTTACATTGACCGGGCATTTTTCCTCGGCTAGTCTCAGCTTAATAGCAGGCCACCACGCACTATCAAAAGCTCCCTCTATGTCTAGCGATATCAAGGTTATTAACTTCTTTTTAGCGAGCTGTAGACGTATATGCTTAACCAGATCATAGAGGGAGTCCTCTGTGCTTTTTTGCGGCACGAATCCATACTGCTTAGTGCTGAGTCGTGGAATAACATGCCATTTTATTCTGTTAACGATCAATTTCTCCAGGATCTTTCCCATCACTGGTAATAAACCTATAGGTCTATAGTTAGGTTAGGTTAGGTTAGGTTAGGTTAGGTTAGGTTAGGTTAGGTTAGGTTAGGTTAGGTTAGGTTAGGTTAGGTTAGGTTAGGTTAGGTTAGGTTAGGTTAGGTTAGGTTAGGTTAGGTTAGGTTAGGTTAGGTTAGGTTAGGTTAGGTTAGGTTAGGTTAGGTTAGGTTAGGTTAGGTTAGGTTAGGTTAGGTTAGGTTAGGTTAGGTTAGGTTAGGTTAGGTTAGGTTAGGTTAGGTTAGGTTAGGTTAGGTTAGGTTAGGTTAGGTTAGGTTAGGTTAGGTTAGGTTAGGTTAGGTTAGGTTAGGTTAGGTTAGGTTAGGTTAGGTTAGGTTAGGTTAGGTTAGGTTAGGTTAGGTTAGGTTAGGTTAGGTTAGGTTAGGTTAGGTTAGGTTAGGTTAGGTTAGGTTAGGTTAGGTTAGGTTAGGTTAGGTTAGGTTAGGTTAGGTTAGGTTAGGTTAGGTTAGGTTAGGTTAGGTTAGGTTAGGTTAGGTTAGGTTAGGTTAGGTTAGGTTAGGTTAGGTTAGGTTAGGTTAGGTTAGGTTAGGTTAGGTTAGGTTAGGTTAGGTTAGGTTAGGTTAGGTTAGGTTAGGTTAGGTTAGGTTAGGTTAGGTTAGGTTAGGTTAGGTTAGGTTAGGTTAGGTTAGGTTAGGTTAGGTTAGGTTAGGTTAGGTTAGGTTAGGTTAGGTTAGGTTAGGTTAGGTTAGGTTAGGTTAGGTTAGGTTAGGTTAGGTTAGGTTAGGTTAGGTTAGGTTAGGTTAGGTTAGGTTAGGTTAGGTTAGGTTAGGTTAGGTTAGGTTAGGTTAGGTTAGGTTAGGTTAGGTTAGGTTAGGTTAGGTTAGGTTAGGTTAGGTTAGGTTAGGTTAGGTTAGGTTAGGTTAGGTTAGGTTAGGTTAGGTTAGGTTAGGTTAGGTTAGGTTAGGTTAGGTTAGGTTAGGTTAGGTTAGGTTAGGTTAGGTTAGGTTAGGTTAGGTTAGGTTAGGTTAGGTTAGGTTAGGTTAGGTTAGGTTAGGTTAGGTTTTTTTTTTTTTTTTTTTTTTTTTTTTACTCCCGAGGGTAGTGAGGAATCCTCATGGATACCACGGGGCACGGGCCCCGTGGTTATGTCCGACTCCGCCAACTTCCGCCATTGACGACCTACGGACTAAACCCCCCTCCCTTTTGTCCAAAATCCTCTGACAAGAGTCAGAGACCTTTTTTACTGCTAATTTTTACCTATGTCTGTTACAAATTACAAATTTTGTCTAAATTACAAATTTAAATATTATAATCATTATTATTTTAAGCTAACATCATATATTATTATCAATATACATATATAGCTTTATCATTAATTCAGTCAGAACATTTCAATAGCACATATCACATTATTATTATATTATTACATTATATTATATTATTGCACTGGTTTATTTCATATTTATTCCATTTTTTTTTTTTTTTTTTTTTATAAACCTTTTTTTTTTTTTTTTTTTTTTTTTTTTTTTTTTTTTTTTTTACCTCGTCTTATTCCTATCAACAACTTTGTTCCCGATTTTTACACAGAAATCTAAGAATACCATTCTACTTGTCAAATCTTTGAGCAGTTCGTGTACAGTGTCGGTCGTCAGTCTTATGTCTAGTCTTTGCTCCACCTCATATCTTTCCAAGCCATATACAGGGCATTCAAACAGTACATGTTCTACAGTTTCATTTTTCCCAGGTTCACAGATACAGGACGGGTCTTCCTTACACCTAAAACGAGTAAGATAGTCTGAAAACCCACCGTGTCCAGTCATAATCTGTGTTAATATTCCAGTTGGTTCTATTTTTCTAACTATTTTGTACGCATCTATCGCGTCAGGGAAGAACAATTTTGTGGTTTTCGCAGTCTCGCCCGACTTATATCTGCGATTCCATTCCTCTAGCGTACTTACTCGGATTTCTCTCTTAATGTGTGAGAGTGGACATTGGTCGTAATCAGGTTTGCGTTTGATGTTCTGTGCCGCGTCTTTCGCTAGTTCATCAGCCCGTTCATTACCGATCAGACCCGCATGTGCTTTGATCCAGAAAAGTGCTACGTCCTTGTTCTGCTGCTTTATTGTTTTCAAGTTATTGCGACTTCCAACAGCTAGGGGATGCATTGAGCGGTTGTTTACGATTGACTCAAGCGATGATTGCGAGTCACTGTAGATACCAACACTGGTGTCTTGTCTTCGAAGGATTTCACATGTAGCCTTGTATATCGCCAGTAATTCCGCTTGATAGACCGTGCAGTAGGACGACAGTTTCAATTTTTGGCTTTTAGTCTCGGCTGCATTGCTCCAATGAGACAATGCAGCTCCGACTTTGCCGTCAATTTTACTGCCGTCCGTAAAGATCCGTACTGCTTGGTTACCGTGTGTGTCTACCTCAGATTGGTCTGTCAAGCATATGTATTCCAGGTCAATATTTTCGGCTGGGTGAGGCATGTTCACATATGGTACTACTCGTTCCACTTCCCTGTCTCCCAATCCCAATGCTATCTGGGGCAATCCCCTCCTGGCCTCGTACAATGCGGCTGCTTCTTGTATTCTGAGGTCCAAGGGGAGTATCCCAGATAGCACCAGCGCCGAGTTCAGTGAAGTGGTTCGGTACGCTCTACACAGCTTCTGAGCAAAACCCCGTTGCACGGCGTTCAGCTGCCTTTGGACACCAAATTTTTTGGTGGCAGGCGCCCACGCGCTAGCCGCATACATTATCACGGGCTCTACAACCGCCGTATATATAATGCGTATCACTTGCGGGTGGAGGCCCCAACTGATTCTTGCTGTTCTTGCTAATTTTTTATAGAAGTTTAGCGCTTTCTTGCAAACATTGGTGACATGTGCGTTGAATGTCAACTTATCGTCTATTGTAAGGCCAAGAATCTTGATCTCCTGGGACATGCCAATGTCGATCCCTCCCATGCTCAGGAGTGGGGTGTCATGCTTCAACTTACGCGTAATGACCATAGCGTTTGTCTTATGCGGAGCAAACTTCAATTTGTTCCTAACACCCCACTCCCGGACATAGGCGAGAGCGGCATTCGCACGCCGCTGGACCTCCATTGCCGTTTCTCCCTCAAAAAGTAGAACTATATCATCGGCAAATGCTTGGCAGTAATCGCCACGTCGATCTAATTCCTGCAACAAAGGGTCTAATATGAGATTCCACAGAAGTGGGCCCCCTATCGATCCCTGAACACATCCTTTTGATGTTGCTTTGGTCACTTCTTCTCCTGCGTACCTCAGTTTCACTTTCCTATTTTCCAAATAACTGTCCATCACTCTTCTTATATTGACCGGGCAGTTTTCATCTGCCAATCGTGTCTTTATTACTGGCCACCAAGCACTGTCGAAGGCTCCCTCTATGTCCAGCGATACCATTGTAATTAGTTTCTTTTGTTCCAGCTTTTCGCGTATGTATTGCATTAGGTCATAGAGGGAGTCTTCCGTACTTTTTTGTGGCATGAATCCGTATTGACGCGGGCTCAACTTTGGTATGATGTGCCACTTTATCCTTCCCACCAGCATCTTTTCCAGGATTTTCCCCATCACAGACAACAATCCTATTGGTCTATGGGACTTAGGCTCCGTGTATCGTTCCTTGCCAGGTTTGCGAAGAACGACCACCGTTGCCTCCTTCCAAATGTTTGGGAAGTGACCCAGTTCCAGGCATTTGTTGGCCAGTGAGAGGTAGGTTGTTGGGTTTTGCTTTATTGCGTGCTCACAAATGTCAGCTGTGAGACCGTCTGAGCCTGGTGCCTTTTTTGGATTGAAGCTGGACAAAGCGATTTTCAGCTCTTCGTAGGTAAACGGTGGATCATGGGTTTCATTATGATTCAGCTCGTTTGTTCGTGCTGCTTCTTTCCTTATTCGCTTATGATCCAGGTTGTCTGATTTTTCCTTATCATCAGGATAGAAGGTCTCTACTAGCAATTCAGCCGATTCCTTTTGGTCCAATACTTTACCTTCTTTGATCAGTGGCACGTCCTCTTGTCTCTTAGTGGACCTGCTCATCACGCGATAGATCCCTTCCCACAGGCTTTCACGGTCCTGTTTTTCACAATATTCCTTCCAGCTAGATGTTTGAGCTATCGTTGCTTCTTCTTCATATTTTTCCTTTGCTTTCAGGTACTCCGAGACGACTCTGCTCTTCCGGACCGGCGCTGCACATCGGATCCGGCGTTTCTTCGTGAGGACATCATGCTTCAACTTGGAGAGCTTTTCGGACCACCACGGTAGGGTAAGTTCATTTACTGTTTTCTTCTTTGGTATACTTTCATTACATGTTTGCGTTATCATATTTATGTATTTTACTATAGTCTGTTCTAGTTCAATTTTGTCTATTATTTTATTAATTTCTGTGGTATTAATTTTGCACGATTCTAGCAACTGGGCCAATTTCTCATGAAATTGGTTCCAGTTTGCTTTTCTAGTGTTATATATCCTTGTTGTTCGACTTATGTTGATACCCTTGGCTCTAGTTAATCTAATTTTAAAGGTGATGGCATGGTGGTCTGAGCTCGTCATACCGTCGTCCACCCTCCAATCCTCGACGAGATCCATAATTTCCGTTGTGCACGCCGTGACGTCTACTATGCTAGAGTACACCTTGTTTCCCCTCACCGTATAGAAAGTCGGGGTGTCGCCTTCATTCAGTATCTGCATGTTCAGTTCTTCCAACGTGCCAGCCATGTCTTCTCCTCTGTTATCAACCTTTGCGCTGCCCCACCATGTATTTTTTGCGTTTGCATCTCCACCAATTAAGAGTCTTCGGCCCAGTTTCTGCTCAATCATTCTCAGATGTTCTAGGTAGGGCTCTATGGGTTTGTCACCCTCGAAGTAAAAAGAGACCACACTGACTTCCCATGCACTGGTCCTAAGTTTAACTACGACGATGTTAGGCGTGGTCAACTCCGGATATTGGATAACGTCCATGTCATTGTCAAAGACCACCACAGCCGCTTTGATTGTTCCATTTTCCGGATTTGTGGCTTGGAATATTCTAACGCCAGTGTAGTCTCTCATCCTTCCTATTGCCCCCACGTAAGGCTCCTGAATTAATGCTAAGGCTATTTTCCTTTTTGTGGCTTCAAGCATGAGTTCTTTAGTAGCTAGGTCTTTTCTCTGTAGATTTGCCTGGGCTGCAAGGTATGGTCCCGCTGTAGTTTGAGCTGAGATGACCCTAGGGACGCCCTTAGCAGTACGCTATAGTGGCCCTCGCCAGTGCCTCCCACTTCCGTCTGATACTGCATTCCTGGCTAAAGGCATTATGGTCTGTTTTGTCCATTTTGGCTTGCACACAGTTGCAGCATGATGGGGCTGCACCCGCAAGCCATTCTGCACATTGTGTTTTTAGGTGAGTGCCTCCACAGTGGCTGCATTTCTCCATCGTTTCCTTACAGAAACGCCGGCTATGTCCATATCCGAGGCAGAGCGAGCATTGGACCAGGGGCGACTGGTCTGACACCTTTATTCGTTGAAGATCTATATGAACTGCCTCGGCTTCCACCATACGCTGCCAGAGTTTTGGGGAGACCCTCATCACTATATGACATGTTTGCTGATTTCTAGTCCGTTTTCGGTAGGCTATCTGGATCCGGTCATCTTGTTTATCTACCCCAAGGAACATGGATTTATTCTGGTTTTTCAGTGCCTTCAAGACGTCCTCGTCCGTGTTATATTGAAGGACATCCTTTAGAATAACCAGTGGATCCTTATTTTTTATGTCCTCCACATTTAGTTCTTCCGCTTTATTTAACCTTTCTTTAACTTTTTGCCTTTCGTTTTCGGTTTTGCATCCCACTATAACTTTCCTGTCTTTGGCCTTCCTAATCCTTTCGACCGTTACCCATCCATCCTTTGCATTTATGGTCTTCCTAATCCTGTCCAAGACCTCTTCCCCTGTTTCTGTTTCGTCCTTGGCGGTGACAACTACCGAGTGCAAGGCAGTCTGTTCAGGGAGCTTGCTCCTATTAAGCGACATCGCCGCACTCGCGTATGTCTTCCTCTCCAGGGACTCCTTCAACTGTCCCATAATTTCGTTATTCTCCTTTATCAACATACTATATTCCTTCATCTTTTCTACCACTTCCGTTTCGCGTTTTCTTCTTTCCTGTTCAGCCTCCACTGAGGCCAAAAGGGGGACTTCGCATTCTTGTACCTTGTGTTCCTTTCCTTTATCCATTTCTGCTTCTTTCACGAGCTGGAAAAGTCGTTCTATTGCTTGGGTGACCTCTGTTTTTATTTCGGTCTTCAAGTTGCGCGAGTTGTTTAAGTGCAATTTGGCTTTGCCCAGGCATACTCTGGCTTCCACTACCCTGTTTACATATTTTGACTTTCCTAGGGGCGGCGGGCTGCTCACAGTGCTAACCTGGATCCCACGCGCTGTTGATACACCCTCTTGCGAAAGTGTGTTCAACTTAGGCTTAGGTCCCAGTTCCTGAGTCTTCTGGGGAGGTGTTAAGCTGGCTTTACTATGGCCTGCTTTGCCAGTCTCCCATTCACCGATACTCTTTCTTACGGTTTGCGTATTTAGAGTCGGTGAAGATGGTGGTGCCGTGCTCTCATTCCCTGGTCCAGCCAAAGTCATGGTACGGTTCAGGGCTTGGTCTGCTTTTTTGGGCGTGTGGAACATGTTGATAGGGGGAGGGAAGTTAGATTTATCAAGTGTCAATGTAAATAGTGTTAAAATGTAAATTTGTATAAGTTGTAAAAAAAATAAAAAAGATACCGTAGATTGATTAAGTGCTTGATATGTCCTAATACTTAAGTAAATTAAACTAATATTATTAATAAGTTTCCACCCTTATGTTGGTTGGATCCTAATTTTATGTCTGTTTTCGATCTTATTTTGCTGTCTCTACGTAGAGTCAGTGGTCACACCTTACATTTATACAACGTTCCTTATGAAATATATAATGTATAATATATATACAGAGTCGTCTCGTCAATAGGCTCGTAAAGGGGGGGGTAAGGGGGACTTTTTTGGGGAGGGAGAGGGGGGGGAGGGGGGACACACAATAATTTTACACGCTTTATACACACTAAATATGATTCTAACAAAAAATTTAATTTAATTTAAAATAAATTTCAAAACTTTTACTTTTTATATGGGGAAAGTATTTTTGAAGTTAGGGGGAAGGAAAAAATTTCAAAAAATTTAGAATTCAAAAACAATTTTGCTCGTATACCAATCCTTCGGATGGTATACGGAGGCCGGTGCCAAAATTGGCCTATCTCCCTCCGTTTTCGAGATATTTGGATTACAAAGTTAAAGTTGTAATATGCGGTTGGTAAAAGTACAAAAATATTTTTAATTCCGAGCGCTTTATGTTAAAAAATCTAATTTTGCCACTAAAAAATACGAAAAAATTTAACCTACCTTTGAACAAAAAACAAAGGTAGGTTACCGCTGAAAATTTTGTTTTTTATTAATTTACAAAACACACAAAAACGCAAAAAATTTTAAACCCTTATAACTTTGTATCCACTTAACTTATTTAAGTTCTGGAAACGTCTTCTAATCCGCTTCCTGGTCCTCTTCTTGATGGTGTATTCTGTTTCCCTC
>CAUZLB010000023.1:42500-57500 GCA_963580505.1 Ennomos erosarius | reverse complement strand
GTTTATAACGCAGAGTGTTGCCGAGGCCGCAAGTCGGCAGACCCTCAGGCGGGCATGTTTGGCAAGGTTTGCAAAAACTGCAAGGATTTGGCCGAGCCTCTGGGGCAACTATTTTTGGGGATCCTTGCAGAAGTTGCCGGGGGCGCATGGGCAAGTCCAGTTTTTATGGAGTTGCAGTTGTATAAGCAAGCGTCCAGTGCCACACGCACCCCGTATATGTAAGTTGTCATACTGCGTTGTTATTACATTTACATTTTGTGTTTTGATTTAAATTTAAATTATTGTAAATTATTTGTGTCGGTCCCCTCCCCAATTGCTCGAGCGACAGCGCCGTGCGACCACAATTCAGTAAGAGTTGTAACAGTGACAATAATTTATTATGGAATAGTATGGATAGTTGTTGTTGGGGTGGTTATGTGAGGAGAGATATGTAAGTGTTGTGGTGTTAGTGTGGTGGCCGCGTTATAGTTGGGTGTAGGTGGTATCTATTTGGTGTTTATGTAATGTTTGTGAGCGACGTTGGGTGTGAGAATATGTATGGGGGGGGGGTTCGCAGTGGGTGCTCCTGGTTATATTTGTTATGTTTTGTTGTGTGTAAGTGTTGGATGTGGTGTTTTAATTGTCGTAGTTGGTTCGGGATTTTATGTTATTGATGAGTTTGATGCGGATTGGGCATTGGTCTGAGGTGGCGCTATGGTTGCTTATGTTTGTGTTGTTTGGTTGTGATGTGCAGTTAATGCATTTGAGTTTGGTAGGGTCGTTTTTGTGTGCACATTGTGTGTAGGAGTGTCCGGTGTTCGCGCAGTGTGAGCAGTTAGTGTTGGCATTATTACACCAGGTTCTGGTATGTCCGTGTAGTAGGCATTTGTAGCATTGTGTGATAGGTATATGTGTTTCAACATGTACTTTTTGATGGTCAATGTTAACTCTTCCTAGTTTGGTTATGACCTTCCATACGTTTGGTGATGTTATTAGGTATGCGTTGTATAAGGTGTGATTTCTGTTTTTGCGTATGTTTTCTAAGGTGAGTTGTTCGTTGTTGGGGTTGCTGATTAGTGTTTCGTTGATAACTGGGTTTTGGTTTCTTATAATGGTTATAAGTTGGTCGGTGGGTGTTTTGACCGGGATTCCTTTGATTGCTATCATGGGTTTGAGGTAGGAGTATGGTGTGGCGGTTACTTCACATTCAGGTTTGTTAATTTTGTTCATTGTTGCCTGAATGTGTTCATATTTTTCGAATTCAACTTTTATTTTGTTGTTGTTGAGTATCTTTATTCTTTCAGGAGCAAAGTTTGTGTCTGTGAATTGCACTGTGTTTTTCCATATTTCTATTGTTTCAGTGGGGTTGTTGACCGGTTGCTTAGCGCTGACTACTATTGCTGGTTTGCATGTCGTGTGAATGTCAGTGTTGATGTGTGTGGTTGTTGTTGGTGTGGTTGTGTGTTCTGTGTTTTTGTAATCAATTTTATTTTCAATTCTGGATATTTGTTCTTTGAGTGAGTTGATTGTTTTTGTGGTGTTGTCGTTTACAAGGTGTAGAGTGGGTGTGTAGGTAGTGTTGTGTGGATTCTGGTAGCGTTGGATTGAGTCTTTGAGTTGGAGATTTTCTATGTTGAGTTTATCGGTTAGTATTGTGAGTTGTTGTATTTTGGTTGTTAGTTGGTTTATTCTTGCGAGTAGTTGGTTGTGTGTTGGTGAAGGGGGTGTGTTGTGTTGTTCTTGTTGTTCGTGTATGTGTGTGTAGTGTCTTTCGTATGTTTCGTATATTTGGTTGATGAGTTTGGAGGAGTTGTTGATTTTGGCTTCTATTAGTTGTTTGTTGGCTCTTGTTAGGCTTTTGCCGGCGTTTAGGAGTTTAATAATTTCTCTGTTGTTGTCTAGGATCTGATTTTGATGTTGATTTATGTTGTAGTGGGGTAGTTCTTGTTTGTGGTGCGTAGTTGTGGGGGGTGTGTAATCTTTATCATTGTCACTGTCTTCATCTAATGTGAGAGTAGTCATTTGGTCTTCGGGTGTGGGGTCGGTTATTTGGTGTTCGTTTAGTTGTTGGGTGGTGTTAGATGTCGAAGGTTGCGTCATGAATATGGTCATATTAGTGTCGTTAGGTGTATGTGAGGGTGTATGAGGTGTGTTTGTTGGTGGTATTATTGGTGGTATTGATGTGATTTCTGGAGATTCGCTCGTGTCTTTGGTGCCAGTTGGATCTGTGTTGTGGGTGTTCTGCGATGATTGTAGCTGGTTGTTGTTGTTATTCGAGTTTTGCTGCGTTGTGTTTATAGTTTTTGTGGTTTTTGCTGTGTCGTGCGATGCCGGGGGTGTTTTTGGTGGTGGACTGTGGATTGTTCTTGGCATTGTGCTGATTGATTCGTTGCTCAGTGTGCTTGTCGTTTGGAGGTTACGATGTCTTGTAGCTCTATTAGTTTGGTTAGGGTGTGCGATGCTATGTGGTGTTTATCGTGTGTGTATGTATGAGAGGTCAGTTGGCTTACTTTAGGGTTGCTGGTTTCAGTTCGTAGCTGAGTTATGCCGTGCTCCAGTTGTGATGTGGTGATCTGGTAGGTCTATTGTAGCCGAAGGGTTCTTGGTGATGGTTCTGAGTCCGATGTGGTCGAAGATGTAGACAAGGTTGATTGCAGTGAAGATGTCGCAGTGAGGGGTTTTGTGTGTGGTTGTTTGGTTGGTTGGCCGTGATGAGTCGCTTGGTACTTCTGCTTCTTTTGAATCGTTACGCCACCAGTAGTCTGTGGTTGTTTATCTTCTGAGGGTTGTGTTGGGTTGGTGGTTCGTTTGTGGTTGGTCTAATGAATTCTGTATTTATATTTGGTGACTTGTGGGTTCGGATGTGCGTGAAATTCCATCCGGTCGCTGGGCTACTGTCTGGTAAACACTTCTAGCCCGTTAGTCGCAGTCTTTCCTTATTGTGGTTTGTTTCGTTTGTTTGTATATATATAACTCGAGCCGCTTGCCCCCGCAGAAAGGTTCTATTTCTTTTAGTATTGCGTGTGTTCCAGCTTGCGGTTGGTTTGCCCTTTACTCACTTTGTTTTTTTTTTTTTTTTTTTTTTTTTTTTTTTTTTTTTTAGAAAATCGGTTGTGTCAGTGAGTTAGTGCGCAGGTGTATTCACGAGCAGAGTTGAATATAGACTGGTCCCAATATGGGACGCCTGGGTAGCGCGGTTACTGTGAGAGGCTGCGGGGTTTGGTGGGGGGGCTTGCAGGGCTTGTATGGATTGCCGTTCAAGTCGAGTTTCGGATGTGTTTGTTTGTAGCAAGGATTGCAAGGATTGCAAGGGGTCGAGGTGATTAGGGTGGTTAGTGTGAAAAGAGGACTGCACGTGTTGCCGGTGCAGTAAGGCTTGCGGAGGTTGGGTTTGGGTTTGGTGTGGTGTGGTATTTCTGAGAATTTTCGCCGGTGTTGCCGAGATTGTGGGGTGGTTCGTCAGAGTGGTTGCTGTGTTTATTGGTTGTTTGTTTGTTTGTTTGTTTGTTTGTTTGTTTGTGGGTAGATTAGGTGTTTAGGTGTTTGAGTATATGTAAGCTTTGTCTTGAGGGCAACGATTGCAGAAGGTGGTGAGATTTGTTATGGCTTATGGCTTATATCTAGAGGTCTTTGTAGAGGTTGCCGGACTTGCCGTTGCGGAGGCTACTGAGCTTGCCGAATCTATCAGGCCCGTCGAACCTTTTGCCGGGTTTTGTCGAGCTTGCCTATCTTGTGAACCAATTTGCAAACTCGGCAAGCTCAAAAACTTGGTGACTTGTTTAGGGTGTTTGCTGTTTCGTTGGTTGTGTTAAGGCAGGTGTGTTGCATGCATGGCGTGTATGCATGTTCATGTACATGCTCTGCTTAGGAGCGCGATGAGAAAACAGTTCCTTGGTGTAGGTATATCTGGGGGTCCTCTGCGGAAGTTGCCGAACCTGCAGAGTCTGTTAAGTTCGTCGAGTCGTTTGCTAGGTTTTGCCGAGCTTGCCGAGCTTGCCGATTTTGTGAACCAATTTGCAAACTCGGCAAGCTCAAAAAAAAAAAATTTGGTGATTTGTGATTTGTTTATGTGGTTGTTGTTTCGTTGATTGTGATTAGGTAGGTATGTAGTATGCGTGGCGTGTATGTGTGTGTGTGTATGCGCATGTGTGTATGTGTGTGTGTATGTGTATGTGTAGGTATATCTGGGGGTTTTTTGCGGAGGTTGCCGAACTTGCCGAGTCTATCAGGTCCGTCGAGCTGTTTGTTGGATTTTGCCGAGCTTGCCGAGCTTGCCGGTTTTGTGAACCAATTTGCAAACTCGGCAAGCTCAAAAATTTGGTGATTTGTTTAGGGTGTTTGTTGTTTCGTTGGTTGTGTTTAGGTGGGTGTGTTGTATGTAAGGCGGGTATGTATGTTCATGTATATGCTTTGTTTAGGAGCGCGATGAGAAGACAATTCCCCTTTCCTTTTTTGTGTAGGTATATCTGAAGTTCTTGCGGAGGCTACCGAGTTTGCCGAGTCTATCAAGCCCGTCGAGCTGTTTGCCGGGTTTTGCCGAGCTTGCCGAGCTTGTCGATCCCGTGAACCAATTTGTAAACTCGGCAAGCTCAAAAATTTGGTTATTTGTTTGGGGTGTTTTCTGTTTCGTTGGTTATGTGGGTGTGTTGCATGTATGGCGTGCATGTACGTTCATGTGTATGCTTTGTTTAGGAGCGCGATGATAAAACAGTTTTTTGGTGTAGGTATATCTGGGGATTTTTTGCGGAAGTCACCGAACTTGCAGAGTCCGTCAAGCCCGTCGAGTCGCTTGCTGGGTTTTGCCGAGCTTGCCGAGCTTGCCGATTTTGTGAACCAATTTGCAAACTCGGCAGGCTCAAAAAAAAAAAAAAAATTTGGTGATTTGTGATTTGTTTATGTGGTTGTTGTTTCGTTGATTGTGATTAGGTAGGTATGTAGTATGCGTGGCGTGTATGTGTGTGTGTGTATGCGCATGTGTGTATGTGTGTGTGTATGTGTATGTGTAGGTATATCTGGGGGTTTTTTGCGGAGGTTGCCGAGCTTGCCGATTTTGTGAACCAATTTGCAAACTCGGCAAGCTCGACAATTTGATGATTTATTTAGGGTGTTTTTTGTTATGTGTTGTTAAATGTTTTAAGGTTGTTGATGATGTATGTGATGTGCGTGTGGTAGGTGTTGGTGGTGTTGTCAGAGTTGATGATGTCAATGAGGTTGTAGGGGTTGGGTAGCTTGTTTGCTGCGATTGTGTGGTCTAGGCGTGTGACAGCGAAGCGTGGGCATGTTTTTATTAGGTGTTCTATAGTTTGTTGTGATGTTTGGTCGCAGGGGCAAAGGTCATCATTGGTGATGCCAAATCTGTGTAGGTAGGCTTTGTGGTAGCCATGTCCAGAGAGTGTTTGGGTGATGGCGAAATTCGGTCGAGCTGTACTTAGGTATTTGTTTAAGTCTTCGGCGGTTGGGAGGAGTTTTAGTAGGTGTGGGCTGGATTTTTGGTAGTATTCGTTGTATTTGGTCTTGGAGATTTTTTGGTTAGTGTACTTTATGTGGCTGATGGGGATGTATGAGTAGTCGGGTGATTTGTGCAGTGTGGCTGCCTTTTTGGCTGCTATATCGGCAAGTTCGTTGCCCTCAATCCCGATGTGACTGCGTACCCATATGAAGGAGATGTTTTTGTTGGTTTGGTTTATTTGTTTGTGTATGTCAACAGTTAGTGGGTATTTGGTTGACGGGTTGGAGAGCTCGGTGAGTGCGGATTTGCAGTCAGAGAGTATGCTTATGTTTTGGGGAGAGTTATTCGTTTTACGGATCCAGGTAAGTGCGTGTTTGATGGCTAGTAATTCCGCCTGGAATACAGAGCAGCAGTTGTGGAGCTTTAGTTTTTTGGTGATTAGGGTTCTTCCGGTTTGGTCGATTGCTACGAACGCGGCACCGACTCTGTCGTTTTGTTTGCTTCCGTCAGTGAAGATCTGCCAGGCTTCATTAAGATCTTCACATAGGGTGTGATATTCGTTGGTTGTTGAAATTTCCTTGAATGTGATTCCGGTTCTGAGTGAGGGGTGAATGAGGTGGGATGGAGGAGTTGGGGTTTCAATGGTTATGTCGCTAGGGAGGAATCGTGTGGTTTTGTGTATTTTGGTTCTCTCTATATCGGCAACTTCGCGTGCCTTGTCGGGTAGTGGTGTGAGTTGTGCGATGGATATGGCAGTGGCTGTTCTGATGGTTTTGAAGCCGCGAATTATTTTTAGGGCGAATAATCGTTGTAGGGAGAGTAGTTTGTTGTTTGCGTGTTTATATTTGGTTGCGGATGTTGCCCAAATGCCCGCTGCATAGCAGATAATGGGTTGTATTACTTGAAGGTATATTGTTCTTACGTTTTCCGCGGTGATGCCCCAGGTGGGTTTGACGAAGGTTGCGAGTTTGTTGTATAGTTTCTTTGCTTTTTCTGTTATGTATTCTGTGTGTTTGATGAATTTTAGTTTTTCGTCTATGATAATTCCTAGATATTTAATTTGGTTCGCTAGGGTGATGGTGTGTCCGTGGAGAGTGATGTTGCAATGTTTTTTGGCTTTGTTGGTAAAAGCTATTGCTTGTGTTTTATCGGGTCCAAAGTCGAGTTTGACTTCCTTACCCCATTCAATTATGATTTGGAGGGCCTGTGTGGCGTTATGTTCTAGGTGTTTGGGTTCTTTGGAGTGTGTTATTAGAAGGATGTCATCCGCGTATGCTTGCAAATGGCATCCCTCGGGGAGTTTGGTGAGGAGTAGTTTGTCAAGTAGTAGGTTCCACATAGTGGGTCCGCAGACAGATCCCTGGATGCAGCCTCTGGTCATGGTTTTTTCCACTTGGCAGTCCAGATAGTCTACGGTGACACGTCGGTTTTTGGTGTAGTTTAGGAGGATGTTGTATATGTTTGGAGGGCAGTTGATGTCCCGCAGTCTTTCAAAGACTGCGGGCCACCATGCATTATCGAATGCGGCCCTGATATCTAGTGAGATGGCAGCTACCTGTTCACCTTGTTGTTTGTATTTGTTTATTAGTTCTAGTGCGTTGTGAATGGCGTCGTTGGTTGAGGTTTGGAGTTTAAATCCGTATTGTTGTTTGCAGTCTTGGTTGGTGGTGTTTAAGTGGTATGTGAGTCGGTTGATGATAAGTTTTTCGAGGAGTTTGCCGAATACATTTATGAGTCCTATGGGTCTGTATGCAGATGTGTTGTTGTGGTTGGGTTTGTTGGGTTTTGGGATTATCCGAATCAGTGCGGTTTTCCAGCTGCTAGGGAAGTGCTGTATGTCTAAGCATCGGTTCATGATTTGTGTGATTAAGGTTGGGAAGTTTGTGGTGAAGTGTAGACAGATGTCTGATGTTAGGTGGTCTGGTCCTGGGGATTTCTTGTGGTTGAAGGTTTTGAGGCATTCTATTATTTCGATGGTAGTGAAAGGTGGTTCGGGGTTATTATTAGGTGTTTTGTTCATTTTGGTGCGTAGTGTTTTTTGTTTTTCCGTGGTGTCAGTAGTGTCGTCGGGGAAGAAGTGGTTGATCAAGGCGGTCGCCGTTTCGTTGGGGTCTTTAGTGTATGTGCCATCGCTGAGCTTTAGTGTGGCAGGTGGTTTGTTGTTTGGTTTGGTTTGGATGATTCTGTTCGTTATTGACCAGACGTCTTCCTTCGTTTGTTTTGTGCAGAACTCCATGAAGTGTTCGGTTGATGCTTTGCATATGGCTAGTGCGTATTCTTGTTTTATATTGTCTCTTTCTGCGATGGCTTCATTGATTGGTAGATTTTGGTGTACTAGTTTGCTGAGTTGGTGGTGATTTTTGATGACGTTTTGTTTGAGTGATTCGAGGTGGTCATTCCACCATGGGATTCGGTTTTTAGGGTGGAGAGTGCGTGGTAGGTGTTTGTCGCATCCCTTTTGGATGGCTGTTGTGATTTCTACGATGAGGTGGTCGAGTTCGTTGGGTGATAGTTGGTTGATTTGTTCGTGCGATGTCGTTGGTAGATGTGATTCTATTTCGTTTTTTAGAGTGTCGTTTATGTCATCCCATTTGACTCGACTGGTGTTGTATCGGAATGTTGTGCGTTTTTTGCTTTTGGTGGGTTTATTTTTTGTGGGGGTGATAGTGAATTTGATAGCGTGATGATCCGATGATGGGCAGACGCTTGGGTCTACCTCCCAGTTGTTTATGTTCATGGTCGTTAGGTTGTTAGTTAGTGTGAGATCGATGGTAGATTCCCTGATTTGTCCGTGTGTGACTGTAGTAAAGGTTGGGGTGTCTCCTTGGTTGCAGATATTTAGGTCGTGTTGAGTGATGAGGTTGTGTATATCGTTTCCTCGTTTGTTGTTTTTGTGGGACCCCCATGCTGTGTGCCAACCGTTGAAATCTCCACCTATTATGTGTGTGGCGTTGGTTGTTTGTTGTAGGAATATTTCAAGTTTGTTTATTGTGTTATTATCGTCAGAGCGGGGTTCTATGTAGATGGAGGTGATGTATATGATTTGTCCTATAGAGTTACGACATTGTACTACTGCTAAGTTGCTGCTTGAGTATCCGGTATTGCTCATTGCAGCAAATGTTCCTTTTTTGATTAGTAGTGCCGCTTTGATTGGTGTATTGGTTGGTTGAGGTGAGGGAAATTGATGTGTGTCGTATCCTGTTATGCCGCCAAAGAGTCCCGTGTTGGCCGTGTATGGTTCACTTATAAATATAATATCTGTGTTTTGGTTAGAGGTGTGTACCATGAGTTCCTGGTGTGCGTTTCTGCTGCGTCCCAGGTTTATCTGTACGCAGCTGTATCCATGTTGGTGTCGGTGTTGTGGTGTGGGGAGGTGTGGGTTGTTATAAGTGTGTTGTCTTATATTCGTTGGTGTGTAGTTGTTGTTGTGAGTTGGTTGGGTGGTGGGTTGTATATGTGGTGTTTGTGATGAAGGTTGGGTCTGGGGTGAGGGTGAGGGTGATCTGCTTGCCATGATCGGTCCTTGGTTTGTTGTTTGCGAATGTTATAACACAGATTGATTAGGATGGTAATTTGATGTTATGTGTGGTCGTAAGGCGCTGCGTTACAGGTGTGAGTTGTTTAATTTAAATTCAGCTTAGTTGGCTTACCGTGTGTTATGTGGGGGAGGGGAGACTACCAGTCTGTCTGATGTGTCGCAGCAGTTAGTGGGTTCCTGTTTGACTCGCTGCGTCTTTGCTCTGCTTGTGTCCAGGGGTCCTTCTGGGTGCGTTGTAGCCGTTGAGTTTTCTTTGGGCAATATGTTCCCTGATGGTCTGCCCTATGTAGTTCCTAATTACACTGTGCACCGGTTCACTTGCACACGCGAATACGTGGTTGTTTGTTCAGTTCACCATCCATTCACTGTTTCCGTGTCACCACATATCGTTCCAAGGGGAGTCCATGTCATCATTTTACTAAGAGCTCGTTTCTCCCGGGTTTTCCCAGGACCGCCAATCATTCGTAGATCGCTGCATAGTTGAGCGCCCGAGGTCTTAGTAGTTTGCCGAGGGGTGTGTCCTGTAGAGCTTGCCGAACTTGCCAAACTTGCCGAACTTGCCGAGTTTAGCTGTCCGCACGTTGCGCAACCCGACGCATCTTGTCCTACTTGCGCCGTGGTGGTTTTGCCGTAGTTGCAGGATTGGCAATGTTTGCAGTGTTTGCAATGCTTGTGCGTCACTAGACTCTGGTAGGAGTTTTTTACACCGATCGCGTTGCCGTGGTTGCAAGCTCGGCAATGTTCGCAGTGTTTGCAATGCTTGCGTGTCGCGAGACTCTGGTAGGAGTTTTTTACACCGATCGCGTTGCCGTGGTTGCAAGCTCGGCAATGTTTGCCGTGTTTGCAATGCTTGCGTGTCGCGAGACTCTGGTAGGAGTTTTACACCGCTCGCATTGCCGTGGTTGCAATTATGCGATGTTTTGCCCGCCGCGATACTTGTTGCCGAGCGCAACCTTCGCAGCCAGTGGTGCGGGTGAGTCTTTGGACGCGTGCGTCCGCGTCCGCGGTTGGAGTGAGACTGAGGTTAGGTTAGGTTAGGTTAGGTTAGGTTAGGTTAGGTTAGGTTAGGTTAGGTTAGGTTAGGTTAGGTTAGGTTAGGTTAGGTTAGGTTAGGTTAGGTTAGGTTAGGTTAGGTTAGGTTAGGTTAGGTTAGGTTAGGTTAGGTTAGGTTAGGTTAGGTTAGGTTAGGTTAGGTTAGGTTAGGTTAGGTTAGGTTAGGTTAGGTTAGGTTAGGTTAGGTTAGGTTAGGTTAGGTTAGGTTAGGTTAGGTTAGGTTAGGTTAGGTTAGGTTAGGTTAGGTTAGGTTAGGTTAGGTTAGGTTAGGTTAGGTTAGGTTAGGTTAGGTTAGGTTAGGTTAGGTTAGGTTAGGTTAGGTTAGGTTAGGTTAGGTTAGGTTAGGTTAGGTTGGTTAGGTTAGGTTAGGTTAGGTTAGGTTAGGTTAGGTTAGGTTAGGTTAGGTTAGGTTAGGTTAGGTTAGGTTAGGTTAGGTTAGGTTAGGTTAGGTTAGGTTAGGTTAGGTTAGGTTAGGTTAGGTTAGGTTAGGTTAGGTTAGGTTAGGTTAGGTTAGGTTAGGTTAGGTTAGGTTAGGTTAGGTTAGGTTAGGTTAGGTTAGGTTAGGTTAGGTTAGGTTAGGTTAGGTTAGGTTAGGTTAGGTTAGGTTAGGTTAGGTTAGGTTAGGTTAGGTTAGGTTAGGTTAGGTTAGGTTAGGTTAGGTTAGGTTAGGTTAGGTTAGGTTAGGTTAGGTTAGGTTAGGTTAGGTTAGGTTAGGTTAGGTTAGGTTAGGTTAGGTTAGGTTAGGTTAGGTTAGGTTAGGTTAGGTTAGGTTAGGTTAGGTTAGGTTAGGTTAGGTTAGGTTAGGTTAGGTTAGGTTAGGTTAGGTTAGGTTAGGTTAGGTTAGGTTAGGTTAGGTTAGGTTAGGTTAGGTTAGGTTAGGTTAGGTTAGGTTAGGTTAGGTTAGGTTAGGTTAGGTTAGGTTAGGTTAGGTTAGGTTAGGTTAGGTTAGGTTAGGTTAGGTTAGGTTAGGTTAGGTTAGGTTAGGTTAGGTTAGGTTAGGTTAGGTTAGGTTAGGTTAGGTTAGGTTAGGTTAGGTTAGGTTAGGTTAGGTTAGGTTAGGTTAGGTTAGGTTAGGTTAGGTTAGGTTAGGTTAGGTTAGGTTAGGTTAGGTTAGGTTAGGTTAGGTTAGGTTAGGTTAGGTTAGGTTAGGTTAGGTTAGGTTAGGTTAGGTTAGGTTAGGTTAGGTTAGGTTAGGTTAGGTTAGGTTAGGTTAGGTTAGGTTAGGTTAGGTTAGGTTAGGTTAGGTTAGGTTAGGTTAGGTTAGGTTAGGTTAGGTTAGGTTAGGTTAGGTTAGGTTAGGTTAGGTTAGGTTAGGTTAGGTTAGGTTAGGTTAGGTTAGGTTAGGTTAGGTTAGGTTAGGTTAGGTTAGGTTAGGTTAGGTTAGGTTAGGTTAGGTTAGGTTAGGTTAGGTTAGGTTAGGTTAGGTTAGGTTAGGTTAGGTTAGGTTAGGTTAGGTTAGGTTAGGTTAGGTTAGGTTAGGTTAGGTTAGGTTAGGTTAGGTTAGGTTAGGTTAGGTTAGGTTAGGTTAGGTTAGGTTAGGTTAGGTTAGGTTAGGTTAGGTTAGGTTAGGTTAGGTTAGGTTAGGTTAGGTTAGGTTAGGTTAGGTTAGGTTAGGTTAGGTTAGGTTAGGTTAGGTTAGGTTAGGTTAGGTTAGGTTAGGTTAGGTTAGGTTAGGTTAGGTTAGGTTAGGTTAGGTTAGGTTAGGTTAGGTTAGGTTAGGTTAGGTTAGGTTAGGTTAGGTTAGGTTAGGTTAGGTTAGGTTAGGTTAGGTTAGGTTAGGTTAGGTTAGGTTAGGTTAGGTTAGGTTAGGTTAGGTTAGGTTAGGTTAGGTTAGGTTAGGTTAGGTTAGGTTAGGTTAGGTTAGGTTAGGTTAGGTTAGGTTAGGTTAGGTTAGGTTAGGTTAGGTTAGGTTAGGTTAGGTTAGGTTAGGTTAGGTTAGGTTAGGTTAGGTTAGGTTAGGTTAGGTTAGGTTAGGTTAGGTTAGGTTAGGTTAGGTTAGGTTAGGTTAGGTTAGGTTAGGTTAGGTTAGGTTAGGTTAGGTTAGGTTAGGTTAGGTTAGGTTAGGTTAGGTTAGGTTAGGTTAGGTTAGGTTAGGTTAGGTTAGGTTAGGTTAGGTTAGGTTAGGTTAGGTTAGGTTAGGTTAGGTTAGGTTAGGTTAGGTTAGGTTAGGTTAGGTTAGGTTAGGTTAGGTTAGGTTAGGTTAGGTTAGGTTAGGTTAGGTTAGGTTAGGTTAGGTTAGGTTAGGTTAGGTTAGGTTAGGTTAGGTTAGGTTAGGTTAGGTTAGGTTAGGTTAGGTTAGGTTAGGTTAGGTTAGGTTAGGTTAGGTTAGGTTAGGTTAGGTTAGGTTAGGTTAGGTTAGGTTAGGTTAGGTTAGGTTAGGTTAGGTTAGGTTAGGTTAGGTTAGGTTAGGTTAGGTTAGGTTAGGTTAGGTTAGGTTAGGTTAGGTTAGGTTAGGTTAGGTTAGGTTAGGTTAGGTTAGGTTAGGTTAGGTTAGGTTAGGTTAGGTTAGGTTAGGTTAGGTTAGGTTAGGTTAGGTTAGGTTAGGTTAGGTTAGGTTAGGTTAGGTTAGGTTAGGTTAGGTTAGGTTAGGTTAGGTTTTTTTTTTTTTTTTTTTTTTTTTTTATATTCCTGTCCGGGCGCTGAGGCCCGGCCCGCGAGCTAATTCCCCTGACACTGGTCAGAGTCTTTGTTTTTCTATTTGCTAATTTCTACTTTATTTGGGATTGGGATTTCGGGTTCTTTCCATTTAATCTCTACTATTCTTATTGCTACACGAAAGTGATCAGATTACACTTCCTTGTTTTTGGGATCTAGGGTTTTATTCTACATATACAGTCTTTATTAATCTTAGTTCTATTTCTACCATATACATTCTTATTTCCATTACGGTCTAGGGTTCTACGCATACTACTTTATTGTTATTTATTTTCTTAATCTATTACATACTTATTTCTAGTTTACATGAGTTGTTAATGCCTGTTTTGCATATATGCTAATAATATATAACTTAGTATATATATTACATATAACTTATTTATCTAGTTTTATTTCTTGCTATTACCTTATTTCCTATTTTTACACAATATTCTATGAAACTACTCCTAAGTACATTATCAACAATTATCTCGTTTACATGCTCTCGTTTTAATACTATCCCTAGTTTCTGTTCTATTTCGTACCTTTCTCGACCGTATATTGGGCAGTCAATTAGGACATGCGCTGCCGTTTCATTAACGCCGGGTTCACACGGGCATGATGGGTCATCCTTACACTTAAACCGATTTAAGTATTCAGAGAACCCACCATGCCCGGTGATCATCTGGGTGAGCACACCTGTGGGCTCGATCGTACGCACTAACTTATAGGCTTGCACAGCATCCGGGAAGAATAATTTTGTTGCCCCGGCTGTTTCACCTGACTTGTATCTCCGATTCCATTTGTCAAGCGAGTCAATGCGGATTTGTCGCCTGACAAATGAGACCGGACATTGGTCGTAATCCGGTTTTCTTTTAATCTTTAATGCTGCATCCTTCGCAAGCTCATCAGCGCGCTCGTTCCCTTCGAGTCCTGCATGGGCCTTGATCCAGAACAGCGTTATTTCCTTATTTTGGGCTCTTATGGTTTTAATGTTCCGTCGGGTTTCCACTGCCAGGGGATGCATCGTTCCATTGTTGGTAATTGTCTCAAGTGCGGAGCGCGAATCACTATATATGCCGAAGGTTGTTTTTGGGCTTTTAAGTATCTCTCTGGTCGCAACACATATGGCCAGTAGTTCGGCTTGATAGACCGTACAGTAGGACGGCAGTTTCAATTTCCGGTGGTTGGTCTCGGCGTCATTGCTCCACAGAGACAATGCTGCTCCGACCTTACCTTCGATTTTGCTGCCGTCCGTATAAATTCGCACTTGCTGGTTGTTGTGCGCGTGCACCTGATCTTGGTCTACCAGGCTAAGGAACTCCAGGCCGATATGCTGTGCTGGATGAGGGGTGTTGGTATACAGTTCCATATGTTCCACTTCCCTGTCTCCCAGCATATGCTGAGGGACTCCTCTCTTTGCCTTGTACAGTGCGGCTGCTTCCTGTACCCGGAGGTCGAGAGGAAGTATCCCAGCCAATACCAATGCTGAGTTCAGGGAAACAGTTCGGTATGCTTTACACAATTTTTGTGCAAACCCGCGCTGTACTGCATTTAACTGTTTCTGTACACACAGTTTATTTGTCGCTGGCGCCCATACACCCGCGGCATACATAATGATTGGCTCCACCACTGCTATATAGATTGTCCTTATAATTTCAGGATGGAGACCCCAGCTCAACCGGGCTGTTTTGGCCAGCTGTTTGTAAAAGCTTAGGGCCTTCCTACAGACGTTACCCACATGACTGTTAAAGGTGAGTTTTTCATCTATGGTCAGGCCCAAGATCTTAATCTCCTTCGCCATGCCAATGCCGATCCCGCCCATGTCCAGGCGTGGGGTATCATACTTAAGCTTTTTCGTGAGCAACATCGCGTACGTTTTGTGCGGAGCAAACTTTAACTTATTTTTAACACCCCACTCCCGCACATAGGCGAGAGCGACATTTGCCTGACGTTGGACCTCCGCAGCTGTGTCCCCATCGAATACCAAAACAACGTCGTCCGCAAAAGCCTGGCAGTAGTCTCCTCTTTGGTTTAGCCCTTTGAGCAGAGGGTCCAAAAGTAAGTTCCAAAGGATCGGGCCTCCAATTGATCCCTGAACGCATCCTTTGTTCGTTTCTTTGCAGACTTCTTCACCGGCATACCTTAGTCTCACTGATCGATCTTGAAGATAGCTATCCAATAACCTCCTCAAGTTCACAGGGCACTTCTCTTCGGCAAGACGAACCCTTATTGCAGGCCACCATGCACTGTCGAAGGCTCCCTCTATGTCTAGTGATACCATTGTGACTATCTTTTTCTGGTTAAGTTTTTCACGAATATGTTCTAACAGGACATAGAGGGAGTC
>CAUZLB010000023.1:27500-40000 GCA_963580505.1 Ennomos erosarius | reverse complement strand
GTTAGGTTAGGTTAGGTTAGGTTAGGTTAGGTTAGGTTAGGTTAGGTTAGGTTAGGTTAGGTTAGGTTAGGTTAGGTTAGGTTAGGTTAGGTTAGGTTAGGTTAGGTTAGGTTAGGTTAGGTTAGGTTAGGTTAGGTTAGGTTAGGTTAGGTTAGGTTAGGTTAGGTTAGGTTAGGTTAGGTTAGGTTAGGTTAGGTTAGGTTAGGTTAGGTTAGGTTAGGTTAGGTTAGGTTAGGTTAGGTTAGGTTAGGTTAGGTTAGGTTAGGTTAGGTTAGGTTAGGTTAGGTTAGGTTAGGTTAGGTTAGGTTAGGTTAGGTTAGGTTAGGTTAGGTTAGGTTAGGTTAGGTTAGGTTAGGTTAGGTTAGGTTAGGTTAGGTTAGGTTAGGTTAGGTTAGGTTAGGTTAGGTTAGGTTAGGTTAGGTTAGGTTAGGTTAGGTTAGGTTAGGTTAGGTTAGGTTAGGTTAGGTTAGGTTAGGTTAGGTTAGGTTAGGTTAGGTTAGGTTAGGTTAGGTTAGGTTAGGTTAGGTTAGGTTAGGTTAGGTTAGGTTAGGTTAGGTTAGGTTAGGTTAGGTTAGGTTAGGTTAGGTTAGGTTAGGTTAGGTTAGGTTAGGTTAGGTTAGGTTAGGTTAGGTTAGGTTAGGTTAGGTTAGGTTAGGTTAGGTTAGGTTAGGTTAGGTTAGGTTAGGTTAGGTTAGGTTAGGTTAGGTTAGGTTAGGTTAGGTTAGGTTAGGTTAGGTTAGGTTAGGTTAGGTTAGGTTAGGTTAGGTTAGGTTAGGTTAGGTTAGGTTAGGTTAGGTTAGGTTAGGTTAGGTTAGGTTAGGTTAGGTTAGGTTAGGTTAGGTTAGGTTAGGTTAGGTTAGGTTAGGTTAGGTTAGGTTAGGTTAGGTTAGGTTAGGTTAGGTTAGGTTAGGTTAGGTTAGGTTAGGTTAGGTTAGGTTAGGTTAGGTTAGGTTAGGTTAGGTTAGGTTAGGTTAGGTTAGGTTAGGTTAGGTTAGGTTAGGTTAGGTTAGGTTAGGTTAGGTTAGGTTAGGTTAGGTTAGGTTAGGTTAGGTTAGGTTAGGTTAGGTTAGGTTAGGTTAGGTTAGGTTAGGTTAGGTTAGGTTAGGTTAGGTTAGGTTAGGTTAGGTTAGGTTAGGTTAGGTTAGGTTAGGTTAGGTTAGGTTAGGTTAGGTTAGGTTAGGTTAGGTTAGGTTAGGTTAGGTTAGGTTAGGTTAGGTTAGGTTAGGTTAGGTTAGGTTAGGTTAGGTTAGGTTAGGTTAGGTTAGGTTAGGTTAGGTTAGGTTAGGTTAGGTTAGGTTAGGTTAGGTTAGGTTAGGTTAGGTTAGGTTAGGTTAGGTTAGGTTAGGTTAGGTTAGGTTAGGTTAGGTTAGGTTAGGTTAGGTTAGGTTAGGTTAGGTTAGGTTAGGTTAGGTTAGGTTAGGTTAGGTTAGGTTAGGTTAGGTTAGGTTAGGTTAGGTTAGGTTAGGTTAGGTTAGGTTAGGTTAGGTTAGGTTAGGTTAGGTTAGGTTAGGTTAGGTTAGGTTAGGTTAGGTTAGGTTAGGTTAGGTTAGGTTAGGTTAGGTTAGGTTAGGTTAGGTTAGGTTAGGTTAGGTTAGGTTAGGTTAGGTTAGGTTAGGTTAGGTTAGGTTAGGTTAGGTTAGGTTAGGTTAGGTTAGGTTAGGTTAGGTTAGGTTAGGTTAGGTTAGGTTAGGTTAGGTTAGGTTAGGTTAGGTTAGGTTAGGTTAGGTTAGGTTAGGTTAGGTTAGGTTAGGTTAGGTTAGGTTAGGTTAGGTTAGGTTAGGTTAGGTTAGGTTAGGTTAGGTTAGGTTAGGTTAGGTTAGGTTAGGTTAGGTTAGGTTAGGTTAGGTTAGGTTAGGTTAGGTTAGGTTAGGTTAGGTTAGGTTAGGTTAGGTTAGGTTAGGTTAGGTTAGGTTAGGTTAGGTTAGGTTAGGTTAGGTTAGGTTAGGTTAGGTTAGGTTAGGTTAGGTTAGGTTAGGTTAGGTTAGGTTAGGTTAGGTTAGGTTAGGTTAGGTTAGGTTAGGTTAGGTTAGGTTAGGTTAGGTTAGGTTAGGTTAGGTTAGGTTAGGTTAGGTTAGGTTAGGTTAGGTTAGGTTAGGTTAGGTTAGGTTAGGTTAGGTTAGGTTAGGTTAGGTTAGGTTAGGTTAGGTTAGGTTAGGTTAGGTTAGGTTAGGTTAGGTTAGGTTAGGTTAGGTTAGGTTAGGTTAGGTTAGGTTAGGTTAGGTTAGGTTAGGTTAGGTTAGGTTAGGTTAGGTTAGGTTAGGTTAGGTTAGGTTAGGTTAGGTTAGGTTAGGTTAGGTTAGGTTAGGTTAGGTTAGGTTAGGTTAGGTTAGGTTAGGTTAGGTTAGGTTAGGTTAGGTTAGGTTAGGTTAGGTTAGGTTAGGTTAGGTTAGGTTAGGTTAGGTTAGGTTAGGTTAGGTTAGGTTAGGTTAGGTTAGGTTAGGTTAGGTTAGGTTAGGTTAGGTTAGGTTAGGTTAGGTTAGGTTAGGTTAGGTTAGGTTAGGTTAGGTTAGGTTAGGTTAGGTTAGGTTAGGTTAGGTTAGGTTAGGTTAGGTTAGGTTAGGTTAGGTTAGGTTAGGTTAGGTTAGGTTAGGTTAGGTTAGGTTAGGTTAGGTTAGGTTAGGTTAGGTTAGGTTAGGTTAGGTTAGGTTAGGTTAGGTTAGGTTAGGTTAGGTTAGGTTAGGTTAGGTTAGGTTAGGTTAGGTTAGGTTAGGTTAGGTTAGGTTAGGTTAGGTTAGGTTAGGTTAGGTTAGGTTAGGTTAGGTTAGGTTAGGTTAGGTTAGGTTAGGTTAGGTTAGGTTAGGTTAGGTTAGGTTAGGTTAGGTTAGGTTAGGTTAGGTTAGGTTAGGTTAGGTTAGGTTAGGTTAGGTTAGGTTAGGTTAGGTTAGGTTAGGTTAGGTTAGGTTAGGTTAGGTTAGGTTAGGTTAGGTTAGGTTAGGTTAGGTTAGGTTAGGTTAGGTTAGGTTAGGTTAGGTTAGGTTAGGTTAGGTTAGGTTAGGTTAGGTTAGGTTAGGTTAGGTTAGGTTAGGTTAGGTTAGGTTAGGTTAGGTTAGGTTAGGTTAGGTTAGGTTAGGTTAGGTTAGGTTAGGTTAGGTTAGGTTAGGTTAGGTTAGGTTAGGTTAGGTTAGGTTAGGTTAGGTTAGGTTAGGTTAGGTTAGGTTAGGTTAGGTTAGGTTAGGTTAGGTTAGGTTAGGTTAGGTTAGGTTAGGTTAGGTTAGGTTAGGTTAGGTTAGGTTAGGTTAGGTTAGGTTAGGTTAGGTTAGGTTAGGTTAGGTTAGGTTAGGTTAGGTTAGGTTAGGTTAGGTTAGGTTAGGTTAGGTTAGGTTAGGTTAGGTTAGGTTAGGTTAGGTTAGGTTAGGTTAGGTTAGGTTAGGTTAGGTTAGGTTAGGTTAGGTTAGGTTAGGTTAGGTTAGGTTAGGTTAGGTTAGGTTAGGTTAGGTTAGGTTAGGTTAGGTTAGGTTAGGTTAGGTTAGGTTAGGTTAGGTTAGGTTAGGTTAGGTTAGGTTAGGTTAGGTTAGGTTAGGTTAGGTTAGGTTAGGTTAGGTTAGGTTAGGTTAGGTTAGGTTAGGTTAGGTTAGGTTAGGTTAGGTTAGGTTAGGTTAGGTTAGGTTAGGTTAGGTTAGGTTAGGTTAGGTTAGGTTAGGTTAGGTTAGGTTAGGTTAGGTTAGGTTAGGTTAGGTTAGGTTAGGTTAGGTTAGGTTAGGTTAGGTTAGGTTAGGTTAGGTTAGGTTAGGTTAGGTTAGGTTAGGTTAGGTTAGGTTAGGTTAGGTTAGGTTAGGTTAGGTTAGGTTAGGTTAGGTTAGGTTAGGTTAGGTTAGGTTAGGTTAGGGTTTTTTTTTTTTTTTTTTTTTTTTTTTTCCTGTCCGGGCGCTGAGGCCCGGCCCGCGAGCTAAATCTCGTCAGTATTTATTATCTGACGGTTTAAATCTATAGCATTACAACTATTACATTCATATAGCGACTAGGAAGTCCGTGTCCCTCCCTCAAATCCCTCAGCGTAGTTATTGCTCCTACTTGTATTTAAATTAGTTCTTGGAACAAGTACGTTTTACTTAATAATAGACCACGTACTTCCTTTACATATATCATGCAATTTAGTATATATCTCTTTTGGGGTAAATAAGTTTTTCAGCTTAGTCTAGGTTTTATTAAAACTTATCTGTATCTTAACCTTACCGCTACTACAATATAATGCTCGCTTTCATATTAATCGATCTACCATAAATTATAAGATATACAATAACATCATTAAATACTACAAAATTTATTTAAGCTTAATTCATACAATAAATACCACAGATTAAAACAAAGGATCAGAGCAGCCAGACTTAAATTCATATTTACATTCCATAAATATTTGGCTTCTCTTTTGGCTGTTAAGCGCTTTGACTCACAGATCATAAGAATTAACATATAAATCAAAATTCAATTAAAATTACAATCATACAATAAATATCACAGAATAGAAATAATAAAGTTAACCTATACAAATTTAATTATAAGTAACTTATTCTACTACAAAATTCAATTAAAATTTCAATTACACAATACATATCACAGAATAGAAATCATAAGAATCAAGATATAAAAATTTATTACAAGTGACTGTTAATTATATTAAACTAGTCTAACCTTACTCTAAGTACAATTAATATTACCCAATTCCTATAGTTTACTCAATTAGCCTGTAATCATTCCTAATATTTCAGTTTAGTCAGCTTATCATAAACTTCCATCACTTCTATTTACTTGGATCCAAAACTAGTACAATAAATTAGATAACAACTATTTAAATATTAATAAAATTCATAAATCCTCTCCAAAATTTCCAACAAAGAATTACACACACATAACACACACAAAAACACATGTAACAATTTAATTAATAAAATAAAAAAAAAAAAAACAATAGAATGACAAAATAAATTAAAATAATTATTAATTATTAACAATTTAAAGGGAATGTTCCATTCTACAATCTTTACAATTCGTATAAGTAAACAGAGTTTACAGTGATGCTGGAATCTATTTCAGTATACAATTCTAGATTTTAGACCGATGTGCTACCATTCGATCTTGCAGCGGTGCGGACCACCTGCATTGCGAAGTCCAAAAAGTATCGCCTGTCGTCATTGTCCCCGACCAACTTTACATAGTTTATGTCTACAACATCGTTCTTAACCTTAAAATTCACATCCAATCTAAGTGCACTAAATCTAGGGCACTCGTCCAACAGGTGGGGTATCGTCTCAGGTGTATCCGGGTTGCAGACGCAGCTCGATGTCGTGGAGAGTTTGAACCGGTGCAAGTACTCCAAAAACCCTCCATGTCCAGTAAAAAGTTGCGCCAGCACATTTGAGATTCGGATCTTCCGTAACAGTGGGTAGGCTGCCCTGACGTCCGGAAAGAAGAGCTTAGTTATCTTACCCGTGGGGGCTTTCTTATACCTGTCGTTCCACTCGTTTACGGTTGATTGGCGTAGGGAGTGCTTGAGGAATGATACCGGGATCCTATCGTATCGTGGGCTGGTCTTCTTGGTCAGCGCTGCATCCTTGGCTAACTCGTCGGCCCTTTCGTTCCCCGGGATCCCCTCATGTGCCTTGATCCAAAACCAGTTTACACCTCTGTGGTCATGCTCCAGTTCCCGTACCCTGGTTTGAATCTCGGCGACAATCGGGTTAGTGTTGTCTGGGTCCTCTAGTGCCTGCAGCGCAGATCGGGAATCACTGATGATGTTCACCAGCGTGACTTCCTTTTCAGCCTTATACATTTCAAGGGCCCTCAGTATTGCAGCCAACTCAGCCTGGTACACTGAACAATACGGTGCCAGCAAGAAGTTCGCCTTCTTTCTTTCCAGCCCACCTTCCCACCATGAGACCGCAGCCCCCACTTTCCCCTCAATCTTACTTCCATCAGTATATAACTGAGGCCCGTTGTTGCCGATCTTCTCTACCTCTTCTTGAGAGGTTAAGTAGGAGTGCGGTATCGGTCTACGTATCGCTGGATGTGGGAGCTGGAACGGGGAAATCCTCTGCTCAATCTGTCGTCCAGGTAGATTCGGATACGGTTTCCCTCTCTTCAACTCGAATAGCTCGGCTGCCTCCCGGGCCCTCAGATCGAGTGGCAATATACCAGCCAGGCAGACCACCGAAGTATGCGACACCGTACGATGAGCCTTGGTTATTAAGATGGCGAACTTCCTGGTTAGCTTGTTGAGTCGGTCCGCCACGTACTTCTTATCCACTACCTTAGCCCATGCACTCGCCGCATAGAGCACCACAGGCTCAACCACAGCAGTATATATAAGGCGAGTGATTTCCGGGTTTAGCCCCCAGTTTGTCCTAGTGGCTGTCGCAACCGCTTGGTAAATCTTTACAGCCTTGGTACACACGCTCTGGATGTGGGTCCTGAAGATTAGCTTCGAGTCAATCGTCAGCCCCAGAACTTTGAGCTCGCTTGTCACTGTAATGTTTACTCCAGACAGTACAAATTGTGGAGGTTCATATTTCAGCTTTTTTGTGACAACAATTGCTTGCGTCTTATGGGCTGCGAATTTCATCTTGCTCTGGATGCCCCACTTAGCCACACACTCCAGAGCGGTATTCACTTTGCCGTTCAGCTCATCCGTGGTTTTGGCAGTTGCAATTATCAGGATGTCGTCCGCAAACGCCTGGATGTGGGCATCCAGACCCTCCGCATCCTCAAGAAGAGTATCCAGCTGTACATTCCAAAAAAGAGGGCCGCACGTTGAGCCCTGGATGCACCCCTTATTGGTTGATCTTTCAACCTGAGTGCCCGCATACTGAACACGCACCCCTCTCTCTGATAAGTAACTTCTAATAAGGAGTAGCAGCTCCGGGGGACATCTCTTTCGCATCAGCTGCTTCATAATAAGCGGCCACCAAGCCCCATCAAAGGCCCCCTCGATATCGAGAGAGACCACGGCCACCAGCCTCTTCTCAGCCATACCTTCTCTCATGATGGTCAGTGCGTCATATAGGGCATCTTCTGTGCTCACCTGTGGCATAAAGCCATATTGGCGTCTGTTTAACAGGCCCTGCTGTCCGAGGTGCCACATTAGCCTCGTCGTGACCATCTTCTCAAGTATTTTGCCGAAAACCGGCAGCAGTCCGATTGGTCTGTAGGACTTTGGTACAGCATAGTCATCCTTGAGGGGCTTAGGGATTATTCTTATTATGGCCAGCTTCCACTTTACCGGGAAATATCCCAACCGCAGACATGTATTCGTAATCTCCAAGAATAGCTCCTTTGAGCACCGAATAGCTCGTACACAGATGTCTGCGGTGAAACCGTCGTCACCTGGCGCCTTAGTTACACCGATCTTACGCGCCACATTATAAAGCTCGTGTGTCGTAAAAGGGATATCTGGCGCCACCCTCTCAGCTCGGTCCCGCTTCAAAGATTCCATGCATTCCTCTACTTCCAGTCTCAGAGCCGTATGCGACTCACTATCAGTTCGATGATCATCTTCCGGATAGAACGTGTCCGCCAGCAGAGCTGCCGACTGCAGGGGGTCCAAAGTGTCACCTGTTTGGTTCTTTAGGAGCGTATCACTTTGACGGCTAGCTACGGACAGCGCCTTGTATACCTGCTCCCACATTGTCCCCTTTTCTTGGCTGGTACAGTATTCCTTCCAGCTGTTTAGCCTAGTCTTTATGATTTGCTCCTTATACTCCTCCAAGACTGCGAGGTATTCTTCCACCAAGTACGGCCTTCGCCTTCTATTCGCTCCTCGAATCCTGCTGCGGCGCCTGACCACCTCCGCCTTCTTTTCCTCCAGCTCCTTCGTCCACCATTTAAGCTTTTTCCCCTTCCATTCACTGACCGCTGGTATGCTCCGATTGCACGCCAGCGAGACGCTGACCATGAAGTCGTCGACAAAGAGATTGAGGCCCTCCGGATCTGTGATTTTTCCAAGTCTTCCAGAGTTGAGGATCCTGGCCCCTAACTCCCTGTTTAGTTCCCTGTCGAAGACCTCCCAATCAGCTCCCGCTGTATTATACCGTCGTGTAGTTTGCCGAATGATATGGTTAGGGCATGGTTCAGTGCGGACTTCGAACGTAATGGCCCTGTGGTCAGACGCTACAACAAGATCGGTGTTTACCCTCCAGTTCTCCACTTTAGGCAAGATGGTGTTGGAGCATGCCGTGACATCTACGATGCTCTCATAAGCTCTGTCGTTCCTGAAGGCGCAGAATGTAGGAGTTCGCCCAGTATTTAGAACAGCCATGTCCAGCTGTGCCAACAGCTCCACGTACGAAGACCCACGGTTATCCTCCCCACATTCTCCCCACCAATCGCTCTTTGCGTTGACATCTCCAGCCAGAACGACATGGGGTGTACCCATGCACTGCACCACACGCTGTATCTGCAGTAAGTATGGTTCAATATCTTCTGTTCCCTCGAGATACACCGAGACGAGACCCAGCCTGTACCCTCCTATAATAACAGTTACACATACAATGTTTTCAGTACACAAATCAGGATGCTCAGCCAAGACCAGTTGGCCGTTGACAATGACGATGGCAGACTTAACCGGCTTTGTACCTTGGTATGATTGTATTACTTTACAAGACCCCATTTTGACAAATCCGCGATTCCCCACGTATGGCTCCTGCAACATCAGAACCGAAAATTTTTGTTGCAGTGCCTCTCTAAGGCACTCTTGGCTTGCCACGAGCCCCCTACCGAGATTGATTTGCATCACACTAAGGGCAGGTTCACCCGCTTGTGCAACGCCAACATCCCCAGAGCATGCCCGAGTGCCCGTATCCACCTTAGCAGTAGCTGATCACCGTCCGGGCCAGCCGGTCAAACTTACGCCACTCGGGGCACTGGTCGCTATATGCGGGATGTGCCCGATCTGCACCTTCCCCGCAGTTAGCGCATTTCGGACCAGTGTTACGAGGACACACCCTAGTCTCATGACCGTCGGCACAGTAACCGCAAACTTGCTGGTTACTGCAGTTTCGAGCTTCGTGACCAAAACCGAGGCACCTGAAACATTGCTTTATTGGGGATTGGTCACTAGCCCTAATCACCTGGTATCCGACTCTCACCCTACTATCTCGCAGAACTTGCCAAATTTCCGGGCTAGCCTCCAATATAACATTGGAGAGACACCCATTCCTGTGCTTTGTACGCCTTAGCACCCTGAGGCTCCCATCCGCAGCGTCACCTAGTGCATCCGCGTTCTGCTTTCTAACGGCCTCCACCAGCTTCTCGTTACTTATGTCGTTAGTAACACCCCCAAGTCTAAGTTGAGGTAGCCTGGGGGCCGGTTCAGTGACCGTATATTCCTGGCTCAGTTTCTTAATGGCAGAACTCATCTTCCTCTTATCACTGTCAGAGCCAACCGTGACCACCACTTTGCAGTTACGCCCTTTCCGCACCCCGTTTACCGCAATGCCGAGGCTCACCACATCGACGCCTTTTTTAATATCTGTGATGATGTCGTCACTAGATTTTCGCGGGTCAACCGATTCAACAACTACCGCCCGACGTGGTGCGGTTAATGTATCCACGTAAGATGGTCTCTTAAAAGGCGCCGACTCAGACCTGGGTGGCTCCACTCGGCATTGCGGGACCTCGGCCTGACGGTCGCACATCTCACGCCTCAACACCTCAACTGCCGTCCGTATAGGGCCCACCGTTTCTACAACGGACTCAAAAGCCTCTCGAACTTCGCCCTTCAAAGAGACAACATTATCGGCCGTCTGCGTACTTAATGTCGCCGTGACTAGAGCGGTGCTCTGCAGTGCAGCAATGCCCTCCTCAACCCCAGTCATGGGTGCTAACGGGATCTCCCTGTTTCTGAGCTCCATGATCTCAGCGCGTAACGCTCTCAGCTCCTGCATGACGGGTTCCAGTTGGCAGGAAGTATCAGTCTCCCGCGGAGGTGGGGTTAATGGAGGCGATGGCGCTCGCTGTGGCCCCTTTGACTCACTCTGTCGGATGAGGAAATTGAGTTGGTCCAAGATGTTGTTATTCTCGGCCCTCATCACGCTCATCCAATCCGTCAACGCCGATTGGTCATTCTGGCAACCACTGGAAGGGGTGGCTTCTTTAGCTGCTATAGCCGTATGGAGGGTCTGGAGCCTCGATTCCAAGCCATTCATCACCTTGATTGGCCCATCCAACTCAAAGTTTAGCCAGCCCCACATAGCTTCCGCCACCTTATGGGTCTTCTCAATCGTAAGCCGGGATTCCTCAACCTTGCTGGTAAGGGAGGTGCGTAGCTCCATCATCTGCCTCATGTGCGCCCGCTCCACCCGAACTAACTCCTTCGCTGCCCGGGCTCGCTCCTGCTCAACCGAGACTTTGTGTCGGGAGCGCGAGTCAGACAGCGAAAGAGTCAGCTCGTACAGAGACTGTAAGCATTCATGGGCTTCGGCCTTGCTCTCTCTCCGCATATTGCCTGCCTTCTCGAGCGCCTCCTTTCCGGCTAATAGCAGCTCATTGGCCCTTATGGTTGCCTGGTCCATCGGGATGCCCGTCCAGGTGAGGGTGGACGGAAGCATTGAGCGCCGACTAACCATACTCTCCACGTCCGACCAGTCCTCATCCAATCCTGACATTGGCCTGGCTATTCCCAGCTTGTCCAGCTCTTCTTCTAACTCCAGCCGGTCCAGTTCCGAGTTTCCTGCCGAATTTACATCCGAACTTTCGTCCGGGATCGTATGGAACTCGGTATCCTTGCCGGGGCTATCCTCCAATCTTGGGTGGAACTCAGCCCGCATCTCAGCCACCGCGCTCTGCACCAGGGCCTTGATACGCAGAGGCTCCGGCCTCGATCTTTTCGCTCTAATAGGCTTCCCACTCGCACCCGTACTGTCACTTGGCATTGATGACAACGAGCCCGCCGAAACCGATCCAGCCGCAGACCCACCACTATTCTCCTCGAGGAGCCAGATGTCCTCCGAGAGCAAGGGGGATAAGGCTTCTCTTTCCGGCTCCAGAGGTCTCTCAGCCACCGGATCTGGGGTGAGCGTTGGTAGTTTGCTCTCATCGCCAAGATTTGCCGCTGAAAGCCCTGGGTCCGGATCTGGTAAGGCCCCGGGTGACTCCGCAATCAGACATGGTTCGGTGACCGGTCTCGGCGAGTCGCCCACAATGACGGCAGTGGACCCATCCACCGGGCTCACCGGCGGTACAGCCGAGAGCGGTGCCAGTTGTTCAGGCAACTTCGGATTTTCCCCGCCCAGTCCACTCACAGTCGACACGACTGGCGACCCTGGAGCAGAGCGCACCATTGTGGTCGACGCACCCTTGCCCCTTTTTGCCTTCCGTGATGGTGTGGGTATTGATGAGGCCACCGCAGAGCGGGTGGGAACCTTCCGCTTACGAGCCTCCGATATCGGCGGCGTGTGCGCAGGCGAATGGTGCGCGGGTCCCCTCCCGCCCCGGCCCCTCACCGTGCCCTTTGATGACTTCGAGGTCGCAGACATATTCAGAGATGGGCCTAGACCCGAGCAACGTAACGGCGGTAGTCCCGACTCTCTACGGCCACGGGTTCCCAAGCTACAGACTTTTTAAAATATCAAAGATGGCGGAATAAAATGGCGGACGAAGGAAATGAGCTGGAACCGTCTCCAGAGGACAGGGGCCCACACGGGAATGCCAGCAGTGAAAATCCCAACTCTCTACGCTGCCTAGTTCCGGAGTTATGGCAGTTTCAAACAATCCAAGATGGCGGAACAAAATGGCCGACCAATCTTGCCTCGCCGATAACTCCAGAACCCGAAGCCCCAGAAGCTCGGGAAAAAGATGAACAGGGTCTTCGTGATCAACCGTACCCGATTCCGTCAAAGTCGCGCCCAAAATTACCCGCGCGCAGAAACGTCTCCAAACTGCTTCCTATTGGTAGGAAAATCCGCCGCGAGGTCAGCCTCGAAAGTCCCAAGTCGCTACGACTCCCGGTTCCAAAGTTATGTCGATTTAAAGAAAAACAAAATGGCGAAACAAAATGGCTGCCCTATTTTGTTTCGACAATAACTCCGGCCCCGGAGGTCGCAGAAACTCGGGAAAAAGACTATCACGGTTTCCGCCCCGACACGCACCCGAAAACGGGATAATCCGGGCCAGATTTTTGGGCCCCTCGGATATCCCCCAAAATACCCAGAAAGGACGGAAAACCCCCTGCCAAACCCCACAAAGAAAACCCCAATCCTCTACGATGTCTGGTTCCGAAGATATCACCCTTTTACTAAAAACAAGATGGCGGACCAAAATGGCCGCCAAAAGTTTAAAGGTCCGTATCTTCGGCCCCAGGCACCGCAGAGACACGCAGAAAAGAGTACAGAGCTCACCTTAACCCCCTCTACCAGCCGACACTGGTTTCAGCTACTGAATTTATCAGTCCCGAATTTCAGCCCGAGGGTGTGCTCTCGTCACGGACACCACTCCCAAGCTCCCAGCACAGGAAACCCCGACGCAATCGGCCAACCCGTTCAGGAGTTATGGCCAGAACAAAAAATCCAAAA
>CAUZLB010000023.1:15000-22500 GCA_963580505.1 Ennomos erosarius | reverse complement strand
GGTTAGGTTAGGTTAGGTTAGGTTAGGTTAGGTTAGGTTAGGTTAGGTTAGGTTAGGTTAGGTTAGGTTAGGTTAGGTTAGGTTAGGTTAGGTTAGGTTAGGTTAGGTTAGGTTAGGTTAGGTTAGGTTAGGTTAGGTTAGGTTAGGTTAGGTTAGGTTAGGTTAGGTTAGGTTAGGTTAGGTTAGGTTAGGTTAGGTTAGGTTAGGTTAGGTTAGGTTAGGTTAGGTTAGGTTAGGTTAGGTTAGGTTAGGTTAGGTTAGGTTAGGTTAGGTTAGGTTAGGTTAGGTTAGGTTAGGTTAGGTTAGGTTAGGTTAGGTTAGGTTAGGTTAGGTTAGGTTAGGTTAGGTTAGGTTAGGTTAGGTTAGGTTAGGTTAGGTTAGGTTAGGTTAGGTTAGGTTAGGTTAGGTTAGGTTAGGTTAGGTTAGGTTAGGTTAGGTTAGGTTAGGTTAGGTTAGGTTAGGTTAGGTTAGGTTAGGTTAGGTTAGGTTAGGTTAGGTTAGGTTAGGTTAGGTTAGGTTAGGTTAGGTTAGGTTAGGTTAGGTTAGGTTAGGTTAGGTTAGGTTAGGTTAGGTTAGGTTAGGTTAGGTTAGGTTAGGTTAGGTTAGGTTAGGTTAGGTTAGGTTAGGTTAGGTTAGGTTAGGTTAGGTTAGGTTAGGTTAGGTTAGGTTAGGTTAGGTTAGGTTAGGTTAGGTTAGGTTAGGTTAGGTTAGGTTAGGTTAGGTTAGGTTAGGTTAGGTTAGGTTAGGTTAGGTTAGGTTAGGTTAGGTTAGGTTAGGTTAGGTTAGGTTAGGTTAGGTTAGGTTAGGTTAGGTTAGGTTAGGTTAGGTTAGGTTAGGTTAGGTTAGGTTAGGTTAGGTTAGGTTAGGTTAGGTTAGGTTAGGTTAGGTTAGGTTAGGTTAGGTTAGGTTAGGTTAGGTTAGGTTAGGTTAGGTTAGGTTAGGTTAGGTTAGGTTAGGTTAGGTTAGGTTAGGTTAGGTTAGGTTAGGTTAGGTTAGGTTAGGTTAGGTTAGGTTAGGTTAGGTTAGGTTAGGTTAGGTTAGGTTAGGTTAGGTTAGGTTAGGTTAGGTTAGGTTAGGTTAGGTTAGGTTAGGTTAGGTTAGGTTAGGTTAGGTTAGGTTAGGTTAGGTTAGGTTAGGTTAGGTTAGGTTAGGTTAGGTTAGGTTAGGTTAGGTTAGGTTAGGTTAGGTTAGGTTAGGTTAGGTTAGGTTAGGTTAGGTTAGGTTAGGTTAGGTTAGGTTAGGTTAGGTTAGGTTAGGTTAGGTTAGGTTAGGTTAGGTTAGGTTAGGTTAGGTTAGGTTAGGTTAGGTTAGGTTAGGTTAGGTTAGGTTAGGTTAGGTTAGGTTAGGTTAGGTTAGGTTAGGTTAGGTTAGGTTAGGTTAGGTTAGGTTAGGTTAGGTTAGGTTAGGTTAGGTTAGGTTAGGTTAGGTTAGGTTAGGTTAGGTTAGGTTAGGTTAGGTTAGGTTAGGTTAGGTTAGGTTAGGTTAGGTTAGGTTAGGTTAGGTTAGGTTAGGTTAGGTTAGGTTAGGTTAGGTTAGGTTAGGTTAGGTTAGGTTAGGTTAGGTTAGGTTAGGTTAGGTTAGGTTAGGTTAGGTTAGGTTAGGTTAGGTTAGGTTAGGTTAGGTTAGGTTAGGTTAGGTTAGGTTAGGTTAGGTTAGGTTAGGTTAGGTTAGGTTAGGTTAGGTTAGGTTAGGTTAGGTTAGGTTAGGTTAGGTTAGGTTAGGTTAGGTTAGGTTAGGTTAGGTTAGGTTAGGTTAGGTTAGGTTAGGTTAGGTTAGGTTAGGTTAGGTTAGGTTAGGTTAGGTTAGGTTAGGTTAGGTTAGGTTAGGTTAGGTTAGGTTAGGTTAGGTTAGGTTAGGTTAGGTTAGGTTAGGTTAGGTTAGGTTAGGTTAGGTTAGGTTAGGTTAGGTTAGGTTAGGTTAGGTTAGGTTAGGTTAGGTTAGGTTAGGTTAGGTTAGGTTAGGTTAGGTTAGGTTAGGTTAGGTTAGGTTAGGTTAGGTTAGGTTAGGTTAGGTTAGGTTAGGTTAGGTTAGGTTAGGTTAGGTTAGGTTAGGTTAGGTTAGGTTAGGTTAGGTTAGGTTAGGTTAGGTTAGGTTAGGTTAGGTTAGGTTAGGTTAGGTTAGGTTAGGTTAGGTTAGGTTAGGTTAGGTTAGGTTAGGTTAGGTTAGGTTAGGTTAGGTTAGGTTAGGTTAGGTTAGGTTAGGTTAGGTTAGGTTAGGTTAGGTTAGGTTAGGTTAGGTTAGGTTAGGTTAGGTTAGGTTAGGTTAGGTTAGGTTAGGTTAGGTTAGGTTAGGTTAGGTTAGGTTAGGTTAGGTTAGGTTAGGTTAGGTTAGGTTAGGTTAGGTTAGGTTAGGTTAGGTTAGGTTAGGTTAGGTTAGGTTAGGTTAGGTTAGGTTAGGTTAGGTTAGGTTAGGTTAGGTTAGGTTAGGTTAGGTTAGGTTAGGTTAGGTTAGGTTAGGTTAGGTTAGGTTAGGTTAGGTTAGGTTAGGTTAGGTTAGGTTAGGTTAGGTTAGGTTAGGTTAGGTTAGGTTAGGTTAGGTTAGGTTAGGTTAGGTTAGGTTAGGTTAGGTTAGGTTAGGTTAGGTTAGGTTAGGTTAGGTTAGGTTAGGTTAGGTTAGGTTAGGTTAGGTTAGGTTAGGTTAGGTTAGGTTAGGTTAGGTTAGGTTAGGTTAGGTTAGGTTAGGTTAGGTTAGGTTAGGTTAGGTTAGGTTAGGTTAGGTTAGGTTAGGTTAGGTTAGGTTAGGTTAGGTTAGGTTAGGTTAGGTTAGGTTAGGTTAGGTTAGGTTAGGTTAGGTTAGGTTAGGTTAGGTTAGGTTAGGTTAGGTTAGGTTAGGTTAGGTTAGGTTAGGTTAGGTTAGGTTAGGTTAGGTTAGGTTAGGTTAGGTTAGGTTAGGTTAGGTTAGGTTAGGTTAGGTTAGGTTAGGTTAGGTTAGGTTAGGTTAGGTTAGGTTAGGTTAGGTTAGGTTAGGTTAGGTTAGGTTAGGTTAGGTTAGGTTAGGTTAGGTTAGGTTAGGTTAGGTTAGGTTAGGTTAGGTTAGGTTAGGTTAGGTTAGGTTAGGTTAGGTTAGGTTAGGTTAGGTTAGGTTAGGTTAGGTTAGGTTAGGTTAGGTTAGGTTAGGTTAGGTTAGGTTAGGTTAGGTTAGGTTAGGTTAGGTTAGGTTAGGTTAGGTTAGGTTAGGTTAGGTTAGGTTAGGTTAGGTTAGGTTAGGTTAGGTTAGGTTAGGTTAGGTTAGGTTAGGTTAGGTTAGGTTAGGTTAGGTTAGGTTAGGTTAGGTTAGGTTAGGTTAGGTTAGGTTAGGTTAGGTTAGGTTAGGTTAGGTTAGGTTAGGTTAGGTTAGGTTAGGTTAGGTTAGGTTAGGTTAGGTTAGGTTAGGTTAGGTTAGGTTAGGTTAGGTTAGGTTAGGTTAGGTTAGGTTAGGTTAGGTTAGGTTAGGTTAGGTTAGGTTAGGTTAGGTTAGGTTAGGTTAGGTTAGGTTAGGTTAGGTTAGGTTAGGTTAGGTTAGGTTAGGTTAGGTTAGGTTAGGTTAGGTTAGGTTAGGTTAGGTTAGGTTAGGTTAGGTTAGGTTAGGTTAGGTTAGGTTAGGTTAGGTTAGGTTAGGTTAGGTTAGGTTAGGTTAGGTTAGGTTAGGTTAGGTTAGGTTAGGTTAGGTTAGGTTAGGTTAGGTTAGGTTAGGTTAGGTTAGGTTAGGTTAGGTTAGGTTAGGTTAGGTTAGGTTAGGTTAGGTTAGGTTAGGTTAGGTTAGGTTAGGTTAGGTTAGGTTAGGTTAGGTTAGGTTAGGTTAGGTTAGGTTAGGTTAGGTTAGGTTAGGTTAGGTTAGGTTAGGTTAGGTTAGGTTAGGTTAGGTTAGGTTAGGTTAGGTTAGGTTAGGTTAGGTTAGGTTAGGTTAGGTTAGGTTAGGTTAGGTTAGGTTAGGTTAGGTTAGGTTAGGTTAGGTTAGGTTAGGTTAGGTTAGGTTAGGTTAGGTTAGGTTAGGTTAGGTTAGGTTAGGTTAGGTTAGGTTAGGTTAGGTTAGGTTAGGTTAGGTTAGGTTAGGTTAGGTTAGGTTAGGTTAGGTTAGGTTAGGTTAGGTTAGGTTAGGTTAGGTTAGGTTAGGTTAGGTTAGGTTAGGTTAGGTTAGGTTAGGTTAGGTTAGGTTAGGTTAGGTTAGGTTAGGTTAGGTTAGGTTAGGTTAGGTTAGGTTAGGTTAGGTTAGGTTAGGTTAGGTTAGGTTAGGTTAGGTTAGGTTAGGTTAGGTTAGGTTAGGTTAGGTTAGGTTAGGTTAGGTTAGGTTAGGTTAGGTTAGGTTAGGTTAGGTTAGGTTAGGTTAGGTTAGGTTAGGTTAGGTTAGGTTAGGTTAGGTTAGGTTAGGTTAGGTTAGGTTAGGTTAGGTTAGGTTAGGTTAGGTTAGGTTAGGTTAGGTTAGGTTAGGTTAGGTTAGGTTAGGTTAGGTTAGGTTAGGTTAGGTTAGGTTAGGTTAGGTTAGGTTAGGTTAGGTTAGGTTAGGTTAGGTTAGGTTAGGTTAGGTTAGGTTAGGTTAGGTTAGGTTAGGTTAGGTTAGGTTAGGTTAGGTTAGGTTAGGTTAGGTTAGGTTAGGTTAGGTTAGGTTAGGTTAGGTTAGGTTAGGTTAGGTTAGGTTAGGTTAGGTTAGGTTAGGTTAGGTTAGGTTAGGTTAGGTTAGGTTAGGTTAGGTTAGGTTAGGTTAGGTTAGGTTAGGTTAGGTTAGGTTAGGTTAGGTTAGGTTAGGTTAGGTTAGGTTAGGTTAGGTTAGGTTAGGTTAGGTTAGGTTAGGTTAGGTTAGGTTAGGTTAGGTTAGGTTAGGTTAGGTTAGGTTAGGTTAGGTTAGGTTAGGTTAGGTTAGGTTAGGTTAGGTTAGGTTAGGTTAGGTTAGGTTAGGTTAGGTTAGGTTAGGTTAGGTTAGGTTAGGTTAGGTTAGGTTAGGTTAGGTTAGGTTAGGTTAGGTTAGGTTAGGTTAGGTTAGGTTAGGTTAGGTTAGGTTAGGTTAGGTTAGGTTAGGTTAGGTTAGGTTAGGTTAGGTTAGGTTAGGTTAGGTTAGGTTAGGTTAGGTTAGGTTAGGTTAGGTTAGGTTAGGTTAGGTTAGGTTAGGTTAGGTTAGGTTAGGTTAGGTTAGGTTAGGTTAGGTTAGGTTAGGTTAGGTTAGGTTAGGTTAGGTTAGGTTAGGTTAGGTTAGGTTAGGTTAGGTTAGGTTAGGTTAGGTTAGGTTAGGTTAGGTTAGGTTAGGTTAGGTTAGGTTAGGTTAGGTTAGGTTAGGTTAGGTTAGGTTAGGTTAGGTTAGGTTAGGTTAGGTTAGGTTAGGTTAGGTTAGGTTAGGTTAGGTTAGGTTAGGTTAGGTTAGGTTAGGTTAGGTTAGGTTAGGTTAGGTTAGGTTAGGTTAGGTTAGGTTAGGTTAGGTTAGGTTAGGTTAGGTTAGGTTAGGTTAGGTTAGGTTAGGTTAGGTTAGGTTAGGTTAGGTTAGGTTAGGTTAGGTTAGGTTAGGTTAGGTTAGGTTAGGTTAGGTTAGGTTAGGTTAGGTTAGGTTAGGTTAGGTTAGGTTAGGTTAGGTTAGGTTAGGTTAGGTTAGGTTAGGTTAGGTTAGGTTAGGTTAGGTTAGGTTAGGTTAGGTTAGGTTAGGTTAGGTTAGGTTAGGTTAGGTTAGGTTAGGTTAGGTTAGGTTAGGTTAGGTTAGGTTAGGTTAGGTTAGGTTAGGTTAGGTTAGGTTAGGTTAGGTTAGGTTAGGTTAGGTTAGGTTAGGTTAGGTTAGGTTAGGTTAGGTTAGGTTAGGTTAGGTTAGGTTAGGTTAGGTTAGGTTAGGTTAGGTTAGGTTAGGTTAGGTTAGGTTAGGTTAGGTTAGGTTAGGTTAGGTTAGGTTAGGTTAGGTTAGGTTAGGTTAGGTTAGGTTAGGTTAGGTTAGGTTAGGTTAGGTTAGGTTAGGTTAGGTTAGGTTAGGTTAGGTTAGGTTAGGTTAGGTTAGGTTAGGTCTAGGTTAGGTTAGGTTAGGTTAGGTTAGGTTAGGTTAGGTTAGGTTAGGTTAGGTTAGGTTAGGTTAGGTTAGGTTAGGTTAGGTTAGGTTAGGTTAGGTTAGGTTAGGTTAGGTTAGGTTAGGTTAGGTTAGGTTAGGTTAGGTTAGGTTAGGTTAGGTTAGGTTAGGTTAGGTTAGGTTAGGTTAGGTTAGGTTAGGTTAGGTTAGGTTAGGTTAGGTTAGGTTAGGTTAGGTTAGGTTAGGTTAGGTTAGGTTAGGTTAGGTTAGGTTAGGTTAGGTTAGGTTAGGTTAGGTTAGGTTAGGTTAGGTTAGGTTAGGTTAGGTTAGGTTAGGTTAGGTTAGGTTAGGTTAGGTTAGGTTAGGTTAGGTTAGGTTAGGTTAGGTTAGGTTAGGTTAGGTTAGGTTAGGTTAGGTTAGGTTAGGTTAGGTTAGGTTAGGTTAGGTTAGGTTAGGTTAGGTTAGGTTAGGTTAGGTTAGGTTAGGTTAGGTTAGGTTAGGTTAGGTTAGGTTAGGTTAGGTTAGGTTAGGTTAGGTTAGGTTAGGTTAGGTTAGGTTAGGTTAGGTTAGGTTAGGTTAGGTTAGGTTAGGTTAGGTTAGGTTAGGTTAGGTTAGGTTAGGTTAGGTTAGGTTAGGTTAGGTTAGGTTAGGTTAGGTTAGGTTAGGTTAGGTTAGGTTAGGTTAGGTTAGGTTAGGTTAGGTTAGGTTAGGTTAGGTTAGGTTAGGTTAGGTTAGGTTAGGTTAGGTTAGGTTAGGTTAGGTTAGGTTAGGTTAGGTTAGGTTAGGTTAGGTTAGGTTAGGTTAGGTTAGGTTAGGTTAGGTTAGGTTAGGTTAGGTTAGGTTAGGTTAGGTTAGGTTAGGTTAGGTTAGGTTAGGTTAGGTTAGGTTAGGTTAGGTTAGGTTAGGTTAGGTTAGGTTAGGTTAGGTTAGGTTAGGTTAGGTTAGGTTAGGTTAGGTTAGGTTAGGTTAGGTTAGGTTAGGTTAGGTTAGGTTAGGTTAGGTTAGGTTAGGTTAGGTTAGGTTAGGTTAGGTTAGGTTAGGTTAGGTTAGGTTAGGTTAGGTTAGGTTAGGTTAGGTTAGGTTAGGTTAGGTTAGGTTAGGTTAGGTTAGGTTAGGTTAGGTTAGGTTAGGTTAGGTTAGGTTAGGTTAGGTTAGGTTAGGTTAGGTTAGGTTAGGTTAGGTTAGGTTAGGTTAGGTTAGGTTAGGTTAGGTTAGGTTAGGTTAGGTTAGGTTAGGTTAGGTTAGGTTAGGTTAGGTTAGGTTAGGTTAGGTTAGGTTAGGTTAGGTTAGGTTAGGTTAGGTTAGGTTAGGTTAGGTTAGGTTAGGTTAGGTTAGGTTAGGTTAGGTTAGGTTAGGTTAGGTTAGGTTAGGTTAGGTTAGGTTAGGTTAGGTTAGGTTAGGTTAGGTTAGGTTAGGTTAGGTTAGGTTAGGTTAGGTTAGGTTAGGTTAGGTTAGGTTAGGTTAGGTTAGGTTAGGTTAGGTTAGGTTAGGTTAGGTTAGGTTAGGTTAGGTTAGGTTAGGTTAGGTTAGGTTAGGTTAGGTTAGGTT
>CAUZLB010000023.1:0-12500 GCA_963580505.1 Ennomos erosarius | reverse complement strand
GTTACGCATTGAGCTAGTTTGTTGCGGGTATTGACTGCCAAGGGATTGAGAGAGAAACTGTTCACCAGGGTCTGCAGTGCTGACCTAGAGTCGCTGTATATTCCGAATGACAACTCCGAACTTTTTAAAATCTCATCTACTGCTTTCGATATGGCCAGCAATTCCGCCTGGTACACTGTGCAGTAAGATGGAAGTTTGAATTTTCGGTTTCTGTTTTCACCAGCGTTCTTCCATAAGGATAGAGCCGCGCCTACTTTGCCGTCAATTTTGCTTCCATCCGTATAGATCTGAACTGTTTGGCTATTCTGTTCAACTTGCTCCATTGTGTCCAAGCACATGAATTGCCATTCAATATTTTCCGCAGGGTGTGGATTATCAGTGAACGGAGTTTTTTGTTCAATCTCTCGGCCTCTTAGTTCCTGCTGGGACAATCCTTTCCTCACCTTATATAGAGCAGCTGCCTCCTGTATCCTGAGGTCGAGGGGGAGTATCCCAGCAAGAACCAGTGCCGAGTTCAGTGACACAGTTCGGTGGGCCTTGCACAACTTTTGTGCGAACCCTCTCTGTACTTCGTTAAGCTGTTTTCGAATATACAGTTTATCCGTTGATTCGGCCCAGGCTGCTGCAGCATACGAAATTATTGGCTCTATCACGGCAACATAAATAGTCCTGATTATTTCGGGGTGGAGGCCCCAACTGGCTTTTGCGGCTTTGGATAGTTGCTTGTAGACATTTAGCGCCTTCCTGCAAATGTATGAGGCGTGAGTGGCAAATGTCAACTTGTCATCTATCCAAAGTCCCAGAAGCTTGATCTCCTTTGACATAGTAATGGAGACTCCTCCCATGCTGAGGCGTGGGACATCAAATCTAAGTTTTCGCGTGAAAAGTATGGCGTTCGTTTTCTGTGGCGCGAATTTCAGCTTATTTCTGATGCCCCACTCCCGAACATAGTCGAGGGCACTGTTTGCTCTTTGCTCCACCTCTAACGCCGTGTCTCCGTCAAAGAGCAGGACGATGTCGTCCGCGAAGGCCTGACAGTGATCACCCCTCGTGTGCAAGCCCCTAAGTAGCGGATCCAACAAGATGTTCCATAAAATTGGTCCACCAATCGAACCCTGCACGCAACCCTTTGTTGTTGTTCTCACAACCTCCTCGCCTGCGTACCTGACTCTGACCCTCCTATCTTCTAGGTAGCTGTCAATGACTTTGCGTAGGTTTAATGGACACTTCTCTTCAGCCAGTCTGAGTCTTATGGCAGGCCACCAAGCACCATCGAAGGCTCCCTCTATGTCCAATGATACAAGTGTTATAAGTTTCTTCTCATTTAGCTTATCATTTATCTTTTTAATCAGGTCATAGAGGGAGTCCTCAGTACTCTTTTGTGGCACAAAACCATACTGGTACGGACTCATCTTAGGCACTATGTGCCATTTAATCCTATTTATTACCATTTTTTCCAGAACTTTTCCCATCACCGGCAGCAGTCCTATAGGCCTATAGGATTTTGGCACTGAGTAATTGTCCTTTCCGGGCTTTCTCAAGATTACTACAGTTGCCTCTTTCCAAGGCTTCGGGAAATGACCCAACTGCAGGCATTTATTGGCCAGTGACAAGAAGAGCTCTGGAAACTGTAGCAATACTCGCTTGACAATGTCCGCTGTGAAGCCATCGGATCCAGGTGCTTTTTTGACATTGAAACTGTTAATGGCTGAGTTTAGTTCTACAGAGGTAAATGGTGGATCATGCTGTTCATCATGGTCCAATTCATTTACTTGTTCAGCGCATAGTCGCATCCTGGTATGTTCCGCATTATCCTCTTCAATTTTATCCTCAGGATAAAATGTTTGCGCTAGGAGTATTGCAGATTCTTTGCCGTCCAGCGTTCTACCGTCTTTGGTGAGTGGTTGGTCCTCCTGACGTTTTGCCGTTCTCCCTATCACCCTATATATCCCTTCCCACATGGATTCCCTGTCTTGCTTCTCACAGAACCCCTTCCAACTCTCTGTTTGTGCCTTCATCTCCTCCAGCTCGTATTCCTCTTTTGCTTGCAGATACTCACCAACTACTCTCTCCTTGCGATTTGGCGCTGCTCCACGGATTCTGCGCTTCCTGGTGGCAACTTCCCTTTTCAGATTGGCAAGCTTCTCTGTTTTCCATGACAGTTTGGTTTTCTGTTTTTGTTTTAATTTAGGTATGCTATGGTTTGCTGCTTGCTTAACTATGTTTATGAGTTTTTCTACTTTGTTCTCTAAATCTGTCGTATTTTCGATTTTATTAATTTCTGTACAGTTTAACTGGTTCTTATCTGATAACTGGGCCAATTTCCCATGAAATTGGTCCCAGTTGGCTTTTTTACTATTGTAGATTCTAGTTTTTCTATCTATGTCTTGTCCTTTTGATTTTGTCAATCTGATTTTGCAGACGATCGCATTATGGTCTGAGGTAGTTATCCCTTCATCAAGGGTCCAGTCTTCCACCAAGTCAAGCAGACCCGCAGTACAGGCCATCACATCTACGAAGCTGCTGTAGACCTTTCCTCCCCTTACGGTGAAGAAAGTTGGAGTGGTGTTGTTGTTAAGTATCTGCAAGTTCATGTCCTCGAAGGCTCCTGCTACCATTGTTCCCCTGCTGTCGGTTCTCGCGCTCCCCCACCATGCGCTCTTTGCGTTTACATCGCCTCCTAACAGAATGTATCTGTGTGCATGGAAGTGCTGCATTATTCTGCCTAGTTGCACGAGGTATGGCTCAACTGGTTTTGGGAGTTCATATGTATCCGGCTCAAAGTATAGAGAAATGATGAGGATCTCCCACGCATTTGTCCTGACCTTCACAACGGCTATGTTTGACGTTGTGAAGTCAGGACACTGAATGACGTCCAGATCGGGGTCAAACACGGCAATTGCCGCTTTGACCGGGCCATCACCAGTCGCCACGCTTTGATAGATCCTCACCCCGGAATAGTTTTTTACTGTCCCGATTGCGCCTGTATATGGTTCTTGAAGCAATGCGATTGCCATGCTTTTTTCACCTGCTTCAAGTATAAGATCGTTTGTGGCGACTTCTTTTCTTTGCAGATTGGCCTGCACTATGGTGTATAGCCTCGTGCTTTCTACGGCTGAATTTACCACTGGGGTGCCCTTAGCAGTACGCCACAGACGATCTTGCTAAGGCGTCCCATTTGCGCCTCACTGGGCACTCTGCGCTAAAGGCATTGTGACCCGTCTTTTCTATCTTGGCACTAAGGCAGTTGCAGCAGGTGGGCGGTGTTGCTGCCAGCCATTCTGCGCAGTTAGCCTTCATGTGAGGGCCCCCACAGTGGCTGCACTTTTCGATAGTTTCAGTGCAGAAGCGGCGGCCATGTCCATAACCCAGACAGAGAGAGCACTGAACCAGCGGTGACTGGTCTTCAGCCTTCACCCGCTGTAGATCAATGTGTACCGTCTCTGCCTCGAGTATGGCCTGCCATATCCGTGGGGATACCCTAAGTACCACGTTGCTGGTATGCGGGTTTCTGGTTCTTTTCTTGAACGCGATTTCCAGCCTATCGTCGCCTTTACTTATGTCTTTAAAGATGTTTTTATTTTGATTTCTCAAGGCTTTCATCATTTCTTCATCGCTATTCGTGTTTATCACATTCTTCAGCACTACCAGCGGGTCTTTATTTTTAATGTCTTCGACATTTAGTTCCGGTGCCCTATGAAGCCTTTCTTTTACCTTCCTTCTTTCCTCCTCCGTCCTACATCCTATAATTACTTTTTTATCTTTCGCTTTTCTGATTTTTTCTACTGTGACTCCTCCATCGCTGGCGTTCATGACTTTCCGTATCTTACTGAAGACTTCATCTCCAGAGTCCGTTTCATTTTTGGTAGTGACTATCACCGAGTGCAGTGTCGTCTGAGACGGCAACTGCACCCGGGAGGCCGTCGCTACTACGCTCGCGTAACTTTTCTTTTCTAGCGTCACTTTCAAATCTTCAATTTTTTCATTGTTAAGTTGCAGCACCTCCATATTCTTATTCATCATTTCCATATGCTTCTCCATTAATTCTTCCCATTTTTTATTCCTCTGGTCATCTACAGGCTCTTGTTGATGCTCTGTTTGTGGTGCTTCTACCGACTGTTCTACAGTCAAGTGACCCTTGACTGAGCTTGCCTCCTTTACTAGTCGGTAGAGCTGCTCAACTGCCTGCGTGACCCCGTTCTTTATTTCCGTTTTTATATTACGGGACGCGGACATATGTTGCTTGGCCTTTAGTAGCCAGGATCTCGCTTCGGCCACCCGGTCCATGGACTTTGATCCTTTTGATTTTGGCGGACTGATAGCGATTTCCGTCGCCAGTCTCCGGATTGCGGGATTAGGTTTTACCGGTCCCAGTTCCTGAGTCTTCTGGGGAGGTGTTAAGCTGGTTCTACTATGGCCCGCTTTGCCAGTCTCCCATTCACCGATGCTCTTTCTTGCGGTTTGCGTATTTAGAGTCGGCGGAGATAATGGTGCCGTGCTCTCATTTCCTGGTCCGGCCAGTGTCATGGTACGATTCAGGCCCTGGTCTACTTTTTTAGGCGTGTGGAACATGTTGATAGGGGGGAGGGAAGTTAAATGTATCAAGTGTCAAATGTAAATAGTATTAAAATGTAAAATTGTATAAGTTGTAAATATAAAAACCGTAGATTTATTAAGATATATCCTAATACTTAAAGTAAATTAAACTAATTTTATTCTTTTTCTGTTTCAGGTATCGTTCAACTTCGGTCAACCCAGGCTACACTTCGGGCTCGCAAGTGGTGTTTTCGAGGTAAGTACAGCGTCAAAGTGAACTCTATCAATACTGTGATGGTCCAATATAGTTCGCCTACGTTGACGTCAGTCGACCAGACAAATTCGTTCAAAAAAAAATTTTTTGCTCTACGTAGAGTACCTTACTCTACTTTAGTCAGTGTCAGATGGAGTAGACTCCAACAATGTCACAGAAGAAGACCCACACTCTACACGGTGGCTGGGTCGTAATTTCAGTCAAAGTCAAAATATACTCAGGAGGGGGTGGGTATGGGGGGGGGGGGGGGGGGGGGGAAGCCGATACAAACACGTTTTATTACTAACTAAATACGATACTAACAAAATTTTTTTATTTTATTACAAATTAATTTCTAAACTTTTACTTTTTGTATGGGAAAGGTATTTTTGGAGTTAGGGGGGGGGAAAAAATCTTAAAATATTTAGATTTTAAATACAAATTTACTCATATACCAATCTAAGGATTGGTATATGGAGGCCGAAGCCAAAAATTGGCTATCTCCTCTAGTTTTTGAGATATTTTGATTACAAACTTACTAATTTCGTTGTGCGGTTGGTAAAACTACAAAAATATTTTTAAAACCAAGCGCCTTGAATTTAAAAATCCACTTTTTTCACTAAAAATTTTTAAAAAATTTTGCCTACCCTTGAACAAAAAATAAGGGTAGGTCGCCGCTGAAAATTTTGATTTTTATTTATTTACAATAAGCCCAAAACCGCACTATAACTTTATTACCCTATAACTACGTATCTATTTAACTTATCTTAGTTCTGAAAACGACGTCTTGGCCGCTTCCTGGTCCTCTTTTCGATGGTGTATTCTGTTCCTCCCTGCTGACCTTGGAACACCGACCACGCCGCCACGTGGTTTTTGGTTTTTCTTTAATATCTCCGCGGGGGGGTGCGGAAAAAATCCAAAAGAGGCACCAAAAGGTGCACCTCGTGAAGGCCGATCAGATGACTCCAAAAAAGTGGGGTGTCACCGATCTTGATCGAGCAGCGTTTGCTATTTTGTGGCCGAAATTTTCACCAAAATCACTTTTTCCAAGAAAACACTTTGGAAAATAACACTCCTGAAAAACACTTTCCACAACTTTGTGCGCCAGGTGATTGCGCAACTTTTGGTGTATCACACTGGTCTGTCGGTCAAAATTTTCCAATTTATTGGGAATTTAAACTGCGGACTGACTTTGTTTCGTGGCGTTCACGGTCGCGGTTGGAACGCGAATGGTTAGGTTAGGTTAGGTTAGGTTAGGTTAGGTTAGGTTAGGTTAGGTTAGGTTAGGTTAGGTTAGGTTAGGTTAGGTTAGGTTAGGTTAGGTTAGGTTAGGTTAGGTTAGGTTAGGTTAGGTTAGGTTAGGTTAGGTTAGGTTAGGTTAGGTTAGGTTAGGTTAGGTTAGGTTAGGTTAGGTTAGGTTAGGTTAGGTTAGGTTAGGTTAGGTTAGGTTAGGTTAGGTTAGGTTAGGTTAGGTTAGGTTAGGTTAGGTTAGGTTAGGTTAGGTTAGGTTAGGTTAGGTTAGGTTAGGTTAGGTTAGGTTAGGTTAGGTTAGGTTAGGTTAGGTTAGGTTAGGTTAGGTTAGGTTAGGTTAGGTTAGGTTAGGTTAGGTTAGGTTAGGTTAGGTTAGGTTAGGTTAGGTTAGGTTAGGTTAGGTTAGGTTAGGTTAGGTTAGGTTAGGTTAGGTTAGGTTAGGTTAGGTTAGGTTAGGTTAGGTTAGGTTAGGTTAGGTTAGGTTAGGTTAGGTTAGGTTAGGTTAGGTTAGGTTAGGTTAGGTTAGGTTAGGTTAGGTTAGGTTAGGTTAGGTTAGGTTAGGTTAGGTTAGGTTAGGTTAGGTTAGGTTAGGTTAGGTTAGGTTAGGTTAGGTTAGGTTAGGTTAGGTTAGGTTAGGTTAGGTTAGGTTAGGTTAGGTTAGGTTAGGTTAGGTTAGGTTAGGTTAGGTTAGGTTAGGTTAGGTTAGGTTAGGTTAGGTTAGGTTAGGTTAGGTTAGGTTAGGTTAGGTTAGGTTAGGTTAGGTTAGGTTAGGTTAGGTTAGGTTAGGTTAGGTTAGGTTAGGTTAGGTTAGGTTAGGTTAGGTTAGGTTAGGTTAGGTTAGGTTAGGTTAGGTTAGGTTAGGTTAGGTTAGGTTAGGTTAGGTTAGGTTAGGTTAGGTTAGGTTAGGTTAGGTTAGGTTAGGTTAGGTTAGGTTAGGTTAGGTTAGGTTAGGTTAGGTTAGGTTAGGTTAGGTTAGGTTAGGTTAGGTTAGGTTAGGTTAGGTTAGGTTAGGTTAGGTTAGGTTAGGTTAGGTTAGGTTAGGTTAGGTTAGGTTAGGTTAGGTTAGGTTAGGTTAGGTTAGGTTAGGTTAGGTTAGGTTAGGTTAGGTTAGGTTAGGTTAGGTTAGGTTAGGTTAGGTTAGGTTAGGTTAGGTTAGGTTAGGTTAGGTTAGGTTAGGTTAGGTTAGGTTAGGTTAGGTTAGGTTAGGTTAGGTTAGGTTAGGTTAGGTTAGGTTAGGTTAGGTTAGGTTAGGTTAGGTTAGGTTAGGTTAGGTTAGGTTAGGTTAGGTTAGGTTAGGTTAGGTTAGGTTAGGTTAGGTTAGGTTAGGTTAGGTTAGGTTAGGTTAGGTTAGGTTAGGTTAGGTTAGGTTAGGTTAGGTTAGGTTAGGTTAGGTTAGGTTAGGTTAGGTTAGGTTAGGTTAGGTTAGGTTAGGTTAGGTTAGGTTAGGTTAGGTTAGGTTAGGTTAGGTTAGGTTAGGTTAGGTTAGGTTAGGTTAGGTTAGGTTAGGTTAGGTTAGGTTAGGTTAGGTTAGGTTAGGTTAGGTTAGGTTAGGTTAGGTTAGGTTAGGTTAGGTTAGGTTAGGTTAGGTTAGGTTAGGTTAGGTTAGGTTAGGTTAGGTTAGGTTAGGTTAGGTTAGGTTAGGTTAGGTTAGGTTAGGTTAGGTTAGGTTAGGTTAGGTTAGGTTAGGTTAGGTTAGGTTAGGTTAGGTTAGGTTAGGTTAGGTTAGGTTAGGTTAGGTTAGGTTAGGTTAGGTTAGGTTAGGTTAGGTTAGGTTAGGTTAGGTTAGGTTAGGTTAGGTTAGGTTAGGTTAGGTTAGGTTAGGTTAGGTTAGGTTAGGTTAGGTTAGGTTAGGTTAGGTTAGGTTAGGTTAGGTTAGGTTAGGTTAGGTTAGGTTAGGTTAGGTTAGGTTAGGTTAGGTTAGGTTAGGTTAGGTTAGGTTAGGTTAGGTTAGGTTAGGTTAGGTTAGGTTAGGTTAGGTTAGGTTAGGTTAGGTTAGGTTAGGTTAGGTTAGGTTAGGTTAGGTTAGGTTAGGTTAGGTTAGGTTAGGTTAGGTTAGGTTAGGTTAGGTTAGGTTAGGTTAGGTTAGGTTAGGTTAGGTTAGGTTAGGTTAGGTTAGGTTAGGTTAGGTTAGGTTAGGTTAGGTTAGGTTAGGTTAGGTTAGGTTAGGTTAGGTTAGGTTAGGTTAGGTTAGGTTAGGTTAGGTTAGGTTAGGTTAGGTTAGGTTAGGTTAGGTTAGGTTAGGTTAGGTTAGGTTAGGTTAGGTTAGGTTAGGTTAGGTTAGGTTAGGTTAGGTTAGGTTAGGTTAGGTTAGGTTAGGTTAGGTTAGGTTAGGTTAGGTTAGGTTAGGTTAGGTTAGGTTAGGTTAGGTTAGGTTAGGTTAGGTTAGGTTAGGTTAGGTTAGGTTAGGTTAGGTTAGGTTAGGTTAGGTTAGGTTAGGTTAGGTTAGGTTAGGTTAGGTTAGGTTAGGTTAGGTTAGGTTAGGTTAGGTTAGGTTAGGTTAGGTTAGGTTAGGTTAGGTTAGGTTAGGTTAGGTTAGGTTAGGTTAGGTTAGGTTAGGTTAGGTTAGGTTAGGTTAGGTTAGGTTAGGTTAGGTTAGGTTAGGTTAGGTTAGGTTAGGTTAGGTTAGGTTAGGTTAGGTTAGGTTAGGTTAGGTTAGGTTAGGTTAGGTTAGGTTAGGTTAGGTTAGGTTAGGTTAGGTTAGGTTAGGTTAGGTTAGGTTAGGTTAGGTTAGGTTAGGTTAGGTTAGGTTAGGTTAGGTTAGGTTAGGTTAGGTTAGGTTAGGTTAGGTTAGGTTAGGTTAGGTTAGGTTAGGTTAGGTTAGGTTAGGTTAGGTTAGGTTAGGTTAGGTTAGGTTAGGTTAGGTTAGGTTAGGTTAGGTTAGGTTAGGTTAGGTTAGGTTAGGTTAGGTTAGGTTAGGTTAGGTTAGGTTAGGTTAGGTTAGGTTAGGTTAGGTTAGGTTAGGTTAGGTTAGGTTAGGTTAGGTTAGGTTAGGTTAGGTTAGGTTAGGTTAGGTTAGGTTAGGTTAGGTTAGGTTAGGTTAGGTTAGGTTAGGTTAGGTTAGGTTAGGTTAGGTTAGGTTAGGTTAGGTTAGGTTAGGTTAGGTTAGGTTAGGTTAGGTTAGGTTAGGTTAGGTTAGGTTAGGTTAGGTTAGGTTAGGTTAGGTTAGGTTAGGTTAGGTTAGGTTAGGTTAGGTTAGGTTAGGTTAGGTTAGGTTAGGTTAGGTTAGGTTAGGTTAGGTTAGGTTAGGTTAGGTTAGGTTAGGTTAGGTTAGGTTAGGTTAGGTTAGGTTAGGTTAGGTTAGGTTAGGTTAGGTTAGGTTAGGTTAGGTTAGGTTAGGTTAGGTTAGGTTAGGTTAGGTTAGGTTAGGTTAGGTTAGGTTAGAGTTAGGTTAGGTTAGGTTAGGTTAGGTTAGGTTAGGTTAGGTTAGGTTAGGTTAGGTTAGGTTAGGTTAGGTTAGGTTAGGTTAGGTTAGGTTAGGTTAGGTTAGGTTAGGTTAGGTTAGGTTAGGTTAGGTTAGGTTAGGTTAGGTTAGGTTAGGTTAGGTTAGGTTAGGTTAGGTTAGGTTAGGTTAGGTTAGGTTAGGTTAGGTTAGGTTAGGTTAGGTTAGGTTAGGTTAGGTTAGGTTAGGTTAGGTTAGGTTAGGTTAGGTTAGGTTAGGTTAGGTTAGGTTAGGTTAGGTTAGGTTAGGTTAGGTTAGGTTAGGTTAGGTTAGGTTAGGTTAGGTTAGGTTAGGTTAGGTTAGGTTAGGTTAGGTTAGGTTAGGTTAGGTTAGGTTAGGTTAGGTTAGGTTAGGTTAGGTTAGGTTAGGTTAGGTTAGGTTAGGTTAGGTTAGGTTAGGTTAGGTTAGGTTAGGTTAGGTTAGGTTAGGTTAGGTTAGGTTAGGTTAGGTTAGGTTAGGTTAGGTTAGGTTAGGTTAGGTTAGGTTAGGTTAGGTTAGGTTAGGTTAGGTTAGGTTAGGTTAGGTTAGGTTAGGTTAGGTTAGGTTAGGTTAGGTTAGGTTAGGTTAGGTTAGGTTAGGTTAGGTTAGGTTAGGTTAGGTTAGGTTAGGTTAGGTTAGGTTAGGTTAGGTTAGGTTAGGTTAGGTTAGGTTAGGTTAGGTTAGGTTAGGTTAGGTTAGGTTAGGTTAGGTTAGGTTAGGTTAGGTTAGGTTAGGTTAGGTTAGGTTAGGTTAGGTTAGGTTAGGTTAGGTTAGGTTAGGTTAGGTTAGGTTAGGTTAGGTTAGGTTAGGTTAGGTTAGGTTAGGTTAGGTTAGGTTAGGTTAGGTTAGGTTAGGTTAGGTTAGGTTAGGTTAGGTTAGGTTAGGTTAGGTTAGGTTAGGTTAGGTTAGGTTAGGTTAGGTTAGGTTAGGTTAGGTTAGGTTAGGTTAGGTTAGGTTAGGTTAGGTTAGGTTAGGTTAGGTTAGGTTAGGTTAGGTTAGGTTAGGTTAGGTTAGGTTAGGTTAGGTTAGGTTAGGTTAGGTTAGGTTAGGTTAGGTTAGGTTAGGTTAGGTTAGGTTAGGTTAGGTTAGGTTAGGTTAGGTTAGGTTAGGTTAGGTTAGGTTAGGTTAGGTTAGGTTAGGTTAGGTTAGGTTAGGTTAGGTTAGGTTAGGTTAGGTTAGGTTAGGTTAGGTTAGGTTAGGTTAGGTTAGGTTAGGTTAGGTTAGGTTAGGTTAGGTTAGGTTAGGTTAGGTTAGGTTAGGTTAGGTTAGGTTAGGTTAGGTTAGGTTAGGTTAGGTTAGGTTAGGTTAGGTTAGGTTAGGTTAGGTTAGGTTAGGTTAGGTTAGGTTAGGTTAGGTTAGGTTAGGTTAGGTTAGGTTAGGTTAGGTTAGGTTAGGTTAGGTTAGGTTAGGTTAGGTTAGGTTAGGTTAGGTTAGGTTAGGTTAGGTTAGGTTAGGTTAGGTTAGGTTAGGTTAGGTTAGGTTAGGTTAGGTTAGGTTAGGTTAGGTTAGGTTAGGTTAGGTTAGGTTAGGTTAGGTTAGGTTAGGTTAGGTTAGGTTAGGTTAGGTTAGGTTAGGTTAGGTTAGGTTAGGTTAGGTTAGGTTAGGTTAGGTTAGGTTAGGTTAGGTTAGGTTAGGTTAGGTTAGGTTAGGTTAGGTTAGGTTAGGTTAGGTTAGGTTAGGTTAGGTTAGGTTAGGTTAGGTTAGGTTAGGTTAGGTTAGGTTAGGTTAGGTTAGGTTAGGTTAGGTTAGGTTAGGTTAGGTTAGGTTAGGTTAGGTTAGGTTAGGTTAGGTTAGGTTAGGTTAGGTTAGGTTAGGTTAGGTTAGGTTAGGTTAGGTTAGGTTAGGTTAGGTTAGGTTAGGTTAGGTTAGGTTAGGTTAGGTTAGGTTAGGTTAGGTTAGGTTAGGTTAGGTTAGGTTAGGTTAGGTTAGGTTAGGTTAGGTTAGGTTAGGTTAGGTTAGGTTAGGTTAGGTTAGGTTAGGTTAGGTTAGGTTAGGTTAGGTTAGGTTAGGTTAGGTTAGGTTAGGTTAGGTTAGGTTAGGTTAGGTTAGGTTAGGTTAGGTTAGGTTAGGTTAGGTTAGGTTAGGTTAGGTTAGGTTAGGTTAGGTTAGGTTAGGTTAGGTTAGGTTAGGTTAGGTTAGGTTAGGTTAGGTTAGGTTAGGTTAGGTTAGGTTAGGTTAGGTTAGGTTAGGTTAGGTTAGGTTAGGTTAGGTTAGGTTAGGTTAGGTTAGGTTAGGTTAGGTTAGGTTAGGTTAGGTTAGGTTAGGTTAGGTTAGGTTAGGTTAGGTTAGGTTAGGTTAGGTTAGGTTAGGTTAGGTTAGGTTAGGTTAGGTTAGGTTAGGTTAGGTTAGGTTAGGTTAGGTTAGGTTAGGTTAGGTTAGGTTAGGTTAGGTTAGGTTAGGTTAGGTTAGGTTAGGTTAGGTTAGGTTAGGTTAGGTTAGGTTAGGTTAGGTTAGGTTAGGTTAGGTTAGGTTAGGTTAGGTTAGGTTAGGTTAGGTTAGGTTAGGTTAGGTTAGGTTAGGTTAGGTTAGGTTAGGTTAGGTTAGGTTAGGTTAGGTTAGGTTAGGTTAGGTTAGGTTAGGTTAGGTTAGGTTAGGTTAGGTTAGGTTAGGTTAGGTTAGGTTAGGTTAGGTTAGGTTAGGTTAGGTTAGGTTAGGTTAGGTTAGGTTAGGTTAGGTTAGGTTAGGTTAGGTTAGGTTAGGTTAGGTTAGGTTAGGTTAGGTTAGGTTAGGTTAGGTTAGGTTAGGTTAGGTTAGGTTAGGTTAGGTTAGGTTAGGTTAGGTTAGGTTAGGTTAGGTTAGGTTAGGTTAGGTTAGGTTAGGTTAGGTTAGGTTAGGTTAGGTTAGGTTAGGTTAGGTTAGGTTAGGTTAGGTTAGGTTAGGTTAGGTTAGGTTAGGTTAGGTTAGGTTAGGTTAGGTTAGGTTAGGTTAGGTTAGGTTAGGTTAGGTTAGGTTAGGTTAGGTTAGGTTAGGTTAGGTTAGGTTAGGTTAGGTTAGGTTAGGTTAGGTTAGGTTAGGTTAGGTTAGGTTAGGTTAGGTTAGGTT
>CAUZLB010000022.1:0-22245 GCA_963580505.1 Ennomos erosarius | reverse complement strand
ATAGTAGAACTAGTATTTTGCTCCGTGCGCGGGCCGCGTGCGGCCCGCGAGGACGTTTTCGTGGCTGTTGTATTTATAAAAATGTTATACTTTAGTTTAAACTTGTAATTTTGCAAGAATTAGTACAAAACAGCGGTATTTTTCAAAGAAAATGATAATGCGCTTGACTTTGCATGGCAGCCATCTTGAAAAATGCTGTCAGTCAAGTAAAAGTTCAAAATTTGAAATTAGCATCCTTCAAAACTCCCAAATATAAAATATCAGCCGAATCTGAGTTACTATAAAATCGGGCGCCATTTTGAATCCGCCATCTTTGAATTATTTTAAGACTGTTAGAAAGCCTCCGTTGTTCTCTTTAACATGACTCCAAACACGCAATGCTTGCCTCTATTACTTCCGATAGTGTACCTTTGTGTGCCTTTTAATTTTGCATGGCGGCCATTTTGTTTTGTTTCATCATAGATTGTCAATTTTAATCAAGCTTCCCGAAAATATTCAGTTGTTAGGTAAAAATAGGTTAGTGTTGAAGTTAGGTTAGATTAGCTAAAGCCAATTAAAAAACGTCGCATTAATAAAACATTGTAAATGTAGCAAGGGGTAGTTTGAAGCTCCTCCTCGCTTCGCTCGTCGTCGCGATGGGTAGTTTGAAGCTCCTCCTCGCTTCGCTCGTCGTCGCGATAGGTAGTTTGAAGCTCCTCCTCGCTTCGCTCGTCGTCGCAGTAGGTAGTTTGAAGCTCCTCCTCGCTTCGCTCGTCGTCGCGATAGGTGGTTTGAAGCTCCTCCTCGCTTCGCTCGTCGTCGCGGTAGGTAGTTTGAAGCTCCTCCTCGCTTCGCTCGTCGTCGCGATGGGTGGTTTGAAGCTCCTCCTCGCTTCGCTCGTCGTCGCGTTGGTGGTTTTGACAGTATGTATGGCAACCATTTTGAAAAATGGTGGATGTCTAAAAGAAGCTAAAGCATGTTAATCAGTATCCTTGGGGACACTCAGATATCAATTTTCATACGGATTGGAGATCCATAACAAAGTTCAGTAAAAAGTATGAAATTTTTCAAAATGGCGGAATCAAAAATTTTTCCCCATATTCTTACTAAGTATCTAGGGGGAGTCTTAGATATCGATTTTGATCCTGATCGGATAACTTTTTTTGTAAGTCGATACGTCTCCATCCGCCATCTTGAAAAAAATCTATTTTATTAGTGTTTTTTTTTTTCCTTTATACATCTTTACTCGATCCCTCGAAACAACTTTTCTATTAAATCCATATTGGAGGCGTAAAAAAGGAAAGTTCATATTTCGATAAAATCACCTTTGTATGGCAACCCTATTGAAAAATGGCGAATGTCAAAATTTGATTTTAGAATGTTAATCAGCATCCTTGGGGACCCTCAGATATCGATTTTCATCCGGATCGGAGAAACTTTTTTTTCCGCCATGACCGAAATTTCCGCCATTTTGAAAAAAAATTTTTTTTGATATCTTCCCTTCCGTCCTCCAAACAATATTAGTTCGAGCTCTTTATACTAAAGTATCATGGTTTCGGCGTCATTTTCGGTTTAAATTTGTATGGGTGATTTTTTTTTCCGCCATTTTGAATTTTTTTTATTTTCTCTAAAATCGTCCCAGGGTTTGCTATGACATTCCTGAGAACGCATATGACCCATCTCACATCGTTTAGCCAGGCCGTTGATGGTCACGATGATGGAAGGTCGGAAGACCAGGTTATGAAATGTTTTGAGTTTCGATTGTCCATTTGCATACAAATTTATAAAAATATGATCAAAATTTCCCATAGGTATCGAGAAACAATGAGCCAAAAATGAAAAAAAAAATTTGTATGGCAGCCATCTTTAAAAATGGCGGGATCCAAAATATTTTTTCAAATATCGAATCAGGGACCCCAAAAACCCCCCGATGCAAAAAATCAGCCGGATCGGACCAACTTTCAAAATGGCCGCCATCTTGGATCCGCCATCTTGGATTTTCATGACGACCATCCGAAAGCGCCCATCCTCCTCTATGACATTTGGTCGAACACACCCCACCTACCTCTTACCGTTTCCGATTTATAAGCGTTTCAATTTTGTATGGAATTTTTATTTTTTTGTATGGCAACCCCCATTTTTTTTTATTTCTCTCCAAGCGTCCCAAGGTTTACTACAACTTTAGTTAGAACAGGTCACCCATCCGACTTATAGTTTCCGAGAGCCGTTGACCAGTTCCATGAAGGAGACGACTTTTTGCTGATGTCAGCTTTTTCTGGTGGTCACGTGACCAATCTCTATGCAACCTCATACTCGATTATTCTCCACCGCTTCCAGGAGCTGAGATCAAATCTGTCAGTCAGTCAGTGAGTGAGTGAGTGGGTGACGAACTTTATATAATATGACTAGTATTTTGCTCTGTGCGCGGGCCGCGAGCGGCCCGCGTGGGTGTTTTCGTAGCTGTTCTATTTTTAAAAACGTTATACTTGGTGCTAAACTTTAAATTTTGCAAGAATTAGTACAAAACAGCGGTATTTTTCAAAAAAAATGATAATTTATCTGACTTTTGCATGGCGGCCATCTTGAAAAATGCTGTCAGTCAAGTAAAAGGTCAAAATTTGAAATCAGCATCCTTTAAAACCCCCAAATATAAAATATCAGCCGAATCCGAGTTACTATAAAATCGGGCGCCATTTTGAATCCGCCATCTTTGAATTATTTTAAGACTGTAAAAAAGCCTCCGTTGTTCTCTTTAACATGAGTCCAAACACTCTATGCTTGCTTCTATTAGTTCCGACAGTGTGCGCCTTTTAATTTTGCATGGCGGCCATTTTGTTTTGTTTTTTCACACAGTGTCTATTTTATTCAAGATACCCGAAAATATTCAGTTGGGCAAAAATAGGTTAGTGTTGAAGTTAGGTTAGATTATGTACCTACCTAACTTGATACCTACTGGCTAAGTAGCGTTAGTCGATGAGTCAAAATTAAAAAAAATACATTTGTATAGTTATGTCATATCAAAATAATTTGTCAGATAACAAATGGCTTTGACAGCACAATATGCCGTTATCAGCTGTCATTTGCTCCGCTCGACATTGGCATTGACACTTGCAGAAAATGCTAAACAGCGTCCAAGACAAAAAGACAACTCCACCTTTTTCTAAAACGAAGTGATACTCTTTGCCACAGCTCTTCTTTGCCTATAAGAGTTGAAAATAGTAAATTTATACTCTTTAGTTGCAGTTGGCCCCATAGATTAGAGAAAAAAAAATCGTTAGCCAAAGAAAAAAGTACTACAAACTAAGATAGAGGCATAGATTAGAGAAAAAAAATCTACTATACACTCAGATGAACTACCACTATACAGATGGAGCAAAGTTTGACTTTTACGAACAAGAGTGTGTAAGGCATTACAACATTCATAGCGTTATGAATACCTTGCCAAGTAAAGAAATTGGGTTAAGTTGCTCTGTGGATAGAGGATAAAAGTCTTTGATAAAAGTCATGCTACGTATAAGTAATCTGTGATAAAAGTAAAGGGGGTCTAGCAAAGTTCCCAAACACTAACGCTATCGCCAAATGCTTACTCCAAAAATGTATTGAAATGACATTTCGGAAATCGCTAATTTTTCCGCAGCTAATGTCATTTCAATACAATTTTGGAGTTAGCGTTTGGCGATAGCGTTAGCGTTTGCGATCTTTGCTAGACCCCCAAGACGGGCGCAGACTATTATACGCTAACGCTTGACGGCAGACAGACGGGTAAATGAATATTACAGAGTTTTTGGCCGGAACGCGGAAAAGTTCACGTCGTTGCATTGTATTATTTCTCAAATCTTCTGCTTTTTCCAGTGTTAATGTTTTACGTTTTACGCATTAAGTGCTGAATTACGAGCATGAGTGTAGGCAAGTGATATAATGTGGTGAAATGTGATTTTCCGTGTTGCTTCCAAAATTCCATAGAAGCTTCTAGTAAAATTGTCACCACTTTACTGAAGCATGACTTAGACTGGACTATGACTATGACTTGGACTTTTTGTTTTGACACTGGCTAAATACACTGTGTGGAGCCAAAATATAATAAAGCAAAAAAAAAAGTACAATTACAACAACCAAAACGAAGTGATTATATCCTCTTTGACAAAATGAGTTCAAAATCACAGAGAACTTTGCTATATACTTTACCAATGTTTTTTTAATTATAATATTGCAACTGCAAATGCATACTGCAATTTTTTTAGATGTGCATAATTTTTTTACGGGCAATATGCCTTTATTACTCAAGCTAACTACTACAGTAATAAATAATAGAAGACATTTAAGTTACGCCTGCTAGAAAAAATATAAGTTGTAAATCTTTTTGTGTTGTTCTCAGTTCTCATTGGTTTCAGAATTCAGAACTCAAGATGATGGCTTATCGTAAAGTAATGATAGTATATACAAAGACTTTGTATCTATGTACCTATGTAATAGAGGGAATTCTGTGAGTGTATAGTGATCATAAAGCCTACATTAGCTGTGTACTGTGTAGTCCAATAATGTGAGAATTTGGTGAGATTAGGCCCCATCCATTTCTTTCCATGGTGCTAAGATCTGGCTAGGGGAATATAAAAAAAAAATGGGCTGCATAATTCTCTTCCGTTGCAGGGTGGGTTTCAAAATTTTAAGGACTATAATATCTTTATAGATATATACCTTAAGTTTAGTATGATTTACACTTTAAAATCATTCCCATGAAAATAAAATTCATTACCATAAGAAACTTCCATTTTTAGTTGTATTAATACCTATTCATTTATTTGCAGATTGACAACCAGAATAAACACTAATTTTAAGGCATTGGAATCCAGAGAACTCTTGAGAGATTATAAAACAGACCAAGAACGATACTTGACAGAATTTTCAATGTATACTACTGTGTAATAATGTATTGTAGTTGCAGTGAAGTGGAGAAATTAACATGATCTACATATGCAACCCTTCTAGGTAAAATTAAAATAGGTATACAAGAGTATGAACAGATATTATACCCCCTTAGAGTGTACATACACACATAAGCACTTGCTTGTGTATTCTCTAATTGTATGTAGTTTTTAAGGGTAGTGAACTGGTATCTTCTAGGCAAGCATGCTCTAACGTTGACCACATCATCACTTACCATCAGGTGAGACTGGTCAAATGTTAGCCTATTAATGATAAAAAAAACCCCTATTTACTTAAGTAGACGCAGCGTTCACAATTCACTCACATAGGTACCTATGTAGCTGCTATTATGTTTGAATACCTATATTAAAAGTATTGGTTTGATGTGACAACAAAATATATAATAAGTAGAAAGATGTAAAATAGTCCATTTAGGTGTCCTGATTCATAGCTAGATCCCTTCATTCTTGTCATCTGTGTCAAGTATATTAAGACCTCTTTTTAAAGATTGATGAGCCATGACTGTAAAAGTCTGATTGGAGTTTGTAGTGGAGAATTCAGCACCAGGACAAACATTATGATGATATAAAATTTACTGACTCAGAAGAACCATGCATTAAAAAGTTGGATATATGTGAAGATTTGATAAAAGTTATATACAATAATAAAAGTTGGACTCATACAAACAAACTATTATTACACAGTTATCCAATTCCTAAGAGGTTTACTTCAAATACCTATTCAATATTTAGTACTTACCTATAAATAAAAAATTACTCTTTCAGAAATCAGCCATGACCTAATAAAACTTATTCTCATTGAATAGGTCACTTATACATATCAAGTCAACAGATGCTTTTCAACATAGCTAATTATATCCTATATACCTACCAATATTGAAACTATGTGAAGTGTACTTATGTGACTATTAGCAGCCCTCCTTTGTTTGCTGTTGCACCGATGTGAACACAAAAGAGTTTAGCTGCAACAGGATTAACAATTAATAAAACTATTTCTACCACAGAAGAATTCCCTTATTCACAGATGTTCTAAATACAACCTTAGCAAAAATGGTATTCTATTTATTAAATGTCAATATAACTCTTATATTTATTCCTCAAACTACTACAATAATAGAAACTATACTATGTACTAAAAGCTACTGGATACACTATTTCTGAAACAAAGTTAGCTCTTATACATTTGGTAGGGGTAAGAGGTAAGACAAGAATACCTTAAACCTATCTATCTACTGAATCGCATACAATAACAACCATTACCTCGAGAATGAGTAGACAAGAATACTTTTTCATTAAGTTTACCTACATAGGGTGGGTTTCCACCTACAAGAAGAATCTAAACACAATATATCACACTGTAGCTTGCAAGTGTTAATCAATGTAAACTACCTACAGTCGAGACACTACTTGCAAAAGATTCTTGCTGATGTAAACCCCGGCCATAGAATTGAGTTAATAGGTAGATTAATTACAATAATTGACATTACTGTGTGTAACATTTTTATATATCCTTTTTTTAAAGAATTGCTTGTAAAGTAGGCACCTAAGATGACAAATAATAAATTGTTAAATTTAGCAATTAGAACAACAAAGAATTTCTTTAAAAAGTGTTACTGTGGTATGGGGAGCAGATAACTGATAGAATAAATAGCTGCAGAACTGATGAATTGGGTAGGTATCATTGATGGTGGGAATAGTTATAGGTACCTACCTATCTATATAAGATAAAAAAATCCTATATTTTTTTCAGTCAGGTTCAGATAATGGTATGAAAAATCCACCAAAATGAATAAAGTTCTAGGTAGCTAGATATATAAATCCTGCCCTAATGATTTTAAATTTGAATAATATAACAGTTGATGATCCACCACCATTACCTTATACTGGGACACAAAAAAAACTCATAGATATATTTCTTTATTTAGATAAGATAGAGTTTACATAAAAAGAGCAACTTATCTTTACATGACGTAGGTAGCACCTCATAGTTAATATTATAGTTTCAGTTCTTCAGGATATTACATTTAGATTCTTCTTATCTTACATTTTTAATAGTTCTTACAGGATTTTTACCACTATTGGAATCATTTCCTAAGTTCCAGCAGCACAGTTACATGCTTTATGATCACAGGTAGACTGAAAGGGCAGATAGGGTGGTAAAAATCTAGGTTTTGGGTAGTTTTTTTGACTCTTTCCCTTCCTTTGTAACCTGAAAATGATAAAGATAATAATGTTACACAATGTTTTTGGTATAGGTACCTACTGTACATTTTTAATTTATTAAACTGAAGGATTACTGTAGTTACTATGCTTTTTATGCTTTCCTGGATTAAATTCCTCTTGTGTAGGAAATGATTCTACAAGCCATATTGGTAACTTTAGTTCTGCACACAGGAAACGGCGAGCTAAGCTCTCTCCCTTACTAATGAGGTTTGTGTTTGTTAAGCTTTTATTCACAATGCTTCTCCGACAGGCAGAGAATTAAATACTAAAAAAATGTATGATAATTCATCAGTCATAAAACACATTGCAAAGCATAACTGTAATGTAAGTCTGCCTTTTATCTACTTGTATGGTGACTTTAGTTCTCAGTTGAAATCTTTTATGCGGGTAAAACTTTGAATGACTTGCATGAAAATGATGAAAATAATTACCTGTGGTGTGCAGTAGCATCAAATCTGCCACTTGGAACTGTAGATAGCAGGTACCATAGCGATGAACAGTGTTATATAGTGAATAACTTTTTTTAGTTGCAAGTTTTGTTGATTAATCTGTAAATGAGAAAAAAATGAAAATGAGAATATAATCTATCATCATCATCATCACAACAGCCAGAAGGTAGATTTTCTTGTGTATAATAGGTACTAATCAATGTATAATACAGATTACTGTCAAGCATAGAATTTTTGGTGTTCTGGGTGAAAGATGGAGTATTAAATTGTTCTTGATATTGTAATTATTTCATGCTCATTATGAATGCTTTTCTGATTAGAATAAGTCATCATCATCATCATTAACAGCCTGAAGACGTCCACTGCTGAACATAGGCCTCCCCCCGGGAGCGCCACTCAGAGCGGCTGCTCGCCTCCTGCATCCATCGGCTCCCCGCGGCTTTCACCAGGTCGTCGGTCCACCTAGTGGGGGGCCGGCCTACGCTGCGTCTTCCAGTTCGTGGTCGTCACTCGAGAATTAGAATAAGTACCTAGTAATAATTATATGCTTTTCTGCAACATATTTTGAGTTTGTATTTACTTGAATAACTTGTGTAGTATACTTACTTGTTACGCGTGTCACGTGCATATGATACCCACGGAAAGAAATAACCGGGACCAACCAGGACTCCGCAGCCTGTATTTCTGTAAAATTGTTTGTGGCGCAGGCGCATCCATCAAACAAAAATCACAAAACAGCGACCTGTAGAAATAATTTTTTTTTCTGCCCTTTGCCTTTTTTACAGATTTATGATAATACTCTTTATAATACTCAGGTAAAAAACGAACTATAAAATTATGACATAACAACAATAAGCCCACGGCGCGGCCATATCAGGGGGTCTAGCAAAGATACCAACCACTAACGCTAATGCCTCACGCTAACTCCAAAATGTACTGAAATGACATTTCGGAAATCGCTAACTTTTCCGCAGCGAATGTCATTTCAATACATTTTGAAGTTAGTTAGTTTTCGATGTAAAAATATAATGTAATGAAAATTTTAAGTTCAAAATGACATTATTATATGACCTTAGTGCATTTAAAAAAGGAGGTGGCAAGGAAAGGCGTTCCCCTCTGCCAGTCATATGGCGATCAATATCATAATGTGCGTGTAGGTACTGTGTAACTACGTTAATTTATATAATGGTGTGCGTGTTTTAAGATGGTGTGCGGCGTGCGTTTATACGTGCGGTTTGCGTGTGTGCTGTACGGGTGGGTCTACCTCGTCTCTCTAAGGGTTTTAGGTTTTTATCATATTTTTATTGATGGCTTTGTATTTTTATCGTTACCTTCTGTAAAAAGTTTGGTTTGGAAACTGAGCTTTAGTTTTTTTATTCAGGGTTTTTAATTGAATTATCGCGAAAACTTAATTACTTTAATTAGGGACTGTCATAATTTTCCAACTTTTCAATCTAAGCGTCTAAATATGAACCTAATCTTCTGAGAAAAATTAACGACTAATAATTATTTAATAGGTTACAATCCAAAAACTATGGAGCTATTAAAAAAGGAGGAGGGAATACCGTCTGATCCGAAACTGAAGCACCCTTAGGAAGCCGGAACGCTTCGAAAGTACGAGCGGACCACGCACACACTCACATTATATGCAGCCGGTCATCCTACTTTCATCCGACACACATATGCAATATGTCCGCCATTTTGGGCTTCAGTTCGATGTCAATCAAAACTCAATCCTTCCTTTTTTTATTACATCCATGCCAAAAACACCCTATTGTTACTAAACTAAGAATAGAAAAATATATAATAGTATATCCGTGTATGACTGTGTGACTGTGCAGTTACACGAAATCAGAACGTCTGGTCGTCTGCTTGATTACAACGCTTACTTTTTAATTAAAAATATTAAAAATCTTATTTAAAAATATTTTGTTTTCACAAGACAATGCTGCTGTGCAATAACAAAATAATTAAAACAAAACTCTATTTTGGGTAACTGAATGTTCTTTTAAATAAATTGTAACCAACTGTAACTCACGAATGGTATGTCGATTTATCGACCAGTTTCAAGCATATCCAATGCCCCTACTGTATTGTACTTGATTGTTTTTCAATTAATTTATCTTTTATAATATGTTGGATAGAAATTGTCGCTGTACACCATCCTATAATACGCACACCGTTATATAATCTAGTGTAGTTACGCAGCGTTTATACGCATACTATGATAATGTGTATGACCAAATAGCACCATATGACGGGCAGAGGGGTTCGCCTTGCCTAGACATCTCCATTTATACGTGCTCTAAGACATCCTACCATTGTTTTGTCTTTGAAGAATTATGCATGCTCTTTGGATATTATTGTGTAAAAAAAATTACACGAGACGCGAAATAAAATTAGCGTATTTTTAAATCTTGTACTCAGATTAAAGTTTCATATTCCTATAATATATTCATTAAAAGAGATGAAAACTGTTTTTTTTTTTCATAGCGGTTATTTTCAGTTCTATGTCATCACATAATAGAAAAAAAACTATTGTTACTCTGTGTTTGTCAGTAAAAGTTAGGGAAAATTCATAATTATATTGTTAACTGGTAGCACTGTACGGTGTATGGCGCGAAAAAAAAAATTTCGCGGTATTTTTCGAGTAACGAACTACATTTAATTCAACATTCAGTGCAGTAACCGTTTGAACCCAGAAAGAACAAGTAAAAATAAAACAGTAAAAAATGGAATTTACAAACAACGGAACTGTTAATATGTGAGTATTTTGAATTTGTTATTCAAATATTATGTAAACGTAGTGTTACTGATTTATTTACTATAATGTGTTTTTTCTTTGAATAGGTCACTATCGAATATATTAATTTAGTAATTTTTAGAGTAGATATCTATATATTATGTTTCTCTGTTTGTAGTAATAATGTAGTTAAATAGCTATGTTTCCAATGTTTCTTCCTGGTTTTTTTTATTGAACAGTCTTGTATTTATTTATCAAAAGATCCTTATAAAAAAAATTGACTTGATAATTTTATGAGTGCTAGGCAGTTGTAATTTGAAGTGTTAAGTTCATTTAACGGTTCTTATCATACCATTAACTATGTTTAAAGTGTTTTGTAAGTAGGATACATATTTTTGAAAAAAATTGGGTTATTGGCGGTTTTTTCTGTTATTTGTTGAAAGCAATCATTTAAATTTTAAATGTGAACGTTAAGTGTTTTTGTATTCTATGTTTTTAAACTAACGACGGTTATACAGGATGTATAAGTGTATATTATCATATCATAATCATCAGCCTGAAGATGTCCACTGCTGAATCTAGACCTCCACCAAAGCGCGCCACTTTGAGCGGCTGCGTGCCTCCTGCATCCATCGACTACCCGTGATATACATAATTATATTATTATCATGGAATAAATAAGACCTAGGATATAATCTATTTTTTTGAATTACCGAATAGCCCGCATTTGACCGCAATCTCACATGATGGAAAGTGACTGCAGTGATACATGCTTGCCTTCAAGATACCTATTATATATACTTGAAGAGCCCTAGATTGAACTTATCGGGAAATAAGACGCTAGATAAAACTAATTTATTTTATTTACTATTACAGTTACTATGGACAAAAAAACAAGGATGATGCCGGTGGCCAGCGTAATCGCGGAGGCGAGCCTGCTGATGCTGTTGCCGGACGGGCTCGTGGACGAGGGTACAGACGGGGACGAGCGCAGGGGCGTGCTCGGGTGCAAGGGCATCGCGGTCGGGGCGTGAGGAGGCCTCAACGCGGCGGCTGGATGTGGGTGCCGACATACCCCCCGCCCCCGATCTACACTCCGCCGTACGCCCCGACGTACGCTCCTATGAACTCCCCGATGCACCCACCAACAGCTCCCATGTACCCCCCGATGCACCCAACATTTCCGCCGGAACATACTCTGCCCCGTCCGTTTCGCCGGGCATGGAGACGCTCCGGGCGTGGTTTTTGTCAAATCCACGTCCGTGAAGAAAGTATGTATTTTTTAAATTATAGGTATTAATATTTTTTGAAAATTACTGATTTAAATAGGAGTTTACAGATTAATTTGTAAAGGAAAAATTAGATTCATTGTTTTTTTTTTTTTTTCATAAAATATTGATGTAATTCTTGGCGCCATTGGTAACGATAATACTGTGTATAAATTTATAGTACTAAAAGTCCACATTGTCTTATGAAAAATTATTAATAAATAAATGATTTAGTATTTTTATTTGAAAGGCAAAAAAAAGTAGGTAATAGGTATTATGTTCTTATTGATACTATAAAAATTTCTTCAAAATTTGACTAAAATGTTTTGGCTAAATAAATAAAATAACTGAATAAATTTATACTTATGATCACAAAATGCTTAAAAATCTAATTTTATTATATAATACATACTTATTTAGACATTATACATATATTTATGTTATTATAGCAGCATGGCTAGCAATATTTAGTTTCATTTGTTAAAAAAAATGGAAATACAAATTAGAATTGAATTTTTCTTTAATTATTAATTTTAATCTGGGTCTAATTTATCCAATTTTTTTTGTAGTGGTTGAGCAGGTCGCCTCATAATCAGGTGGTGACGGGATCGATTTTTATGGTGAACACACATACATTACTTGTTCTGGGTTGGGTACTGTTGGACCAATATACAGACCTAGACCAATACTAAGGTAATACGAGAAACATAGTTCTCGTATTATTTTGGCCTTTAGATACCTACAGAAAGTTTTAGATATGGTTTAGAATATGTTTACATAGTGATAATGTATTATTATTTTGGTTTTTTATTAATTTAAATTGTTTATTACAGCTGTGACTTCAGCCGAAGATACGCCGGGGTCGTCGTCCGAAATAAAAGCTCCGCCTACTGAGCGGAGTGCAGCGGAGCCTCCTGGCGTTCCTGATGTATAAATTTAATAGATTATATAATTTTTATGTTTTATGAATATGTTGTTTTATTTATGATGATATGGATGTAGGTATTATAAACAAATTTCCCTTTTTTGATATAAATTTATGCGTTATGTTAATATTATTATGACTGGTCTGATAGTTCAGGTGGTAGTAGCTTTTTCTTCAGAACTATATAGGTAGGTTGTGGGTTCGATTCCCACCCAGAACATGCAGTTATATGCAGTTTTTAGTATTCGAATAACATCATTAGTTAAGATTTCAGTAATTTTATAAACGCAATTGAAAGTAATAGGTTTTTCTGCCTCGAGTCCTCCGATTATTAGAATTATTATTAGAAAAGATGCCCACTGATCTTTTATAGAGCATCATTTCTCTTTGTTCAGTATTCTAATTGGGTTTTAATATTTTAAATTAAAAACGTAATATGCTTTAAATTAATTTTTATTTTATATCATTTCAATATCGTAATACTGATATCATTTTACATTTTAATAGTAATTGAACTTGGTGAAACTATCCATTTAGCATCACACCGCTTTGCTCCGCGCCGTTATAATGTGGTTTAGATTATATAAATCAATATAATATTATTTGCGTGACACAACATGATTAAACAGTAAATACAGCTTGAAATTAGAAACGTAATTTGCATTACACTGTTTTAAACTTTCACGGTTGTTTACTACGTTAAATATCCCGTAAGTACTATTAAAAACGTAATTTGCATTACTTAACTACTGTATATAAAATTTAACTTTTGTATTATTGAAAGTCAACGAATAGCCTAAAAGGACGTGTAGCGTGCATGACAGGGGACTGCAGCGATCTTCTCAGCCAGACGTGTTTCCAACAGTGTTTAGAAAATTATTCATCCTGGAAAGAAAAGAAAATATTATTGTTATTCGAAATGTCAAAATGTTTATTAGTATTAATGTATATAAAGAAACAAAATTAAATTAAAAAGGCACTTTATTGTGTTTGTTAAGTGAAGTACAATTATTATTTTACAAAATTATTACAACATTTGCGTGTGTGGTTCACAAGACTTTTATTGTTTCGCTTTGCTTGTCGTTGTTTTTAAGGTTATTTTGATTTTGATTTTAATCAAGTAAAGTTAAATATTCAAATTTCATAGGCAATGTTCATAATATAATGGGAAATTGCATAAAATAAGAAATTAAAAAAAAAACCACTGTAGTGGAGCTGTTTTAAAATTTTGTGGTTTTTGAAAGTACGCCAAAATCAGTTCGGCAGGCCCTTAACCTAGTGGTTGTCTTTCAGTTTACGATGTGAATATCGGATTAAGACCTGCATCTTCGTGCATACTCTATCTCGCTCGCGCATTGCTGCATTTTTGACATTATTCAATGGTAGAATTTACTTATGAAAAATTCAACTGCTGAAAAACCTGCAAAATAACGTCACTGATGTTCAACAAAAGAATCACATATAAATCCAAACAAACTTTCATGCATTAACACAGGAAAAGTGAAAATCACCTAGAGATTGAGTTTTAATGTATGAAATCTTGTTTGGATTAATGTGATTTTGTTGTTGAACATTTGTGACGTTATTTTGCAGATCTTTCAACGCTGGTAGTTTCCATAAGTAAGTTCTATCATTTAATACTTTCAAAAATGTTGCAATGTGTGAGCGAGATAGAGGAAGCACGAAGACCCTGGCCTTAATTGTGATAAAATTTTATTCAGAACTTTACCAGTGTCATTGGTGGCTCGGTGGCACGCTAAATGAGTTCCATAACTTTATCTTCTTTGCTAAGAGATATGCTTCAGTGTAAAAGTCGGTTACAGCGGTGAGGAACTTGGAGGTTTGCAGTTCGATGGTCCCTCTACGATGTACGGCATCGATTGTTTCAATAATGTAGCTTTGGAATCTTTCTGCCATGTCAATACTCTGTAAATAGATATCGATACAATGTGATGGTTATAATTATAATTTGGTACATTAACATTCTTTCTGTTATTGACTTAATTTGTTTTTAGTGTATTATGCCTATGTGATTGCAGCGGACTGGTACCCAAGCAATACACTCGTATAATGTAGTCTCTATCATTGGTCCCATACAATTTGAATTCTGTACAATTAAATGATTTTGTTCTTATAAGGTTCGGCGCAAACGGGCCATCGATCACAACCACTGGTTGCTGACGTGCGTCAACGCTTCTTTCATAGCAGTGGCACGCGATAGGCAATTTATTGAAATTGCTTTATTTTATATCCTGCTCTCTGCTGTGCAATTACACGGTTTTGAATTAATTGCGCGTATCAGTTGCGGATATTGGCGTCTCGTGTTTCGTAATAGTCAGATGTAGCGAGTAGTAGATAGCGCGTGCCCGCTTAAATGTATGCAATGAGGCCTTACATAATTGATTTATTATGAAGAAGCATGTGATCTGTTTGTCGTTGGCTACCAGTGTCCGAGGTCAGTGGCTTGTTTGCACCGAATCTAATATCAAATTATTATTTTATGACGAAGATATTTTCAGCGGTGGTCGTCTTTCGGTTTATGATGTGGATGTGAGATTAAAGGTAGAATTTTGTTAGTTGGAATTTTACCTATGTCATCGGTGGCACGCCAAATGAATTCCGTAACTTTATCTTTTTTGTTAAAATATGTGCTTTGGTGTAAAAGTCGGCTACAGCAGCGCGGCACTTGAAGGTCCAACTTTGCAGTTCAAAGATTTTTCTATGATGTACAGCATTGACTGTTCATTGCGCAGCTTTGGAAGCCTCTTCAGCTATGTTGAAACTGTAAATAAACATTTATATATTGATTATTATATAATTTAGCATATCCATTATCTTTTGTATTTTTATTTAATTTGTGTTTTATGTGTTGCAATTATTGGACTGTCAAATGAGAGCATTTGACAGTCTGGCTGTTGATGTGTGTGATGTATGGATATAATGCTTACTCAGTTCATATAAGACCTAACCTAATGGAGTAAGAGTTACAACAGAATGGTCACACCATTTTGCTTGCTGCTGGAGTCTTAAGTTTGTCTCAATTGTTCCGACTTATAGTAGTGACAGTTTTTTTTATTGTTTACCAGCTGATCTGCTTTTGTCTCACCTTGTGATTTTGTTTCTTTAATATGAAATATTTACAATCGGGTGAACCGTCGCACGGTGGTGAAGGCAGGGGCACTTTCCTCGCGTGCTTAATGCTGCGCAGCTTTACCTCCATTGCTTTGGAGTAATTTGTGGTTGAAATATTTATTGGCTCCACAAGGCTTTTTCTTGTAATGTAGCTTCCAGCTTCTTACTCGTGGACACCTGAAACACAATTTATGTTTACGAAAATTTTCGGTGGTTAATGTGCCACAAGTTTCCATTTTCCTTAACAAATGGGTCAAAGTTCTGATGTGGCATACACTCTGCTTTTGTGTTACTATGGTCTCTATACATTATCCGATATTTCGATATGTCTAATACTGACAGAGCTAGTTTCCATGCGAATTTTGTCTAATGTAATTATCTACTTTGACGATTTCGTTTTATAATTTTGGTTGGCTATCTATTTACGTTCTATTTAAATAAATAGATAAAAGGTACCTGGTAATTATGCTGTAGTCCTTTCAAGGGTAGTGGGTCTTCCTGGCAGAAGCAGCGTCTCTCTTTTGTCCCCACTTCGGTGTTTTTCCATAGATGCAGGAGTATGATTGCGGAAACTTCGCTGAATACCTCCATTTAAAAAAATCATTTTAAAATATATGAATATGTAATTTAAATTTGATTTTATTTTTTCTATCTACTCTATGGAGCTGTATTCCTCACCACCTAAAAGCCCGTTCCGTATGCATAAGGTCTTGGCTCGCCTCTGTGTCGACATTGCATGCTACGTATTTTATTTTGAAAGCAGTCATAGTAACTTGATATAGTGGTCGTGTCGTAATTGTATGCATGTGAAACGGGCTTTAGAGGTTCAGCTGAAGGCGCGTGTTTTTTAACGTGGTACCCCGTATAAGGTGGACATAACTTATTAGACGCGATTAAAGAAATGCAGGATTCTTGTATAAAATGTATTTAGTAGTAGGCATTCGGTACAGTTTAGTACAATTGAAATAGCAATATTTAAAATTCTTAAAAGCTGGGTATGTCCACCGAATATAGGCCTTGCATCCACCTAACTAAACTACAGACTACTGAATTCAGTGAATTATTACATTGATAAAGATAAATGAAATATCATATTAGTGAAGAGGAAAATGGTATTCTACTTTGGTTAGTAAACAATTCCTATTAAAGAAAATCGGAAAATGTATTTCTTTTTGGCAAAAAAGATAAATGATATATTAATTTTTTTTCTAACTATTTTATAACAAAAAAACTACATAAGAAAACTACAAGGTAAAATAATTAGATACTTCCTGCATTAAAAAAACAGTTATGTTACATGAATATGTGTGTATGTGTGTATAGTTGTATTATGTTAAATCATAAACCAATTTATATCTATCAAGAATTATTAAATTTCATGTATTATTTATAATAAAAGTTCAGGTATTATTACGTTATAAGCATAGGGTTTGCCGTTTATGATACGATCTTTGTGTATTAAAATTTTAATGCTATTTCGTTCACGTACGCGACTTAACGCTACGTACAATTGTCCGTGACTGAAGACGTCTGATCTAAGATCGACTCCTACACGATTTATAGTCTGCCCCTGTGCACGATGTACGGTTAAAGCGTATGAGATCATTAATGGATATTGTCTACGTATCATTTCAAACGGAGAATTTTTGTCAACTGGTGCTTTAAATAAAATACGTGGTATTAAATACTCTTCTTGTTCATTTGGTTTTCGTACAGTAATCAAACGGGGCGATGTATTTGTAACAATAACCTTTGTACCGTTTATCAAATTTAAGGCGAAGCTAATGTTCCTCATTATTGTACACACGCATCCTATTTTTAATTTTAAGTCAAATTCTGGAAGTCCTTGTGGCTGTAGCCGATTTAATGCATCGGGTCCTAAATATAATTGATCTGCATTATCATTTTCAACTTTATCTGTCGAATAGAAATGAAGCGTATCTCCAGGTAAACGTTCTAATATTATAGAGTTTATTTCACGTACAGAATCATTTCGGGTACACAAAATAGCTCTGTTTGCACATATATCCGGTTCCTCGTGCACTGCAAATGGAAACACGAAATCGATTAAATCGTCCAATTCCGAAACATATTCTATTGATTCTAATGAGATTAAACGTTGAACGTTTCCGTTACTTATTTGTATTGGTTCAAAAGGCAATTCGTTGGATCCCAATTTTAGAACAAAGTCTGCATATTCAGAGTCGTCTCTACAGCGTTGTGATACTTGTAATGAAAATGTTTTTAATTTTTGCCACAAGGGGGATGATTTGACGGAGCTATTTAAAATATCAGAATTTGATTTGGCATTTGTAACAACTGGAGGAATTTGTCGGAAATCACCAGCAAATATCATAATTTTTCCGCCAAAAATCTTGCTACAATTCATCAAATCGCGTAACGATCTATCTAACATATGAATATAAAATTTGTGTGCCATTGGTGCCTCATCATAAATTATGACGTCAGCGTTGTAAATTAATTCAGCTCTTTGAGTACCATTGGACAACCCCCAGTAGGTGTTTTCAATGTCGACATCGATATTCAAAGGATATTTGAATAAACTGTGAGCAGTTGTTCCCTTATCGAGATTTTGCGCTGCAATTGCTGAACTGGCAACGCACAAAACTATACCGCGTAAGTTTGCACGTATATGAGCAGCGATGACGTTAAGCAGAAGGCTTTTGCCACTGCCACCGAAGCCTTGTATAAAGATGCTCGACGGATTTGAATTTCGAAATTGCACATCACTATGCAGGCGAACTATATAATCAAAGATTTCTCGTTGAGTTGCAGATAACTTAGTTAACCAATTATCAACCATAGATTGCAATGAATCTACGTCAATTTCTGTGCGTTCTCTGCTTAGTTCTGTTGTACAGTCTTCTACGACTGGCAAACCACATTGTTCTAGATTTAAACCATGTTTCCGCAATAGTCTATTTATTTGTGTTAAACATAGACTGTACGCTTGCGCTTCTTCGTTGGGCATTCTATGTAAAATATCTTCGCTAAGTTGTTTTTTAAATGTATGCCACATTGATGCAACCGCGATACCGTTGACTGCCAACATTACGAAAAATTTGCGCAGACGGGAGCCTGTGAAAAATGTCGATGCTTCTAACATAGCTCTTTCATACTCTACTTCGTCGTCTGCGAGTCCTATAGCTTTAGCAGCTTCTTGGAAAGTAGTGCAATCGGGTCCTCCGAGATTTAGGAGATCTGCATAACTACGGCACGCATATGCGGTTAACAGTAAACGTAAGTAAAATTGTTCCCCTCTATTAGGCGCTACCCAAAACAAACGTGCAACGAGTTCGCCTCTCTGACGCGCAGTAACAAATTTGCCGTTTGTTGTTTCATAAATTTGAGTTTTTGTAGTAGTAGGTCGTTTTGTATGTACTATGAATTTTTCATAAAAATCGACGTATTTGAGATTATCGAAATTTTCACCAGAGGGTCGGTTAAAATATGTTATTAAGTCTGAACTACTACGAGTGGTAGCTTCGTCAATGTTGTTGGGTCTGAAGAACACCGATTGTTGGTTGTTTAGGTGAACTGATAGCTGTTTTACGTTAGGTTCACGGGAAGTAACGTCAAACTCTAGAACTCGCCATGCAGCATCACTCGATCCAATATATCGTTTTGTTATGTAGTCTTCAATTTCGTTATTTTGTTCGCTAACAATAGCAACTCGCGCCTCATCAGGACCTTTAGTTATGTATTTAAATAAATATTTGATGATACTTCGTTGCGATGAAACTTCGACATTGATATGTGCGTCATATTTCAATAGAAGAGCAGCGTTGTACGGAACAACCCACAAGTCGCTAACTAAAAGCTCTCTGTTGCGATATTTAATAGTAGCTTCGTTTTTACTGTCGCGGCGCAAATGAATAAAGCCTTTTTCGTCACAGAAAGTGACGTCAGTTTCACGTTTTGGAAATCTTTTTGTACATTTTCTTTTTTCCTTGTCGTAACATGGAAGATTGTCTCTCTCCGGACCGCATGGTCCATGAATCATATGATCGACTACAATTTTACGCAACCTGCCGTCAGCTTCTGATGCACCAGGTATATCAGCGCGACATACTTTGTCAATATCCACGTTTTGAATAGGACCTCCACCTTCGACCCTGAAGCAAATGTGGGCATGCGGTAGTCCTCGCTTCTGAAACTCGATCACATATGTTAAATATTCAATTTTGCCGAACCATAGTCCGGAGCGAATGTCACGTATAAGTGCTGTTAAGCGTAAATTAAAGATGCGAGCACAGATTAGAGGATTTGCGCGCTGTCCTGGAGCAATAGATTGTTTAATTTCGGGCCAGTTAGGATTACAGGTAAATGTTATGAAATAAGATGGAGGTCCTAATCTATTTACTAATGCAATGCAATCTAAATATTTAACTTTCATATAACGCGGTGATCCAACATATGTATATGGTAAAAAGATTTTACCGACGCAATTATCTCTGTCAATAGTTTCATCGTTGAGTATTTCTTGGAGTGGTGCAACTCTCATTTCGTTACTTCTATTTTGCGTTTGCATGTGTGTTAAATATCGCAATCGTTCTTCACATATTCTACAATACATGTCAACTAACCACTCTTCTGACAAACGTCCAAGATTACTGAATCTATTTTCAGAAAGCAAAAGACATCTGACATACTTGGCTTGCGTGAGTTTGTTGCTGTTTTTATCTAATTTCCCGGGAAACCATCCTGGATTGCCTTCGGGATATAAAAGTGGATATTGAAAAGCTTCATACAAGGGATGCATAATGTCTACTGTATGAGGCTTACGATCACCAATTTTCCAAATAGCTATAGATCGCGGGGTATACTGCTCACGGTCTGTAGAAATTATAGCAGACACTTCTCTTCCCACGGGCTGGTCGCCTAAAATGTTTCCGTGTGTCGCACGAGAAGTTTTTTCAAATTGTATGAAAGCCTCTGAAGAAGGTTCCAAGCTTAATCTTTTAAAACACTCTATGAACGGGTTGACGTTATGCAAGAAATTAGTGATTGATCTAATAACTTGCATGTCCAAACCTTGTCCTGCAGCTAAACATTCGCGTTCCGAGATATCGTTTATGTATAATCCAATGTTATTAACAGTTTGATTGTATCCCAGGTCAAAAACGCGATGATACACGCGACCTTGTATTTTTAGAAATGCTAATCCTTGTGGTTGTTGATAACCATGACTAACCCCTAAAGCTGAAAAAGCAAACAAATTATTGTATGCACGCGGTCTTTTTTCAAATGCTGGATGTTCGTAAAATTGTTCATTTAATTCGTTAAATTGAATTACGTTATATGCATTTTTCCCACAACACCACTGAACTCTTAATTTTTCCTCATCAAACAGACGAGTATGGCAATGTGGGCAAACGTAAATGTCTGGCGAATTAAGGTGTGTTTTCTTTAATGTAAACAATTTAATTGTATTGAGTTCTTCACCACGTTTTTCACATATCAAATTGGTCGATCTACGCAACCGTACATCAATATTACGACTTGTTTGGGTGTACTGGATAACAGATGATCGATTTATTTCTGGATGACTTTCGTTATATTTTTGTACTGCTTTTTTGTTTACTTCTGGATTTTTTTCTCGAAATTTTTTCACTGACTCTCTATTTATTTCAGGGTTTTTGTCCGTGTACTTTTTTACGGATGTTCTATGTACTTCTGGGTTTTTTAAATTATATTTTGTAACAGCGTCTAAATGAGCATTTTCTTTGGTAGTTTTTCTACCACGCTTTTGTTTTATGGGTCGCCCTTTTTTTGTTGATGTATTATTTGTCAAAGGTTCAATTACTACCACTGGTTTTAAAATAGATAATTTATAATCATCCATTTTTTCAAGTATAACCACTGGTTCTGTCATTTTGTGTCTCGAATCACTTTGAATGTGTTTGGTACTTGATTTAAGAGTTGTGTTATTTAGTTTTAGTTCTTTTACAGGCTCTAGTTCGGTATCAGGTAGCATGGATGGTAAAATAGAATTTAAAATTGATGGAGATTCCTGCGTTGACAAAGAAATCGTATCAATACTGCATTGACTATGTACAACGGTTTCAGTTGAAGTAGTATGAATAGATGTTGATAATATGTCGTTTAAAGTCAATTGTGTCAAATTAACATTGTCTTTTAAAATATCATGATCCATAGTCGATAGAATGAACTTAGGAATAACAGAAAGCAGATCATCATTAATTATTGATATTGATTCTTGCGTTGGTAAGGATTGCGTATCATTACTGTATTGTTTAGTTATAGTAGTCTTAGTTGTAATATCATGAATGGATGATGATAGAACGTTCGTCGGCAATTTCCTGGAAACATTGTCGTTTAAGTCATAACTTACAGCTGTTTGAATGGGCTCAAAAAAAACAGATGGGTCAATATCATTTAAAACCGATTGCGATTTTTGTGTTGGTAATGAAATTGTATCAGTACTGTATCGTTTATTCATAGCATACTCAGTTGAAGCTGGTAGAATTGATGCCGTGAGATCTTTCGACGACGATTGCGTTTTTTGCGTTGAAAGTTCCGTTATATTATTTATTTCATT
>CAUZLB010000021.1:0-36341 GCA_963580505.1 Ennomos erosarius | reverse complement strand
AAATTCGCTGATGTACAACAGTTGACGGGTCCTCCTGGAAATCTCTTTGTCCGTACCTATCTTTGTAAATGCATAGATTAATGGTTTGTGGTCTGTGAAAATTGTTAATTGTCTCCCTTCAATCATGTTCCTAAAATGTATCATAGCCATGTATATTGCAGTTAGTTCCTTATCGTATGTACTATATTTTTGCTGAGAATCAGATAATTTTTTAGAAAAATATCCTAATGGTAACCATTTTTCATCCAATTTCTGCTGCAGGACGGCGCCGACGCACGTGTCCGACGCGTCAGTCATGAGAGCTAAAGCTGCGTCTATGCTAGGGTGAGACAATGTAGCGGCGCTATTAAGGCTTACCTTACACTGCTCAAAAGCTTCGATGCTTTTCTCGTTCCAGCATATCTGCGTTTTGTTCTTCTTTTTGGACTTATGCAAGTACCTGTTAAGTTCTTCTTGGTATATCACGGCGTGTGGGAGATGAGACCTGTAAAAGTTAATCATTCCCAAAAAACGTCGTAGTTGTTCTACTGTTTCTGGCCTCGAATAGTCTGTAATAGCCTTTACTTTTTCTGGTAACGGTGTAATACTTTGTTCTGATACTAAATAGCCTAAAAATTCTATTTCTGTCTGACCAAAAGAGCACTTGCTCATATTGATAGTAATACCTAACTCGTCAAATCTTTTACACATATTTTTCTTACATGTTCTCTATGCACAGTTTCATTTTGGGAAGCTATTAAAATATCATCGATATAGCAAAAGGGTGGAGATTCACCGTTGACGCTATCTATACGCTCGAGACCTTTTAATACGTGGTGGTCCATGAATCTTTGGAAATTTTGCGCTGCATTACGTAATCCGATACTCATCCGTGGAAATTCGTATAAACCAAAAGGTGTAGCAATACCTGTCTTTTCAATATCCTCTGGTGCGACGGCTATATTGTGATAAGCCCTATTTAAATCTAGTCGTTGAAATAAAACACCAAGCTTGCTAAACAACGACTGATTTTATTTCCCTCAAGTAGGGTAAACCGCACATATTATAATAAAATCAACTACCCTAATAAGTTAACATATTACATCTTCCCTGTTAAAAGAAAATGAAAGAAACTAGTAATAACAAACAGTAGGTAAACAAGTTACGACGTAAAGATTAAACAGACTAATTTACCACATAAAGGTTTAGGGTCAAACTAGGCACAAAGATAAATAAACAATAATTATACGTAATTACACTATAATATATATGATTAACAATATATAGATTTAATCTATCTATACATATAATAAAACTGTAGAGATAAAAAAATCTGTAAATGCAAGATATCGAAAAAAAAATTACACAGGTTGGCTTGAAATTTTTCGCTGATCACGTTAAGCTACTCTTTAGACATTTTGTCTGTTTGTTTGTTTGTTTGTTTGTTTGTTTGTTTGTTTGTTTGTTTGTTACGGCACAACTCCGAAAATACTGAACGGATTTTCATGCGGTTTTCACTAGTAAGCTTAGAAAAACCCGGCGCAAAACATAGGATATATAAAATTTTAAATATCGTTAATATTTTTTTTGGTGAAAATGATTAAGATTTCATTGTGAAACGGAACGGGATTTTAACAAGATGGCCGCTTCAAGGCTTCAAGGTAAATTTTTTTTCTTACATTTTGGCTCCACACATAGTGTAGGTATTTAGCCAGTGTCAAAAGGTAAGTTTTATTTTGGCTACTAATCATGATGAGAGAACAAAAAATGGTATTGAGTGATACTGACGGTAATTTTATCTCGGGTTTATCCGTATGCACAGATTAAAGAAAAAACTGTTACTATTATGGCGCGGCTTCATATACGGCCGAACCTTCGCTGTTGAGTTGGCGCGCAAAAACATCTCTGTTGACTATCCTCGATGTTTTTGTAGCGCCCCAACCCGGACACACATCAATTTGTTTACCTGCTGCGCGACTGACGTGGGCTCAATAAAATGGAGGAAGCAGTAGCGTTATATTGCATGTCGGCGAATAAATATGTTTTACAAACTGTGAGAGTATTATTTGCGATTACAAAAATAAATTTTAATAGTTTTAATTTATAATTCCTTATCAATATGAAGTAAAACCAATTTTTTATTTGTCTGTTTATCTGTCCCTTTGACTACGGATCACGGTTGTAATAGTGGCAACAGAAATATATCATCTGTGAAAAATTCAACTGTTTTTTTTTTGAACTGGCTAATGCTGTTGGTCTCTAACGACCTTTACAGCGTCACCGGGCGGGGAAAAATTCAACTGTCTAACTGTCACGATTCATGAGTACATCCTGGTGACTGATGGACAGACACACAGACAGACGAACAGCAGAGGTTTAGTCATAAGGATTTACCCTTTGAGCACGGAACCCCAATCATTTTTATTTCATTCTGAACAATCCCCACTGCACTAAGCAATAAGGAAGTAATTTAATGTATGTTTGTATTTATAACTTAAAAAACAAAAAACAGTAAATAACAATTGGCGCGCCTGCATTACCGGCAGTGTATCATGAGTGTATCACACTTTTCGGGCTACGGCGAAATACATCGTCGTCTGCGCTCGATGCAATGCAGATTAGAGAATAACAATGTGCTCATTATGTAAGTACCAAGGTTATTATTATGTATTACATAAAGATAAGTTTTTTTCGTTAATCTGTGGTCCAAACTAAAAAAGAGGATATGATAGATAGAGGAGGTATGAGAACCTTCTTGAATATGAGCACGACACAGAGAACAAGGAATTTAGGTGTTCGAGCCTTCAGGCTTGACCCACTTGAGATTAACCTCTTGAACATCAGCGCCATCTAGTCTATGTCCAATGAAACTATGGGTTTCTTTGAGTGGCAACACCGCCCGCGGGGAGTGGCTACGAGGAGTGGGGGGGTGTTGGTGTGTCAGCGCGGAAGGTTTCTCTAGTCAGTACGCTTTTGAACTTCGGCGCTATCAGTACTTACAGCAAAATAAAACGAACTTCAAAGCATAACTTCAAGTAAGTAAAATACCACATTGATAATCATTATGATTGTGTCCTTAGTTTGTTAAGGATATTACTTACAAAAGGTGCAAACATGCTGCCTCGGCACATGTCGAATATCAACGCCATTCGCACGATATTCTAGGGCTACTGCCTCGACACGAGCATAACCCTAACGAAGATTCCCTCGGAATTTTTCACGCACCAAACAACGGTTAGTAATTCAGTATCAACCGTTCTCTGCATTGTCAGAGTCATGCGACGTCGCGTCGCATCGCATAAAATTCACTGGGGCGATAGCCCCATACGACGTCGCACCAAGACCAGTACGACGTCGCATAAAATACATGCGACACATCTTGGTTTCATACGACGTCGTATCACCTAGTATACCACGCAGCATCATCACGTCGTACCAAATAACGACTACCCGATACGACACGATCACGATACGGATGTGACACACATCACCTCCTTACCTTAGTTCTGGACGACCTCAACCCGATCGCCTAACAACATTATTGTGGTTATTCATTACAGATATGACCGAATCAACAAACATTACCACGATGCAAGACCTGAGCGAAAGAGAGGTTCCCGATGGCGAGAAACAGTCCTTTCGAAGATTCATCCAGGCGATGGATAAGAACTACCCTAGCGACTGGAAGTCGTGGGTGGTCAGGGACCTCCCACCCAGTGAACTATTTGAACAAAACTTCACCCCTGCCATAGAAGCTAAACTTCGTTTCGCCCTCCCCACGGACCACATAAGGGACATATTCTTCGGACCGGAAGGACAACTCTCCGAGAGAAATTATAAACTGGCAAGAAGGACGCTTCTCAGCTGGCCTCTCGGCAGGGCAATAATCTACTCACCACACAGTTTCGTGTCAAAGATTCACCCCAGTCCACAAGCATATGAACGGTTCATGGACACCGTGGCAGCAGTTAAGCCAAGAATACGATCCATTAGGGGATCTTCGACGGAGCGCCAGGAACAGGCAGAAACAATACCAAAAAAGCGGCCCGCAACGTCCGAACCCCAGACGCCACCAATCACAAAAACACCAAAAAGTAATACCCCAGAGCTGAATGTCCTAACCAACATCATGGACTTACTGTCACGACAAACCCAGGCCCTGGAAACCCTTACTAAAAGAGTCGACACACTCGACAAAAACACAGAGTCAGGGTCAGAGAACACAGACGAACCGGACGAGCCAGACGAGCTAAACCAATCTCTCGAATCCGAAGCCGACAGTACAGCTCAAGACTCTTGGCAAGCTCCAGCCCTAACATCTCCACAACAATCATTAAACGATCGTGACACAGAGCTGCGCAAGATCATCGTTGACGCACAAAGGGAACTAGCCCAACTGCCCTCATCTCAACCTAACAACAACAACAACGAGGATTCCTGGGACTTCAACCCGGTGACGGCTGAGGCGGAACCAAAAACTGCCAAAGCTAACCCCCACCTAGTCGAACAAGCAAGAAACTGTCAACGCTTTGGCGATGAAAGCTGGAAGAATATAAGATACGCAGACGTGCAAAAGAATTTTCAGGCCACTCCCGCTTTCTGCGCTCTAAAAGTAAATAACCACTTAGCAGTTAACACCCCAAGCTGGCAGTCACTGGCTCACCTGGAAAAAACCGACCTGACACTTGCGGCAATCACCCACGGCCTCCTCCAACAGAGAGAAGCTCTCAGAGAGGCCTATAAAAGCCTGGGCGATGAAACCAAAAAAGAAGTTGGTAAAAAGTTACTTGGCGACTCCAAATTCAGAAAAATCACCGACCAACTCCTTCAGTACACATGTGGCAGACGAGCCGAGACAATACAGGCGAGACGAGAAACATACAAATCTAACAACAAAGTCTTGAATGATTTGTTACATGAAATCCCACCGTCAACTACCCACCTTTTCTCTGAAGAAAAATTGACCGAAATTATGAAAGACCAGGGAGGGGCCCACAAATTTTTTCTTAAGAAGTCCTCTAACTCAACCAATAACAAGAAGCCAAAACCAACATCTTCGTCGGCAAATGCCTATAAGACAAATAAGCCCAGCAAAAAAAGCCACAGTTCCAAACCCGGAAAAAAGCTGAGTATCAGAACAAAAAACCCACTGCGGGTAAAAAACCATACGTTCAAGGCAGGACAGCTCAGTAATAAAGTTTCAGCATGGAAGTCACGTGGAGCACCCCTAGCCCTAATAAATGTTATTCAAGGATACCGCATACCTTTCATTAAAAAACCCCCTCTGTCCGTTCTCTCCCAAAAGAAAGGGAAATTGTACGAACCTAAAACTTCGCAGCTTGTAGACGACCAAATCGCACAATTATTAGTATTAGGAGTAATTACATACAACACATTTAAAACAGGCTTCCTGTCTCCGATCTTCTTAAGAGAAAAACCTGACGGATCCCAAAGAATGATCACTAACTTGAAAAATCTCAATGACTTCGTCTACATTCAAAAATTCCGCCTGATTAGCTTAAAAAAGGTCTCGCAAATCATAGAAAAAGGAGACTATCTCATTAAAATCGATATACCTAATGCATATTACCATATACCAGTCAAACACACGCATCAACGATTTCTCACTATCTGTTACAAAAGCCAACTTTACAACATGACTTGTCTTCCGTTCGGACTCTCGAGCGCTCCCTCAATATTCTCTAAACTTTCCAACTGGATAGCCCGACTGATAAGAGAAAAGGGCATCAAAATAGTAGTCTACCTAGATGACTTTTTGCTAATGAATCAAAACCCCGAAATACTATCAAAGCAAGCTACCTGGGGGTGCGATCTGTTGTCCGAATTGGGCTGGCACATTAACACAACAAAGTCAAACTTAATACCTAGCCGTCGCATCGAATATCTAGGTCTGTCTTGGGATACAGAACTAAATAGGAAATCCCTGCCTATGCCGAAAATAACGAATATCACAAAAGACATCAATACTATGTTAAGTAAATACCGCTGGACCTGGGTTGAAGCAAAAAGGCTCCTAGGTAAACTCGTATTTGCTTCTAACGCAATTGAACTCGGACTTCTCCATTGCAGGACAATACAAGTCGCAGCCAAGAAGCTACCAGAAAACCAAAAGTTCAAGGCATTCTTAATCCCAGAACAAGTCACACCCGAACTGCAATGGTGGATAAACAACTTAAACAAGTCATCCCCCATCCAAACCAGACCACCATCCGCGTTCCTGACTACCGACGCATCGGACGTCGGCTGGGGCGCAATATTGGACACGAAAAAATTATCAGGCAAATGGGAAAGACGTCAAAAACGCTGGCACTGCAATCAAAAAGAATTATGGACCTTATTAGAAGTCTTGAAACAAGAAACTACATACCTTCAAGGGAAAACGGTAATATTTCAAACAGACAACCGAACTGCGGCCTCCTATATCAGGAAACAGGGGGGGACAAAATCATTACGCCTCCTAACAACCGCATCGGAGATCCTAAATACTGCCCAAAGAAACAACATCAAGATCATCCCAAAATATCTCCCGGGACGATACAACGGACTCGCCGACAGACTGTCGAGACTGCAACCTCAACAAGAGTGGCATCTAAGCACAACTATCACAAAATTAGTGTTCCTAAAGATGGGAACACCACAAATAGATCTATTCGCATCGAACAAATCGGCAGTAGTGGCGAGATATGTCAGCGAGGATATGAAGGACAAAAACAGCGAATACACAAATGCATTCTCCAAACCATGGAATTACAACCTAGCCTGGCTCTTCCCACCACCAGCCCTAATACCGTGTGTCCTTCAACACCTCAACAACTCGGAAGGGAACTACATCTTAGTGTGCCCGAGATGGGACAAAGCCTTCTGGAAACCCGAAGTGAAGAAACGAGCCATTATGCCACCGCTCAGAATCCGGAACCTCAAAGCCCACCTACTAGATCTCAACACAAATCTACCTCCACGAAACATAAAAAATCTGTCTTTGGAGGTCTGGAAAATACGGGCTGGGCAGAAGAAATTCAACAATGGAGTACACAAGAGAAAAACATATTACAGTCAGCCTGGAGAAACTCAACTTTGAAAACATACAGAGCAGCCTGGAATACCTGGCTTCAGTGGTCCAACGAAAATAACATAAACCCGGTAGTGCCAACTCCGAGTGAATTAGCAAGATACCTGATCTTTCTTTTTAATACAAAGAAACTATCAGTTAAAACTATACTGGTCCACAAATCAACGATTGCCACTTTTACGAAACCCTCTAACAACGACATTAGTAGTCACCCCATGGTTAAGAAAACAATTAAAGCAATTGCATTAAAATCACCTCCGGCACACAAGCCCACGACGTGGCTCGTGAGTGACCTTACAGATTGGATAACAAAACAGAAAATAGACGAATCTAACTTATTTCAAGTATCCCAACACGTGGCAGCCCTATTACTCCTCGCATCTGGACGACGAATTCACGATTTAACTCTCCTACACACAAATAGTAATCAGTATGAGGTTTCAACCAACAGCATAACCCTATGGCCATCGTTCGGGTCCAAAACTGACAGTTCAACCTACAGACAATCTGGATGGCTCCTCTCGAAATGTGACACTATTCAGTTTGATCTATGTTACTGGATCCCAGTCCTCATTAACACTTCAACAAAACGACGCCAGGCTAATCCTACGCTCTCAAACCTTTTCATTACAACCAGGGGGAAAGTAAAAGCAGCTTCTAGAACCGTAATATCCGGTTGGATGAGACTCTTACTGGCAAAAGCTCAGATTAAAAGCTCACCAGGCAGCTTTCGATCCGCAGTATCTACCAATAACTGGACAAACAGAAACATGAATATGGACGAAGTACTTCAGAAAGGCAACTGGCGCAACGCGCAAACATTTCTCAAACATTATTTCAAGGAAACAGTTTCAAAAAACCATGCCACCAGTTAACACCTATGCAATATCCGATGTATTTTCACCGGTCTGACTGTGCATTACCCATAAAGATTAAAGGAATTAAATAATGGCGATATTAAAAACGCACTTAGTTTTAATCAGCCGCTACTCCTTATTAAACGAATACAATCACAGTACGCATTGTGTCAGCGCCGACAGATATTAAACAAATCTCAAGTGGGTCAAGCCTGAAGGCTCGAACACCTAAATATTCCCGTTTTTCCCCCGAAGGGATAAAAACGGTTATTTAGGTTTCAGCCAAAAGGCTTGACCCACCGATTTAAAAACTTGTCGGCTTTAGCCTTCGTTCTTAAATTATACTGACTAGAGAAACCTTCCGCGCTGACACACCAACACCCCCCCACTCCTCGTAGCCACTCCCCGCGGGCGGTGTTGCCACTCAAAGAAACCCATAGTTTCATTGGACATAGACTAGATGGCGCTGATGTTCAAGAGGTTAATCTCAAGTGGGTCAAGCCTTTTGGCTGAAACCTAAATAACCGTTTTTATCCCTTCGGGGGAAAAACGGGAATATTTCGAAAACTAAAAACTTCTTAGACTTTTTATTATAAGTTATAAGGCTTCACGCGATATCATATTTAGCCAATATTGAAACATAACTAAAATTATTATTCATGTTTTTGATTTATTGGGTTCTGGCGAGGGCAAAATTCTTTATTGGCGATCTGGTATTATGTATTAGTTTTCAAAAATCTACAACGCGTTACCATTCGAAATAAGTATTTAAAATTGTATTTATAGTACCTATAGCTTAACCTATAGTAGTAACATATTCAGTAATCTGTGCCTAAGTTCTTAATTTATTGACCCTTGCTTTTGCTACGCATTCTAAAACCTTTTTTATTTTAGCATTAGACAAAATTTGTATTTAGCCAATGATAGGAAGTATTTTATGAAAACTGTATAAAAGGGTAGGTTCACAAAGCAAAAAAAAACGCTTCCCCTCTACAGTGAAGTATCATTTGTTTCATAGCTCTGTGGGTAGGTTCTTAGACTTTTTTGTAAGGCTCATCATTCATAAGGCTTCACGCAATTATCACACTTAGCCAATATTGAAGCTTACTTAATTAACATTTTTATTCAAGTTTTCGATTTATAGGGCTTTGGCGGGAGCAATGTTCTTTATTAGCGAACTGGTCAAATGTATTATTTACATAAACTTACTACACGTCACCATTCTAATTAGGTAGATAAAATTACTTATTTGCGCTACTGCTACATTCTTGATCGACCCCAAGGAAGTTTTAAGGTACCTGGGGGTCTAGCAAAAATACCAACCACTAACGCTAACGCCTCACGCTAACTCCAAAATGTACTGAAATGACATATCTGAAATCGCTTACTTTTCTGCAGCAAACGTCATTTCAATACATAACGCCAAACGCTAACTCCAAAATGTACTAGGATGACATTTCGGAAATCGCTACTTTTCCACAGCTAATGTCATTTCAGTACAGTTTTGGAGTTAGCGTTAGTGGTTGGTATTTTTGCCAGACCCCCTGTAGTACTTATAGCTACTTAAGTTATAGACCCTTACCATTGCTACGCATTTTAAAACCTTTTTTATTTTGGCATCAAAGTAAGCCGGAGTGCGATATTTGTATTTAGCCAATGATACAAAATATTTTATGAAAAATGTTTAAAAAGGGTAGGTACTTAGACAATTATAATAATATGTACAATATGTATTCATTATGGCAATTGTATCCTCGAATTAACAACAACATGACGCGTAACGTTCGTTTTTGACTGTTTTTTTTTTTATTAGTTCTTCTTCTTCTTGCATGTTGAAATAAGTTTTTAATAGTTAAAATATTTTAGATCTGTGGGCTTTTAAATAAACCACGAGTAGGGTATTATTGGGCGTTCTAAATCACTTTTCCAACAACATCGTACGTTCGTCCGATGTCGTTTCCAAAGTCATTTAGAACGCCCAATAATCTTTTCATAAACGCAAAACCACTTTTTTCAACAAATTGTACGTTCATCCAATGTTCAGATCCTCAGAGCCTTTTTTTGAAACGCAAACTCCGATCATTTACTAATTTTTTCAATAACATTGTACCTAAGTATTATTAGGTATAATATATGATTAGTATTTCCGTTTTAACATCAAATTCTCCACAAACTCCACGTTCATTTATTTAATAAAATCATGTTTACTTCAAGTATTATGCTGGATTATCGGTTTCAAAAAGTCGACTGAACCCTGTCTCTCAAACACCCATCATGTGGTACTGTTCGGCGGACCTATACCGCCTACTGCACCCTGTGCTTGTTAAGTAGGTATGCAAGTCTCTATTTTTTGGTTTCAATAAATCAATAGCAGTTCCTCAAAGTACATGATGATTAAACTTCTATACCTTATTTTACTAAGCTAATAATGATGTACGATACTGTTCAGTGAGCTATCTCACCTACTGTACCTAATAACATTAATAACTTGTTGTGAAGGTGGGTTAATCATTTTCACGTCCATAAATCAACGAATCGCATAGAGTTTATTTTGATTTCTAGCACCTTATTGTACGAAGCTAAAGATTGTGCGGTACTGTTCAGAGTTTACCTACTGTACCATGTAACATCTTAGCTTGTGCTTGATGTGTATTTATCATTTCAATAAATCAAAAGCAATTTCTCTCTTTTCCAACAACATCGTACGTTCGTCCGATGTCGTTTCCAAAGTCATTTAGAACGCCCAATAATCTTTTCATAAACGCAAAACCACTTTTTTCAACAAATTGTACGTTCATCCAATGTTCAGATCCTCAGAGCCTTTTTTTGAAACGCAAACTCCGATCATTTACTAATTTTTTCAATAACATTGTACCTAAGTATTATTAGGTATAATATATGATTAGTATTTCCGTTTTAACATCAAATTCTCCACAAACTCCACGTTCATTTATTTAATAAAATCATGTTTACTTCAAGTATTATGCTGGATTATCGGTTTCAAAAAGTCGACTGAACCCTGTCTCTCAAACACCCATCATGTGGTACTGTTCGGCGGACCTATACCGCCTACTGCACCCTGTGCTTGTTAAGTAGGTATGCAAGTCTCTATTTTTTGGTTTCAATAAATCAATAGCAGTTCCTCAAAGTACATGATGATTAAACTTCTATACCTTATTTTACTAAGCTAATAATGATGTACGATACTGTTCAGTGAGCTATCTCACCTACTGTACCTAATAACATTAATAACTTGTTGTGAAGGTGGGTTAATCATTTTCACGTCCATAAATCAACGAATCGCATAGAGTTTATTTTGATTTCTAGCACCTTATTGTACGAAGCTAAAGATTGTGCGGTACTGTTCAGAGTTTACCTACTGTACCATGTAACATCTTAGCTTGTGCTTGATGTGTATTTATCATTTCAATAAATCAAAAGCAATTTCTCTCAGTTGATGATAATTTATACACCATACGATACAAAGCTAATGTTGTGCGGTACTGTGCGGTGTTCACCTTGTACCTTGTAGCATTAACTTGTTATCACGGAGTATTTTTTCCAAAGAATCAAAGCAATTTCTCTCAGTTGATGATGATTTATGCACCATATTGTACAAAGCTAATGTTGTGCGGTACTGTGCGGTGTTCACCTTGTACCTTGTAGCATTAACTTGTTATCAAAAGAATCATGAGAAATTTCTTTAAGTTGATGTTGATTCCTACGCATTATTGTACAAAGCTAATGTTGTACGGTACTATGCGGTGTTCACCTCGTACCTTGTAGCATTAACTTAATAAGGCAAGAATCTTAATTCAACTTGATTTGTTAAGCAAATGTTGGACGTTTAAATACTAAATATTTTCTGAAGTCAGCAGGAATTATCAACACCATAATTGTGTAAATAATATGATATTCTACATAATGATGATTTGCATCATTCATGAATTTTCATGCATTTATAAGCGTTTGTCGATAATTATTTATATTTCGCTAATTCAGTAATTCATCGACTCTGTCTGAATTACGCTAATAACAACTCACACTAAACAAATGTAAAATTAAAAAACGATAATCTTATTTTGTATATATTATGTAGAATACGTATGTATCTAATGAGCATTCTTATTTATTGGTGTTCAATATTATTATTGTATTGTAATACTAAAAAAAAAAATGCACAATCAATACGCTATTTTGATACTTAGGTACTGAAATTGTTCACGTTTATTTTATATAGTTAATAGATAATACAGAATAAAAAAAAATAATAATAGTAGATAAACAAGGGAAAATACGGATTATCATCAATGTCACTCAACCCGATAAGTTGAAATAAATATTAATCCATTCAAAATTCGTGGAAGGAAGAAATCAGACTGAAAAGCCTACAAAATCATATTATAAACATAACTGCGATGTTTGTTCGAATTATTAGGGTTTGATAGCTTTGGTAATTGACTATTGTAATTATACTTTGGATCTGTAGGCCTAGCACGAATTTTTACGCGCGCGTAAGTGTGACGTTAAGCAGTTGTATGGGGCGCCGATCAAATGCCATACAACCGCCTTACGTTAACGTTACACATACGCGCGCGTAAATATTCGTGCTAGGCTTACTGAACTTCGTCGTTTATGATGATCGTAAGCAGATCATACGGATATGGATATTATATATTAAGGATTAAAAATTGCAGAAACACTTTATTATGCTCCATTACCTACTAGTTTTATTTTACGGTTGAAGTGTCTACTCATATATATTGTAAAATTTTTTAGTGCTATTTAGATATTATTTTATTAGAGTATAGAAAAGGACGATCCTATTCAATATCTATTACTTATAATATAACCATCGTAACATGCTATGTAGGTACATTGCTTAATAATATAGAGTTAAAATAGCATTTCCTGGCGGAATCTCATGGTGTCACATATCGCGCTGTTGCAATGGAATGTGTACCTACCAACGTCACCGCAATCGGATTCAATTCATATTGCGAAATTGGAATGTGCCTAATTACGCGAACCAGTGTTTTAACAGAATTTTATTTCATTGTATGAATTTTGTTGTGAGTGCAACATCACCGAATTTTGCTGCTGAGATAAATCATCAATTCTTCATAAATCATGTTCGTAAGTTTGCATACCTAATTAAATAATAACCTCCATTAACAGTAAATATTTACTTAAGTACCTATATGTTTTATAGTTCAAAGAATTTAATATTATTGGTTATTAATGTTTTTTTCCATCCAAGCATCGATTTATAGAATATCCTGTACACTATTTCATATTTGCAAAGTCAATTTACTTTATTAAAAAATTGATATTGTGTCACTCTTATAATTTAACATTTTATTTATTCATTTCTATATGGTGTAAAAAATAAGTATCCTATAGGTGAATAATTAAAAATATAATTACTTTACAGGTCGGGCTCTGACTTTTCTAATAAAAACAAGCGTAGCAAGAAGGCGTTGGAAGATTCTCTTGGTTTTTACTCGGAAGACGAAGACCCCAGCACTAGGTATGTATATTACACCTGAAAATAACTTACGATTTTTTTCTTTATTATAACGGTGTTATGTAATGTTACCATTAAGACCATCAATCATCATCATCATCATCATCAGTCGGAAGACGTTAATTGCTGAACATAGGCCATAAAAATATTTAGAAGGAGCCTTAATTTAAAAATTACAATCTTATTCCTATCTAATATTCGAAGGATTCTATCCTGATGTTTTTATAGGTTCTTATAATGGAAAATAATATTACAAAATAACAAATTTCGTTATATTTATTATACTAATGTGATTATTTATTTTCTAATCCGAAACCGAGTTTGAATATTTATTTCTTTAAAATAAAACTAATTAGCTAAATGTTCTATAACGTTTTATATAATAATTATTTTCATAAAAATAAACTTGTTGTTAAATAAACCTGTGATATCGAAACACAATTATTTTTTGATAGCTAAGCTAAATATTTAATTAGTTTGTACAACAGATTAATAAATAAAATTGTATAATAAAAACACCTTAAATTTCGGTAGGTATTAATTTATGTTTTTTGTTACAAAATCCTCATGCCATTATTTTCGAATATTTTCAGTGTCAAAAAACCGAAGACAAAGAAAAAAGCAACCGCCGCAGCTGTTGCTGCAGCTCAAAAGGTGCCCGTTGACAAATGGGCAGTAGGGTCGGACAGTGAGGACGAGTTTAACCAGAAACATCATCAGACCATTGGTGGGCTTGCATCTTCACTGTCGAGGCGTGTTGCGGATGGTACCCTTCGTCGCTCCGCACGACTAACCGGTGATACATACATCGAACTAAAAATTTATAACGTAAACGATATTAAGAACGTGGATCCCAGGGCTAGGTGGGAAAAGGCGGTGGTAGCTCTAAAATACCAGGCTGACGCAGATGCCATCGAACTGATGCAACTGCGTCAGTTTGTTAAGTTAGTGCGATACAAATTCGTTGATGAAGGAACTTTTTATCCAGATAAAAAGAAATAACTTATTATAATTATTTATAATAAAATAAATAATTTTTTAACATTTTATTCATTTTTGGCTGGATAGAAAGTTCCTTCACCAGCATTTTTATTGCTATTATTGACAGTGAATATACCTACATACACTATTAATAGGAAATCATGTCGAGTAAAACAGTGTATTGTTCAGCTTGTGAAAAATCTATAAAAAGCAATGCACTGTCTGGTCATTTTCGAAGCTATATGCACAAAAATAATATTGCTATTCAATTAGATGAAAATATAGAAGTAATAAATAGTGCATTCCGTAGCCGAATCGCTTCGTACAGAATGCGGGCTACAGATAACTCAGCGTTACCACCAGCTCAGTTTCTGCAGCAACTGCGAAAGCATATACGTAGTTTGATAAATGCGAGATTGGCTACTTTCAATTCTATTAAGATCAACTTTGAGCTTTTTGCAGAGTTTTCAAAACCAAATAACGATTCATGTGAAATAAAGTCATTTGCTACTGAAAATATCGTCATACATCAAAATCATGACTTTCGAACCTTGTTATCAAACGTTATCCATACTCTTTGCAAAAAAATTGACGATTTTGAAGAAAAAGATAGTGGGTGGTTTTTTGTAAAGAATTTGTACTTAGAACTTAATGTTAATAAATATAACCCTTTAAGAGCCTCCAGTTTTATCGAACTACCACGAAAGTTAAAATATAACCGAGCATGCCTTAATGTGAAAAATACCTCTGATAATTTTTGTTTCTTATGGAGCATAATGGCATCATTATTCCCTGCTCAAAACAATACGGACCGACCATCTTCTTATCCTCATTTTCAAAATGTTTTAAAGCTAACAAACATGACATTTCCAGTAGGGTTCTCAGACATTAAAATATTTGAAAAAAATAATCCACGTATAAGTGTTAATGTTTACGGTCTCAATAAAAATAATAACATTGTTGGGCCGCTTTACAGAACACAGTCTAAAAGATTACACCATGTTAATTTATTGCTGTTAGAAAATAACACACGCACGCACTATTGCTTGATAAAAAATCTTAGTAAATTACTGAAACCTCAGTTATCAAAGCATCATGGAAAAATATATTTTTGTGATGACTGTATGCTATTTTTTGGAAATGAAGATAAATTGGATTCTCATGTATGTGGCGGTGTTGCAACTGTCTTGCCAGAAAAGGGTACATTATTACAATTTAAGCATTATGAACGGATGCAGGATATGCCATTTGTAATTTATGCCGATTTTGAGTCTATATTACCACCCATCAAGGATGAGAATGGTTTAAAAAGTTCTACTACTAATTTACATAAACACGTACCAGCAGCTTTTGGATATTATGTTGTCTGTTCTTATGATAGCTCTCTCAATAGGTACATATCATATCGCGGTCAAGATTGTGTAGAAAAATTTCTTTATTATCTAAAAATTGATTTATCTAAGATCTATAGTATTTTAAAAACACCGATTCCGATGACATTTACAAAATATGATGCGAAAAAATTTTATGATGAACGATTTTGTCACATTTGCGATAAACTTTTATTTGATGATAAAGTAAAGGATCACTGTCACCTTACGGGTAAATATCGAGGCGCCGCACATTCGTTTTGTAACATTCGATTTCGATTACCTAATTATATACCACTGTATTTTCATAATTTATCTGGTTACGATAGTCATTTATTTATTAAGGAATTAGGAGAAATGCCTGGAAATTTAAAAGTAATAGGTAAAAACAAAGAAAATTATATATCGTTTACTAAGTTTTTTACCACAGATCTAGATGATGTATACATACCAGTTCGTTTTGTAGATTCTTTTAAATTTATGGGTACAAGTTTAGATTTGCTGGCTGCAAACTTAAACAAAGAAGATTTTACATATCTATCTCGCAACTTTCCTAATAAAATCCAATTTGATTTATTGAGTCGGAAAGGTGTATACCCTTATGAACATATGACTAGTTGGAGTTCTTTTGAGGAAAAATCTTTACCATCACGAGATTGTTTTTATAGTAAATTATGTGATGATACAGTTTCAGAATTAGACTATGATCATGCTAAGCGTGTGTGGAAATCATTTAACATAAAAAATCTAGGAGAGTATACAGATCTATATCTAAAGTCAGATGTCTTATTGCTGGCAGATATTTTTGAAAACTTTCGTCTTACATGCAAGAGAAATTACAGATTGGATCCCGCTTTTTACATAACAGCACCTAGTTTGAGTTTTGATGCAATGTTATTAAAAACACAGGTTAAATTAGAACTTATTGAAGATTTGGAAATTATTCGCATGATACAAAAGGGTTTGAAAGGCGGCTTGTGTTTATGTGTTACTAGGTATTTAAAACCAAATAATATTTATCTTCCTGATTATGATCCCTTCAAGCCAAGTAATTATTTATTCTATATAGATTGTAATAATTTATATGGTTTTGCTATGTGTGCTTACTTGCCTCTGTCTGATTTCGAATTATTAAACGAAACTCAAATCCGTCAACTGGATGTTTTTAATGTTTCAGATGATTCGGAGTACGGCTATATTTTAGAAGTAGATTTAGAATATCCTGAAAATTTACATGATCTGCATAACGAGATGCCATTTTGCCCACAAAAGTTTACACCTCCAGGCTCAAAAATTCCAAAACTAATACCTAATCTGTACGATAAATTTGAATACGTAATTCATTATCTTCATTTGAAAACATGTCTGAAACATGGATTGAAATTAATGAAAATTCATCGCGTAATCAAATTTAAGCAAAGTCCGTATTTAAAACAATATATAGATTTAAATACACAACTTAGACAGGCATCAAATAATACATTTGAACAAAATTTCTTTAAATTATTAAATAACAGTATTTTCGGAAAGACTCTAGAAGATACTGAGAAACGTGTAAATGTCAAGTTAGTAAATAAATGGGCTGACTGTGAAAACAAAACTAAAAAGCATATGACTGCTGAACAATTAACAGCCAGGCCTAATTTTCATAGCTCAACTATTTTTAATGAAAATTTAGTTGCGATCCAAATGAAACCAGATAAAGTCATACTCGATAAACCAATATACATAGGTTTCACCGTTCTTGAAATATCTAAAAGCCATATGTATGATTTTCATTATTCAATTATGAAACCGTTCTACACTACAAACATACAACTTTGTTACACGGATACTGATAGCTTTTTATATTCCATAACTACAAACGACATATATAAAGATTTAAAAACACATTTTAGTTCATATTTTGACACAAGCAATTATAAGGAAAATAATACATATGGTATTGCATTACAGAATAAAAAGGTACCAGGCTTGTTTAAGGATGAAATGGGAGGTAAACTTATTACCGAATTTGTTGGTTTACGATCTAAATTATATTGCATCAAAACATTAGAAAACGATATAAAAAAAGCAAAAGGTATTAAATGTCATGCTGTTTCACAGTTAAACTTTCATGATTACAAAAATGTGTTAATCAAAACTGAAACGTTAAAGAAGACTAATATTATTTTTAAATCGTTGAAACATGAAATTTTTACTCAGTCAGTCAATAAAATAGCATTATCCGCCTGCGATGACAAGCGAATTATTAAAAAAGACAAGATTTCAACAATATCATGGGGGCATTATTCACAATTTTAATAAATTACTGTTATATTATGATATTTAATATGAAATTGAAAAATACTTCGGTACATAAATATTTTATGGTATATTCACGTGTTAATGATAATAATAATCTAGCATGAAGAATGTAGATACAGTTTTATAAACTGTGTTAAATCTACCAGCATTCATTAGTAATAAGCTTGTATATCTTAAAATTAAATTTGTGTTACGCATTTTCTACTTACTTTGTAAGGAGAAAGTTCTTAATTATATTATATTTTTTTGTTTTGTAACCACAGAAATCTGTTATTATTAAGAATCAATATGAGAAATTATATTTACTTGAAATTATAAATATTTTCAGATAAATCCCATAGAAATATCAATGATAAGAACCAATTCAGTGGTTTGGTTTTCAAAGAAAAAGATTTGATAAAAATATAATTATCATAAAATCATCCAAGTAGATACATCTCAGGTATAATAATAATCATTATCGATGTAGTACCGGTTTCTTTGTAGATTTCTTATAATATTAGATTTAAAAACTGTATATGTATTTTATGTTTCTATTTGGTGAGTGCTTTGTAAATAAACATACCTAATATTATTGATATAAATAGTGTTTTCATTTTTAACAATTAATATTCTACTTACCTTTATTATTAGGTTCTATTTTAATAAATAAATAAATGCATTTCTTCTTTTCATGTCGATAAATTAGGTAACGTAAGTAGTACATACGATTTAAATTAGAATTTTAAATCATCAGGCTGCATACTTGGAATGCCTTAGGTAGGCATAAATAAAATATCAAATTTCTTGTATTTGGCTCACATATTGCGCCATCAAACAAGTTTCAACAAGTTTTATTAATATTCAATCAGTCATCAGATACAGCAGTCGTAGTAAAAATTAACTACATAATAATCATACTAATCATTTCTTCACTTCATTATGACGGTAAGTTCATATTTTGCATAAATATCTACAATATTGTTATATTTTAGTTATAATAATAAATTTATTTAGGTACATCTGCCTATAGCTTATGGATTTTTATTCATTTTCCAGAATCGACTGGCGTTTGAATCTTCTGAAGATATTGAAGCTACTTTCTTCCAAGACGCTCAGGAGCCGTTACGATTGGAAGAACAATTTCCAGAATTACGCAACAAACTGCAAGACGTTAAGGGAAAAAAACCTAAAAAACGGGACTTCCAATCCGCGAGGAATAAAAATCATGGAATACGAGCAACGTCATACGTTATTAACAAGGAGCCGAAGAAAGGTACCAGACTTATAAAAATAAGCGTTATTGACTTAATTAGTGAATCGGTGCAAACAAGTGACAGTGAAGTGGATGATAACGTCGTTTTGAGTGCCCAATACGTCATCACAGACCCGATCGACGAGATAATGGACCAGACTGAGGGTCTCATCAACAAAATCTCAAAGAAATTGTGCGGTGGTAATTACTTTTAGTTTAACTGTTAATACTATAGTTTGTTTGTAAATTCAATTATAATTATATGCTTAGATATTTTAATGTTTTATATTTAGATACTTGGTTACCTATTTTATTTTAATGATTTAGTTCTTGTTGTCATTATTTTTTATGTAAGCTTACCTGATTATGAAATGCACATAATAATAATAAATAAACTAATAATAGCTATGATTATGAAATAAAAAGATTCTTGTAAAATTTCATGTTTTATTTTCATTAATTTTAATATTAGGCAGGTATTATTTAGCCAACAATATAACAAATACATAATAAATAGAGTAGATTCTTTTTATCAATCTTAATTTTTAATATAATATTATAAACTTTTTATCTAAATGTTAAATACTCATTCATAAAAACTATGTGAAATTGAATAGTAATTATTATATCATAGATCTAACTATTCATAATTATGATTTCTTATAAATTAGGATACAATCCTTACAGGCAGACATTAAAATATAGGTAGACATAATCATTTTATAGCCTGTTAAATTTTGATTGCATACTACTAGAACAAATTAAATACATGCATGTTATTATCATCAAGCCACTTTTTATGCATATAACATTTTTCAATGCACAATGCTTAGTATGGTGTATACAATTTAAAGAATTATTATGATCAGTATAATCAGTATATAATTTTAACAAGTTAGGACACCCTTGTTGGCCTATATCTATAACTTTGCAGTTGTTGCATAGTTCTTCAATCCACTTTACTTTCTCTAAGCCTTTAGTAATTATTTTTTTATTTTTTAAATATGGTATAATGATACGTTTGAACTCTCTGTAATCTATAAAACCATCGCTCCAAAAAATTTTACGGTTGTTTTCTATCCACCTCACTTGTCTTTTCTCTTCTATTGATAATTTATTATAGGAGTAGGGAGGTTTTATCAAAAAGGTCTGGGTGTGTTCTGAAGAAGAAATAGCTAGTTCTTTAACAATAAATAGATTTTTCAAATCTTTGAATCCTTGCATATCTACAATTATTGTATCAGGATTCATGATATCTTCTTGACTAAATCGCTCAAGGGTTTATATTCCACAAATAAAGCATTGCAATGCAATGTCAACTAATTTTTATACATAGCACACCGTATAATTTTGAGTTTCCAAAAAGATTATTGGGCGTTCTAAATGACTTTGGAAACGACATCGTACGTTCGTCCGATGTCGTTTCCAAAGTCATTTAGAACGCCCAATAATCTTTTTGGAAACTCAAAATTATACGGTGTGCTATGTATAAAAATTAGTTGACATTGCATTGCAATGCTTTATTTGTGGAATATAAACCCTTGAGCAATTTAGTCAAGAAGATATCATGAATCCTGATACAATAATTGTAGATATGCAAGGATTCAAAGATTTGAAAAATCTATTTATTGTTAAAGAACTAGCTATTTCTTCTTCAGAACACACCCAGACCTTTTTGATAAAACCTCCCTACTCCTATAATAAATTATCAATAGAAGAGAAAAGACAAGTGAGGTGGATAGAAAACAACCGTAAAATTTTTTGGAGCGATGGTTTTATAGATTACAGAGAGTTCAAACGTATCATTATACCATATTTAAAAAATAAAAAAATAATTACTAAAGGCTTAGAGAAAGTAAAGTGGATTGAAGAACTATGCAACAACTGCAAAGTTATAGATATAGGCCAACAAGGGTGTCCTAACTTGTTAAAATTATATACTGATTATACTGATCATAATAATTCTTTAAATTGTATACACCATACTAAGCATTGTGCATTGAAAAATGTTATATGCATAAAAAAGTGGCTTGATGATAATAACATGCATGTATTTAATTTGTTCTAGTAGTATGCAATCAAAATTTAACAGGCTATAAAATGATTATGTCTACCTATATTTTAATGTCTGCCTGTAAGGATTGTATCCTAATTTATAAGAAATCATAATTATGAATAGTTAGATCTATGATATAATAATTACTATTCAATTTCACATAGTTTTTATGAATGAGTATTTAACATTTAGATAAAAAGCTTATAATATTATATTAAAAATTAAGATTGATAAAAAGAATCTACTCTATTTATTATGTATTTGTTATATTGTTGGCTAAATAATACCTGCCTAATATTAAAATTAATGAAAATAAAACATGAAATTTTACAAGAATCTTTTTATTTCATAATCATAGCTATTATTAGTTTATTTATTATTATTATGTGCATTTCATAATCAGGTAAGCTTACATAAAAAATAATGACAACAAGAACTAAATCATTAAAATAAAATAGGTAACCAAGTATCTAAATATAAAACATTAAAATATCTAAGCATATAATTATAATTGAATTTACAAACAAACTATAGTATTAACAGTTAAACTAAAAGTAATTACCACCGCACAATTTCTTTGAGATTTTGTTGATGAGACCCTCAGTCTGGTCCATTATCTCGTCGATCGGGTCTGTGATGACGTATTGGGCACTCAAAACGACGTTATCATCCACTTCACTGTCACTTGTTTGCACCGATTCACTAATTAAGTCAATAACGCTTATTTTTATAAGTCTGGTACCTTTCTTCGGCTCCTTGTTAATAACGTATGACGTTGCTCGTATTCCATGATTTTTATTCCTCGCGGATTGGAAGTCCCGTTTTTTAGGTTTTTTTCCCTTAACGTCTTGCAGTTTGTTGCGTAATTCTGGAAATTGTTCTTCCAATCGTAACGGCTCCTGAGCGTCTTGGAAGAAAGTAGCTTCAATATCTTCAGAAGATTCAAACGCCAGTCGATTCTGGAAAATGAATAAAAATCCATAAGCTATAGGCAGATGTACCTAAATAAATTTATTATTATAACTAAAATATAACAATATTGTAGATATTTATGCAAAATATGAACTTACCGTCATAATGAAGTGAAGAAATGATTAGTATGATTATTATGTAGTTAATTTTTACTACGACTGCTGTATCTGATGACTGATTGAATATTAATAAAACTTGTTGAAACTTGTTTGATGGCGCAATATGTGAGCCAAATACAAGAAATTTGATATTTTATTTATGCCTACCTAAGGCATTCCAAGTATGCAGCATGATGATTTAAAATTCTAATTTAAATCGTATGTACTACTTACGTTACCTAATTTATCGACATGAAAAGAAGAAATGCATTTATTTATTTATTAAAATAGAACCTAATAATAAAGGTAAGTAGAATATTAATTGTTAAAAATGAAAACACTATTTATATCAATAATATTAGGTATGTTTATTTACAAAGCACTCACCAAATAGAAACATAAAATACATATACAGTTTTTAAATCTAATATTATAAGAAATCTACAAAGAAACCGGTACTACATCGATAATGATTATTATTATACCTGAGATGTATCTACTTGGATGATTTTATGATAATTATATTTTTATCAAATCTTTTTCTTTGAAAACCAAACCACTGAATTGGTTCTTATCATTGATATTTCTATGGGATTTATCTGAAAATATTTATAATTTCAAGTAAATATAATTTCTCATATTGATTCTTAATAATAACAGATTTCTGTGGTTACAAAACAAAAAATATAATGTAATTAAGAACTTTCTCCTTACAAAGTAAGTAGAAAATGCGTAACACAAATTTAATTTTAAGATATACAAGCTTATTACTAATGAATGCTGGTAGATTTAACACAGTTTATAAAACTGTATCTACATTCTTCATGCTAGATTATTATTATCATTAACACGTGAATATACCATAAAATATTTATGTACCGAAGTATTTTTCAATTTCATATTAAATATCATAATATAACAGTAATTTATTAAAATTGTGAATAATGCCCCCATGATATTGTTGAAATCTTGTCTTTTTTAATAATTCGCTTGTCATCGCAGGCGGATAATGCTATTTTATTGACTGACTGAGTAAAAATTTCATGTTTCAACGATTTAAAAATAATATTAGTCTTCTTTAACGTTTCAGTTTTGATTAACACATTTTTGTAATCATGAAAGTTTAACTGTGAAACAGCATGACATTTAATACCTTTTGCTTTTTTTATATCGTTTTCTAATGTTTTGATGCAATATAATTTAGATCGTAAACCAACAAATTCGGTAATAAGTTTACCTCCCATTTCATCCTTAAACAAGCCTGGTACCTTTTTATTCTGTAATGCAATACCATATGTATTATTTTCCTTATAATTGCTTGTGTCAAAATATGAACTAAAATGTGTTTTTAAATCTTTATATATGTCGTTTGTAGTTATGGAATATAAAAAGCTATCAGTATCCGTGTAACAAAGTTGTATGTTTGTAGTGTAGAACGGTTTCATAATTGAATAATGAAAATCATACATATGGCTTTTAGATATTTCAAGAACGGTGAAACCTATGTATATTGGTTTATCGAGTATGACTTTATCTGGTTTCATTTGGATCGCAACTAAATTTTCATTAAAAATAGTTGAGCTATGAAAATTAGGCCTGGCTGTTAATTGTTCAGCAGTCATATGCTTTTTAGTTTTGTTTTCACAGTCAGCCCATTTATTTACTAACTTGACATTTACACGTTTCTCAGTATCTTCTAGAGTCTTTCCGAAAATACTGTTATTTAATAATTTAAAGAAATTTTGTTCAAATGTATTATTTGATGCCTGTCTAAGTTGTGTATTTAAATCTATATATTGTTTTAAATACGGACTTTGCTTAAATTTGATTACGCGATGAATTTTCATTAATTTCAATCCATGTTTCAGACATGTTTTCAAATGAAGATAATGAATTACGTATTCAAATTTATCGTACAGATTAGGTATTAGTTTTGGAATTTTTGAGCCTGGAGGTGTAAACTTTTGTGGGCAAAATGGCATCTCGTTATGCAGATCATGTAAATTTTCAGGATATTCTAAATCTACTTCTAAAATATAGCCGTACTCCGAATCATCTGAAACATTAAAAACATCCAGTTGACGGATTTGAGTTTCGTTTAATAATTCGAAATCAGACAGAGGCAAGTAAGCACACATAGCAAAACCATATAAATTATTACAATCTATATAGAATAAATAATTACTTGGCTTGAAGGGATCATAATCAGGAAGATAAATATTATTTGGTTTTAAATACCTAGTAACACATAAACACAAGCCGCCTTTCAAACCCTTTTGTATCATGCGAATAATTTCCAAATCTTCAATAAGTTCTAATTTAACCTGTGTTTTTAATAACATTGCATCAAAACTCAAACTAGGTGCTGTTATGTAAAAAGCGGGATCCAATCTGTAATTTCTCTTGCATGTAAGACGAAAGTTTTCAAAAATATCTGCCAGCAATAAGACATCTGACTTTAGATATAGATCTGTATACTCTCCTAGATTTTTTATGTTAAATGATTTCCACACACGCTTAGCATGATCATAGTCTAATTCTGAAACTGTATCATCACATAATTTACTATAAAAACAATCTCGTGATGGTAAAGATTTTTCCTCAAAAGAACTCCAACTAGTCATATGTTCATAAGGGTATACACCTTTCCGACTCAATAAATCAAATTGGATTTTATTAGGAAAGTTGCGAGATAGATATGTAAAATCTTCTTTGTTTAAGTTTGCAGCCAGCAAATCTAAACTTGTACCCATAAATTTAAAAGAATCTACAAAACGAACTGGTATGTATACATCATCTAGATCTGTGGTAAAAAACTTAGTAAACGATATATAATTTTCTTTGTTTTTACCTATTACTTTTAAATTTCCAGGCATTTCTCCTAATTCCTTAATAAATAAATGACTATCGTAACCAGATAAATTATGAAAATACAGTGGTATATAATTAGGTAATCGAAATCGAATGTTACAAAACGAATGTGCGGCACCTCGATATTTACCCGTAAGGTGACAGTGATCCTTTACTTTATCATCAAATAAAAGTTTATCGCAAATGTGACAAAATCGTTCATCATAAAATTTTTTCGCATCATATTTTGTAAATGTCATCGGAATCGGTGTTTTTAAAATACTATAGATCTTAGATAAATCAATTTTTAGATAATAAAGAAATTTTTCTACACAATCTTGACCGCGATATGATATGTACCTATTGAGAGAGCTATCATAAGAACAGACAACATAATATCCAAAAGCTGCTGGTACGTGTTTATGTAAATTAGTAGTAGAACTTTTTAAACCATTCTCATCCTTGATGGGTGGTAATATAGACTCAAAATCGGCATAAATTACAAATGGCATATCCTGCATCCGTTCATAATGCTTAAATTGTAATAATGTACCCTTTTCTGGCAAGACAGTTGCAACACCGCCACATACATGAGAATCCAATTTATCTTCATTTCCAAAAAATAGCATACAGTCATCACAAAAATATATTTTTCCATGATGCTTTGATAACTGAGGTTTCAGTAATTTACTAAGATTTTTTATCAAGCAATAGTGCGTGCGTGTGTTATTTTCTAACAGCAATAAATTAACATGGTGTAATCTTTTAGACTGTGTTCTGTAAAGCGGCCCAACAATGTTATTATTTTTATTGAGACCGTAAACATTAACACTTATACGTGGATTATTTTTTTCAAATATTTTAATGTCTGAGAACCCTACTGGAAATGTCATGTTTGTTAGCTTTAAAACATTTTGAAAATGAGGATAAGAAGATGGTCGGTCCGTATTGTTTTGAGCAGGGAATAATGATGCCATTATGCTCCATAAGAAACAAAAATTATCAGAGGTATTTTTCACATTAAGGCATGCTCGGTTATATTTTAACTTTCGTGGTAGTTCGATAAAACTGGAGGCTCTTAAAGGGTTATATTTATTAACATTAAGTTCTAAGTACAAATTCTTTACAAAAAACCACCCACTATCTTTTTCTTCAAAATCGTCAATTTTTTTGCAAAGAGTATGGATAACGTTTGATAACAAGGTTCGAAAGTCATGATTTTGATGTATGACGATATTTTCAGTAGCAAATGACTTTATTTCACATGAATCGTTATTTGGTTTTGAAAACTCTGCAAAAAGCTCAAAGTTGATCTTAATAGAATTGAAAGTAGCCAATCTCGCATTTATCAAACTACGTATATGCTTTCGCAGTTGCTGCAGAAACTGAGCTGGTGGTAACGCTGAGTTATCTGTAGCCCGCATTCTGTACGAAGCGATTCGGCTACGGAATGCACTATTTATTACTTCTATATTTTCATCTAATTGAATAGCAATATTATTTTTGTGCATATAGCTTCGAAAATGACCAGACAGTGCATTGCTTTTTATAGATTTTTCACAAGCTGAACAATACACTGTTTTACTCGACATGATTTCCTATTAATAGTGTATGTAGGTATATTCACTGTCAATAATAGCAATAAAAATGCTGGTGAAGGAACTTTCTATCCAGCCAAAAATGAATAAAATGTTAAAAAATTATTTATTTTATTATAAATAATTATAATAAGTTATTTCTTTTTATCTGGATAAAAAGTTCCTTCATCAACGAATTTGTATCGCACTAACTTAACAAACTGACGCAGTTGCATCAGTTCGATGGCATCTGCGTCAGCCTGGTATTTTAGAGCTACCACCGCCTTTTCCCACCTAGCCCTGGGATCCACGTTCTTAATATCGTTTACGTTATAAATTTTTAGTTCGATGTATGTATCACCGGTTAGTCGTGCGGAGCGACGAAGGGTACCATCCGCAACACGCCTCGACAGTGAAGATGCAAGCCCACCAATGGTCTGATGATGTTTCTGGTTAAACTCGTCCTCACTGTCCGACCCTACTGCCCATTTGTCAACGGGCACCTTTTGAGCTGCAGCAACAGCTGCGGCGGTTGCTTTTTTCTTTGTCTTCGGTTTTTTGACACTGAAAATATTCGAAAATAATGGCATGAGGATTTTGTAACAAAAAACATAAATTAATACCTACCGAAATTTAAGGTGTTTTTATTATACAATTTTATTTATTAATCTGTTGTACAAACTAATTAAATATTTAGCTTAGCTATCAAAAAATAATTGTGTTTCGATATCACAGGTTTATTTAACAACAAGTTTATTTTTATGAAAATAATTATTATATAAAACGTTATAGAACATTTAGCTAATTAGTTTTATTTTAAAGAAATAAATATTCAAACTCGGTTTCGGATTAGAAAATAAATAATCACATTAGTATAATAAATATAACGAAATTTGTTATTTTGTAATATTATTTTCCATTATAAGAACCTATAAAAACATCAGGATAGAATCCTTCGAATATTAGATAGGAATAAGATTGTAATTTTTAAATTAAGGCTCCTTCTAAATATTTTTATGGCCTATGTTCAGCAATTAACGTCTTCCGGCTGATGATGATGATGATGATGATGATTGATGGTCTTAATGGTAACATTACATAACACCGTTATAATAAAGAAAAAAATCGTAAGTTATTTTCAGGTGTAATATACATACCTAGTGCTGGGGTCTTCGTCTTCCGAGTAAAAACCAAGAGAATCTTCCAACGCCTTCTTGCTACGCTTGTTTTTATTAGAAAAGTCAGAGCCCGACCTGTAAAGTAATTATATTTTTAATTATTCACCTATAGGATACTTATTTTTTACACCATATAGAAATGAATAAATAAAATGTTAAATTATAAGAGTGACACAATATCAATTTTTTAATAAAGTAAATTGACTTTGCAAATATGAAATAGTGTACAGGATATTCTATAAATCGATGCTTGGATGGAAAAAAAACATTAATAACCAATAATATTAAATTCTTTGAACTATAAAACATATAGGTACTTAAGTAAATATTTACTGTTAATGGAGGTTATTATTTAATTAGGTATGCAAACTTACGAACATGATTTATGAAGAATTGATGATTTATCTCAGCAGCAAAATTCGGTGATGTTGCACTCACAACAAAATTCATACAATGAAATAAAATTCTGTTAAAACACTGGTTCGCGTAATTAGGCACATTCCAATTTCGCAATATGAATTGAATCCGATTGCGGTGACGTTGGTAGGTACACATTCCATTGCAACAGCGCGATATGTGACACCATGAGATTCCGCCAGGAAATGCTATTTTAACTCTATATTATTAAGCAATGTACCTACATAGCATGTTACGATGGTTATATTATAAGTAATAGATGTTGAATAGGATCGTCCTTTTCTATACTCTAATAAAATAATATCTAAATAGCACTAAAAAATTTTACAATATATATGAGTAGACACTTCAACCGTAAAATAAAACTAGTAGGTAATGGAGCATAATAAAGTGTTTCTGCAATTTTTAATCCTTAATATATAATATCCATATCCGTATGATCTGCTTACGATCATCATAAACGACGAAGTTCAGTAAGCCTAGCACGAATATTTACGCGCGCGTATGTGTAACGTTAACGTAAGGCGGTTGTATGGCATTTGATCGGCGCCCCATACAACTGCTTAACGTCACACTTACGCGCGCGTAAAAATTCGTGCTAGGCCTACAGATCCAAAGTATAATTACAATAGTCAATTACCAAAGCTATCAAACCCTAATAATTCGAACAAACATCGCAGTTATGTTTATAATATGATTTTGTAGGCTTTTCAGTCTGATTTCTTCCTTCCACGAATTTTGAATGGATTAATATTTATTTCAACTTATCGGGTTGAGTGACATTGATGATAATCCGTATTTTCCCTTGTTTATCTACTATTATTATTTTTTTTATTCTGTATTATCTATTAACTATATAAAATAAACGTGAACAATTTCAGTACCTAAGTATCAAAATAGCGTATTGATTGTGCATTTTTTTTTTAGTATTACAATACAATAATAATATTGAACACCAATAAATAAGAATGCTCATTAGATACATACGTATTCTACATAATATATACAAAATAAGATTATCGTTTTTTAATTTTACATTTGTTTAGTGTGAGTTGTTATTAGCGTAATTCAGACCGAGTCGATGAATTACTGAATTAGCGAAATATAAATAATTATTGACAAACGCTTATAAATGCATGAAAATTCATGAATGATGCAAATCATCATTATGTAGAATATCATATTATTTACACAATTATGGTGTTGATAATTCCTGCTGACTTCAGAAAATATTTAGTATTTAAACGTCCAACATTTGCTTAACAAATCAAGTTGAATTAAGATTCTTGCCTTATTAAGTTAATGCTACAAGGTACGAGGTGAACACCGCATAGTACCGTACAACATTAGCTTTGTACAATAATGCGTAGGAATCAACATCAACTTAAAGAAATTTCTCATGATTCTTTTGATAACAAGTTAATGCTACAAGGTACAAGGTGAACACCGCACAGTACCGCACAACATTAGCTTTGTACAATATGGTGCATAAATCATCATCAACTGAGAGAAATTGCTTTGATTCTTTGGAAAAAATACTCCGTGATAACAAGTTAATGCTACAAGGTACAAGGTGAACACCGCACAGTACCGCACAACATTAGCTTTGTATCGTATGGTGTATAAATTATCATCAACTGAGAGAAATTGCTTTTGATTTATTGAAATGATAAATACACATCAAGCACAAGCTAAGATGTTACATGGTACAGTAGGTAAACTCTGAACAGTACCGCACAATCTTTAGCTTCGTACAATAAGGTGCTAGAAATCAAAATAAACTCTATGCGATTCGTTGATTTATGGACGTGAAAATGATTAACCCACCTTCACGACAAGTTATTAATGTTATTAGGTACAGTAGGTGAGATAGCTCACTGAACAGTATCGTACATCATTATTAGCTTAGTAAAATAAGGTATAGAAGTTTAATCATCATGTACTTTGAGGAACTGCTATTGATTTATTGAAACCAAAAAATAGAGACTTGCATACCTACTTAACAAGCACAGGGTGCAGTAGGCGGTATAGGTCCGCCGAACAGTACCACATGATGGGTGTTTGAGAGACAGGGTTCAGTCGACTTTTTGAAACCGATAATCCAGCATAATACTTGAAGTAAACATGATTTTATTAAATAAATGAACGTGGAGTTTGTGGAGAATTTGATGTTAAAACGGAAATACTAATCATATATTATACCTAATAATACTTAGGTACAATGTTATTGAAAAAATTAGTAAATGATCGGAGTTTGCGTTTCAAAAAAAGGCTCTGAGGATCTGAACATTGGATGAACGTACAATTTGTTGAAAAAAGTGGTTTTGCGTTTATGAAAAGATTATTGGGCGTTCTAAATGACTTTGGAAACGACATCGGACGAACGTACGATGTTGTTGGATAACAAGTTAATGCTACAAGGTACAAGGTGAACACCGCACAGTACCGCACAACATTAGCTTTGTACAATATGGTGCATAAATCATCATCAACTGAGAGAAATTGCTTTGATTCTTTGGAAAAAATACTCCGTGATAACAAGTTAATGCTACAAGGTACAAGGTGAACACCGCACAGTACCGCACAACATTAGCTTTGTATCGTATGGTGTATAAATTATCATCAACTGAGAGAAATTGCTTTTGATTTATTGAAATGATAAATACACATCAAGCACAAGCTAAGATGTTACATGGTACAGTAGGTAAACTCTGAACAGTACCGCACAATCTTTAGCTTCGTACAATAAGGTGCTAGAAATCAAAATAAACTCTATGCGATTCGTTGATTTATGGACGTGAAAATGATTAACCCACCTTCACAACAAGTTATTAATGTTATTAGGTACAGTAGGTGAGATAGCTCACTGAACAGTATCGTACATCATTATTAGCTTAGTAAAATAAGGTATAGAAGTTTAATCATCATGTACTTTGAGGAACTGCTATTGATTTATTGAAACCAAAAAATAGAGACTTGCATACCTACTTAACAAGCACAGGGTGCAGTAGGCGGTATAGGTCCGCCGAACAGTACCACATGATGGGTGTTTGAGAGACAGGGTTCAGTCGACTTTTTGAAACCGATAATCCAGCATAATACTTGAAGTAAACATGATTTTATTAAATAAATGAACGTGGAGTTTGTGGAGAATTTGATGTTAAAACGGAAATACTAATCATATATTATACCTAATAATACTTAGGTACAATGTTATTGAAAAAATTAGTAAATGATCGGAGTTTGCGTTTCAAAAAAAGGCTCTGAGGATCTGAACATTGGATGAACGTACAATTTGTTGAAAAAAGTGGTTTTGCGTTTATGAAAAGATTATTGGGCGTTCTAAATGACTTTGGAAACGACATCGGACGAACGTACGATGTTGTTGGAAAAGTGATTTAGAACGCCCAATAATCTTTTTGGAAACTCAAAATTATACGGTGTGCTATGTATAAAAATTAATGTCAACTAATTTTTATACATAGCACACCGTATAATTTTGAGTTTCCAAAAAGATTATTGGGCGTTCTAAATGACTTTGGAAACGACATCGGACGAACGTACGATGTTGTTGGAAAAGTGATTTAGAACGCCCAATAATACCCTACTACCACGGGAGCAAAAAATGATTGATTACTCGGTTATTTCAAGAAGGTAATACTATAACAGTAGGTAAGTAACTAAGGAGTGGACATTTAGTATTTGTAATTCCTAATTAGTATTAAGAAAACTAATTATGTACGCATCGTACAGGTAAATGCATATCTCCAGCAATTTATAAACTTATTATTGTCATTGGCTAAGTGTAGGTACTCAATTCGTATGGAGCCAAACTTAAGAATCATCGTGTGTGATTCTTCCATATTTTTACCTGCCTGCTTAGGTAACTACTACCTAAACAAAATTTACTGAAACTTCTGACCTGAGTGAAGTGATGATGATTTCTTTTTGTTGTAATATGAAGAGGTACTTTTAAAATTGTAGTTTTTTGTTTGAAACTTCTTTTACTGTTATAAAAAATCTATATTAGACTCAAAACATTTAAATTTAGGTAATGGCTTAAATAGCTTCCACTCACGGCTATGCTTGCGGCTATGCTACCTATACCTATGCTAATACAGGTTACTGTGCTCAGCTTCGAAAAGATTTAGTGGATTTTGTTGTTTGGTGCGAAATTCATGATCTATTATTAGATTATAACGTAAAAATAACATATAACACAAGCGTGCGAAGCCGCGGGCAAAAGCTAGTACTATACTAAATATAATGATATATGTAACTTATAAATATATGAATCTTAACTAGTTACTGATAATATTTTTTCATAAACAATGAATATTATCGAAAACAGGTTGTAGTATACAGCATGACTTATTATCTGAGTACCTATCTATTTTTTAAACATCTCTCCAAGTCGGACACGAGCCCTACGTGAAGCTTCCCTAGTGCCCTCGGGTTGATGACGCGATACCAACTGTGGTGGTGATGGGATTTCGCGGTCGCTCTTGTCTGCTGATATGTATTGACCATCGCCCGTGTCGCTCAGGTCGCTGCAGCTGGGGCTACTGCCATCCATCTCCTTCTCTTTACAAGAAGCAGAGGATGATGTACCTGCGCGGGCAGACGAATATGGTTCCAGTTTTGTAATATGATGCCTGTTACGTCTATAGACCTTACCAGTTGCATTGGTAAGGAAGTAAGACCGTGGCTGTTGGGTTTTCGATTTAACGTACATTAGTTTCTTTTTGGATCCGTCTGCGACAAAGACTTCATCACCCGGTTTTAATTCAGGCAGTGAGCGTGAATGTCTGTCATTTTGCTGCGCTCTTTATTTTTAACTATATTAGCATAATCAGTACTGTTATCACGCTCCGCTTGTAATTTATTATCATGTGCCGGCAACTTTGTGCGTAATCTGTGACCCATTAACAGTTGCGACGGTGACCCTATGCCGTCTCTGGGTGTCGCTCGTAGATTTAATAGACCAAGATGAAAATCTGTACCGGTATCTAACGACTTTTTTATAATGTTTTTTGTGGTTCGTACCGCCCTTTCACTCAAACCATTTGACTGCGCGTAATTGGGCGAGCTTGTTTTTTTTTTTTTTTTTTGAACGGGCTAATGCTGTTGGTCTCTAACGACCTTTACAGCGTCACCGGGCGGGAGGGCAGGCGCTTAAGGCACCCAGCCGACAAAAGTGGGGGGCAACTAGCTCAAGGGCACCCCTGGGGTGCGAGCCTCGGCTTGGGCTGTTGGCGGGATAAGAGGATCGAGAAGGCTACGTCCGCTGGAGGAGTGGACCCTATGGAAAGTCGCGACCATTCTAACTAACCTACGGGGGGTACGTCGACCTCGCCGGCGGGGTCGGTGTCTGATTGTGTTACGCTGGTATCCTATACCGGTGCCAAAATCGGTACCTGAGCCAGAAGGGCTAGGCTGGTCCGGTGATCCTAGCGCAGCCGAAACAACGGCTGCTATAGGATCTTCCGGGTCGCTCAAGACGTGTCTTGGGCGGCGACGACGGGGTGGTGGGTCTGTCATGTCTGTAGAGTAGCTTGATGCTTGGACTACGAGAGGGTTGGGGTGATGGGGGGCCGCGTCAAAATAGCGGCGGGATGCATCCTTCATAAACTGATGGATGGATGGGAGTTCGAGATCGCAATGAAGGTCGGCGTTTCGCTGGTACCAGCGAGCCCCGACCACCTTGCGGATGAAGCGGTTTTGGATCACCTGAAGTCGATCCAGGTGGACTGGGTGTGTATGAGCAAACGCGACAGATGCGTATGTCATAATGGGGCGAACGCAAGTTTTGTAAAGTGTCACCTTATTTCTAAGGGACATCTTACTACCCTTGCACAGGAGAGGGTGGAGGCGGCCTAGGACGAAGGCAGCCTTATCGCGCACTCGCTTAATATGGTTACTGAAGCTGAGCCTGGAGTCAAGGGTAACCCCCAGGTATTTAGCAGACGGAACCCAAGGAACGGGCTTGTCGAAAAAAAAGAGTGGTCTCGATGGCGGACCACGCTTAAAGTCAGAAAAGTACATCGCTGCACTTTTGTCTGGGTTAACCGTGATCAGCCATTTCCTGAACCATGCACCGATCTCAGTGAGGGCTCGTTGGAGGCGACCGCGCATATGGACTCTATGCCATCCGGAGCAGTAGATGGCGGTGTCATCCGCAAAGAGTGCAAGCTGCACACTTGGATGGAATGACCGCGGAATGTCGCTGGTGAACAGCGAGAATAGCAAAGGGGAGAGCGCGGAGAACTGGGGTACTCCGGCTCTGATGGGATGGGGAGAGGATCGCTCCCCCTCAACGCGGTAGCGAAAGCTTCGATCCCTGAGGAAGTCTTGTATGATGTGCACAAGACGATCCGGCACGCCGATGTGGTACAGCTTGAATATCAAGCCGTCATGCCAGACTTTATCGAAGGCTTTCGCTACGTCTAAGAAGACTGCAAGAGTCCCTTTGGGTTTCGGCTTCGAGTTGAAGCCGTCGAGAATGTGCTCCGTGATGCGGTGCACCTGTTGGACGCAAGAGTGTCTGGCTCTAAAACCAAACTGCTCGTCGGGAAGGAGTTTATGTTCGTGGACATGGGACCAGAGACGCCTCCGAATGAGACGCTCGTAGATCTTCTCCAGAGTACTGAGGAGACTAATGGGGCGGTAGCTAGACGGCTCGGTAGCCTTCTTGCCTGGCTTGTGGATGCCGATGACGTCGGCGGACTTCCACGCAGCGGGAAAAGAGCAATCGCTCATAGCCGCATTGAAGATGCTAACCAGGAGATAGATCAAGGGGACCGAAAAGTGTTTGACCACTTTGTTGCTGATACCATCAGCGCCGGGAGCTTTACGGGTGACGAGATCCCTGATGACAGACTCGACTTCAGCGGCCTTAATAAGCTCAAGAGGGGGGTCGGAGGGTGTTAGGGAGCTGCGACGTTCAACTTCGCTGACCACCGTATGGAGGTGGACAGGGTCAACGTGATCAGGGGAAAGGTTACACTGGGCCTCGAGGCTCTCAGCCAAACACTCAGCTTTTTCCTCGTCATCGAACGCAGGGACTTGGTTTGGCCTATCAAGAGGAGGCATCGTTCTAAGTGTGTCACTTTTCAAGGTTCGAGCCAACCTCCAGTATGCCTGGTGGGTTGGCTCGAGCCCTGAAAGTAGGTCTGTCCAGTTCTGAGCGCGAAGATCACCTATGCGTTTCTTAACAGCACGCTGGAAGAAATTCAAGGTGGATTTTTTATCATGGGTGGGGGCCGCGTCGTATGCCCTAGTGGCGGCGTTCTTTTCTGTCAGCAGTCTCCTCGCATCCTCGGGCAGATCCCACCGGTGGTCCACCACTGGAACCTGCTTCGAGGACTCACCCACTACGGTGCGGAGGTGGCTGGTGAGAGCGTCGATCGCGGAGGAAACGTGATCTAGTGTCTGTATGTCATCGGGTATCTTATCTAAGTCGGGTGAACTGATAGCTTTCAGGGATTCCCCCAATCGCTTCCAGTCCACCACTGTTTTGGTCTGGGGTGGAAGTTCAGTAGAATCCGAGCCTTGTCTCATGAGAACGGGCCGGTGGTCAGAGTCAAGTTCGTGAAGCACTTCTATCGAGCGTAACCTGAGTATTACGCCTTTTTTTTAAAGGTGCTATGTCGAGTATGTCTGGTCGATGGTCGAGGTTCCCAGGGAACCTGGTTGGAGTCATGGGTGCGATGATGTCAAAGGTGTGGTGGTCTGCGTCTGGTCGTGGGTCAGTTAGTTGTTCGAGTATCCTACCGTTGGTATTGGAAGTGTGGCAGTTCCACATGGTGTGTTTGCTGTTGAAGTCTCCCGCCAGTATGACGGAGCTTC
>CAUZLB010000020.1:0-63000 GCA_963580505.1 Ennomos erosarius | reverse complement strand
GGCCCCAAACATTAAAATTCTAAATAAACAGTCACTCCGCCTCCTAGGTGCTCCAATCTTAGAAGACTCATTTTTGGCTTTCATTGATGAACAGCAATCCAAATTTGAAGCATCGTCTGACCGCCTTTTACAAATCCATTCTCACGTTGCATTTCACATTATAAGATTTTGTCTTTTCGTTCCAAAGCTCACATACGTTCTTCGGTGCTGCCCTTTTTGGAAACATAATGATATTTTGCCAATTCTAGATGTGACAATACAAAATTTGCTATCTCAAATTCTAAATTGTTCTCTCTCGGATAACTCATGGTGTCAAGCATCTCTCCCAATTCGGTTTGGAGGCATTGGCATCCGCAAAATTACAAGTGTATCTCTTCCAGCTTTTCTGTCATCTGTTCACAGCATCGACCGTCTCTTTTTCAAAATTGTTAATCCGTCTCTAGGCAGTGTGCCGGTGATGTGTATAGAAGAAGCCAGAAACGCCTGGAGTTTAGCCTGCCCAGGTGAGAGTTTTCCTATAAGGCCAAATTCACAGAGGCTCTGGGATGAGCCCTTATGCAAAAGAGTCAAACACAAACTTTTACAAGATTGCTCTAATATTTCGGATCGGGCTCGTCTCCTTCCTACGTCTGAACACGAATCAGGCTATTGGTTGCAGGCGATACTGTAAGAACCCCCCTATCCCCCTTATATTAATTTAACTAATTGTATCTTTGACTTACTGTCTTGAAGGACTAAATTTAAATATCCTATAAATTGCAATTAAATAACAGATAGCAAGAATCAATACCGATAGAAAGAACCTAAAATTAACCAAAGTTTGTTGATAAAAAGAACCTAGAAATAATCTAAGTTTAACCTAAGTTTGTTGTATGTTTTAGATTTGATATGGCCAAGTGATCGTCTCCTAATAGTGGTAGAACCCGTACGTTGTGATAATGTAGTAATCCAAATCCTTTTAAAGTAATGAGACAATTCCTTACTAACACTTAATCAATACACGAATAATTTAGTAGATCAAAATATCTATTCTCGTACTATGCATTGTAATCGGAATTTATGATGAATGCTAATTCTATATCCACTATAAATAATAAAACGTGAATCCCCACAAAACAACTCATATTAACCTAATTTAGAAAATCTGAAGTACTTCCTATAATTGACCTTCAGATCCATTCTTCAAGTGTATATATCAGAAACTCTTAACTAATACTATCTAAAAAATATAAAATTCCCGTTTGTTACACTTCCACTATTCGGCCCAAAAATTCCCACTAGTTACAAAAATTATATCATTCCTACCGGAAATGCTTACAACCCATTCTACCATTCCCTTACGCCTATTTTAAACATATTAGCGAAGTCATGATAAACCTCTTCTGCTTATCATGACGCCATCTTCTGAGCCCCAATTCCAAACTATAAATTAATCTTAAACCTAAATCTGGTTTATTAAAGTGGCCTTCTATGATGATAGTCTAGAATTCGTTACCCTTACTTTCCTACGTTATGCTCTATATTATAGATTAATAAATAAAAACATAAGTAAAACTCAAATTATTTATTGAAAAAAGTTATTTCAAACGATTATGAATTTAGAATTTACTTTATTGGAATAGTTTAAATTATAATTTAAATTATAAAATAATTTTATAGAATTAAAGTACCCAGAGGAAATAATTAAATATTAAAATTATGTTGTCGTTCATAACTAACTTTGAGTTTTAAAAATATATCCGGAAACTTCGATTACTCCTGATTGAGAAGAAGCCCAAAGAAACTCCTCAGGGTTTATTTTTTTTTATTCTTTCTTTTTTTTTTAATTCTTTTTGGTTTAACAATATTTGATTTTACAATAATTATAAAGTCGAGTATCGAAGCGATATAATATTTTTGGGAAACCGTAAATTTAGAGTTAATACATCTACCGTCGAGATTAAATACTATTATCTATAAGAAAACACATGACCTTTTAAATAAGTTTCGAAGAATGACAATCAGACATGTCTTGATGAATCGTCCTACAAAGAAGAGCCCGTAGGTTATGCATTATGCGCAACCTCGCCGTGTGGAACCTCTGCTCCTCTCTCGAAGATTCGGCCGACATGAAATGGAGATTAATAATGTTGAATAAAAACTCAGGACATTTATTTCGGAGTAATTACACAATGATAATAAGTTGTATGCTGAGCTGAGCCGGGATCTGTTTCTGACATCGTGCAATATCGCTTCAGAGTATATTAGTATATTATATAAGTTTCTTATTTTATGTTCCGTGTTATATTGTTCCTTTCGCGATATTGTGTGTCGGAAATAAAGATCATTTCGTTTCATTTCATTTATCCCTAATCGTTTCCATACCCGTATTTATTGATATTATAATAATATTATGCATATATTTTGTATACTATAGACATTGAACCGGTTATGAATTCTCAGGCTGACTTTGCTTCTCCTGAACTTTCATAGAAATCATCCATATATCTAAGACGTATTTCAGTATAATGAAATATGCTAAAGTTATGTTTGATCTGTAGAACAAAGTGTATGTATTGTAAGTTGTAAATATATTATTGATATCAATTATCAACAAGACGTTATTCTCATTCGAATTTATACAATTAGCTATCCTATCCGTGTGGTAAGGAGTCACTAACAAGGTACTGCTTGTGCTTGACCCATATAAATACGAAGGACAATAATTACTTTTTGAAAAATATTATAAATTTGTTGTAAAATAAAAGTTAAATTTTATTGAAAGTTCATTAAAACAATGTCAAATCTAAACTTCACCAAACTGAACTATGCCCATAGATTTGAGATAAATAAATATATTGCATCTTATCTTATAAGATCTTTGCCTATCTTAGACCCTCAATATCATCATCCTGAAGATGTCATTATCATCAACACCATCATCATCATCACCAGCATCATCATAAACCCATGTCACACTGTGCAGCCGTTAGTCTTCCGCTTCCTTCGACTACCCACGGCTCTGACCAGGTCAAACCTCATCATCATCATCATCACCACCATCATCCTGAACCTATGCCACTCTGTGCAGCCGTTAGTCTTCCGCTTCCTTCGACTACCCACGGCTCTGACCAGGTCAAACCTCATCATCATCATCATCACCACCATCATCCTGAACCTATGCCACTCTGTGCAGCCGTTAGTCTTCCGCTTCCTTCGGCTTCCCACGACTCGGACCAGATCATAGGTCCACCCAACGGGACCAGCCTACACAGTTCGTGGTCACACTAACTTGATTGAGATAAATACCTTTTACCTATTACGGAAGACCTTAATCTAATTTCCCAGTTTTTACGTTATAGGCGCATGAAAACATTACCTATTTTGAATTTACTAGAATGATATTCAAATACGCTCGTGATACTTACAATAAATAAATAAGAAAAAAGATTTCCTCTCCACCTCTGTGTTTCCTTCATGTTCCGACGAAAGAAAACTCTACCTGCTTTTGCTGAATCCATGACAACATTGTATGCTATTGTTTGATAAAATTAGTGTGATAAATATACATCAAAGTATGCTTCAATCTTCGTGCGGGATTAAGATCTTTCGATCATCTCCGTGATCACAACAACAACCTGCTAAGAAAATAATTATTAACTTATACTAAAACGAACTACAACAATATTCTCAATAATTATCCAGTTAGAATTAAGTCAATAAATCATTATAACAAAGTATTCAGTTCAGTATTCAAATGCATTCACGATGTTTTACATCTCCGCGTGAAATAAAATTTTTCATCTCCTTCGTGTATAACGCTAGGCTTCTGCCAGCTAAGGAAATATGCAGTAAAAAGCACTAGCTTCCCTTCTACAATAAAATCCCCTGCCATCATCAAACCTTTCGCCTAGAGTGATGTCCACGGTGATCTTATGTTACAATAAGCATCTACACTCATCATCATCTAAGTTCTTGCCGACTAGGAAATATGCAAAGAATAGCGTTGGATTTCCCTTCTGTACATTAAAACCATCTGCCATCATCAGACCATCCACTCAGCGTGATGTCCACAACGATATTGTCCTACAATAAGCATTTTCACTCAACATCAATCTACAAGGAAAGCTCTACGCATTCCGTTCTGTACATTAAAACCTTCTACCATCATCAATCCGCCCGCTCGGCGTGTTTCCCACGACGTTCTTGTTCTACACTAAGCATCTGCACTCAACATCAACTTACAAGGAAAGTCCTAAGCTCTCCAGGGAATATTTTCATAACTGACATCTCTAAATCTTGGATAAAACTAATTACTTTGCAAATACTAGCTACGAAATAATGTAATAACTTCCCTCAGTTGATATCAGTTCATATCAACTTCTTGATTCATATTTTCTTCGGTTAGGTTTCCATAATTCCTAGACCTCTCCACTCCTGTAGTTAATACCTATCTTTGTCAATCTTCCTTTTCGTTATAAATTTTTGGTAATTTCTAATATGAAAAGAAAATCCCCCGTTTTTCCTCTCTATTCCATTCGTAGCACCGTTCACACATTTTTCTGAAAAATAAAATCAGGATAAAACTATATTGTTTGCCATCTTTCTTTTTCATTTTCCAAGTAAACTTGTCAAAACCAATCCGAAAAAATATTTTTAAAAGTGTTTGACACATCCTAGAGTGCCAACTCGCGATTTTAGTATGAAATATAATTAAAGAGATTTTATGCTTTCTAATATTACCTCATTTTACGTTTAAATAACTAATTTCATACCTATCTCTATGTCCTATACCAGTTAGTGCAGTATCAAACGAATATTTGCTTTATTTTTGGATTTTTATTTACTCGTAAAATTATTTGATTTAAATATATTTATAATTGAGAAAACTTTCTAATATTTGTGACGTCACGAGACACCCTGGATCGTTACAATACCTTCTCCCAACATAGGGACACTGATGGACAACAACAGTTTTTCTGTTGCTATAGGTCTGCGTCTACTCGGACTAACTCACCCTTCTCTTCTCTACTTGAGGATCGCCATAAATCAGTGAGGTTCGAATCGAATGCGGGGTAGGGGTTCAAACAAAATCGCGAAATAACACCAGGGTGGTTATTCACTATGGAAACACAGATTCCACACGATACGAAACCACGTCGTTATCGTGTCACAGCGTCAGATATACCTTCACTTTACATTAAAGTTATCTTTATTTTGAATAAAATATATTGATATAAGTGGTCATATCTTTTGATGTGTTGATGTTTCGGAACGCGTCTCGGTAAAACATATGATTTTTGACAGTTCAAATTGCGCCAATTCCAAATTCATTTCGCGCGGTTTTGTTTTCGTTTCATAGAGAATACAGTTTCGCAGATTTCTTATGTAATAAGACAAGGAATTCACGTGGTTTCGAAGCAAGGAATCGATACGGAATAATGGCCCAGGTGGAGGAGGGTGTAGTGAAATATCACGTGTATAATTATTATGGTTAAGTTTGTGTATTTATTTTTTCGTAGAACGTGCGTTTTCTAGACCGATGGAATGGCGGTGCGTGATTCTGGCTCACCGTAGCAACCATATTCCGGACCTCATTTTCGAGAAGTAAATACAGCCACTCAAAGTCCAGCAGTGGACGACTTCAGGCTGATGATAATGATGAAATTAGATTATGCCTGTATTTAAATATAACGTACTATGTTATAAAACGGTGAATAGTAAAATAAAAAAATAAAAAAAGACAATATCTTAAAATTGATGAAAAATACTTCATTAATAATACACTTTTGTGATTTTGTATGGGGGAAACGGATTGACGTCGATATCAAATACGGACCAATTTAGGGATGGGCGTTTTATAAGCTCGATCTGATTTTGTGGATCGATACGAATCGTAACGTATCCGTTTGATCCGATCATCAAAAGATCGATCCGAAAAATCCCATGAAAATACAACATTTAAATACTACCCCCAATCTGATGTTTTCATAAAATTAGACCACACATATGCCATAGGTGGTGCCATTTTAAGGATTAGTCTTGCCTCATCGAAACATCATTCTTCTTAACTTTCTTTCTTTCTTTCTATTGCATTGCCAATTTCTTAGAAATCATATTCCACCCGTCGCTCGCCTTTCGTCGCCAACAGTAATTAAGATGTAAAATACCGACCTTTTGTAACATAATTAAAGAAAGAAAGAAAGAAAGAAAGAAAGTTATTTATTTGTATAAATCAAAGATAACAAATTATAAGTCACTAGCTCCCACGGTAGGATACCCTGAGTCTGTGGGAGCTAGTTCTCTTCAAGGTTTATCTTAAAATACTAAGCCAATCTAAAGTTTATACAGCTTAATACTATATATTATATACTGATATATACTAGGGGTGATAAGACAAGCGTAATAGAATAGACTAAATGTGTGGGAAGGGTGGGTGAGGATGGGATGTGTATGTGTGTAGATGGCGGTAGATGGCGAGGGAGGAGTAGGGAAGAGGGATAGGATGGATGTATGTGGGTATGGAATGGAGACCAGAGTAGGGAAGTGTAGGGAAGGGTGAGTAGGTGTGTGTGGGTATGGGTAAGTGTGGTTTAGTGTATGACTGTTTATTTTAGTTTAGTTTAGGCCTGTATTTTGAGTAGTTTTTCCGTGCTTCTGTAGTCAAGCGTCAGAAGGTATTGCTTTATTTTGTTCCTACATATCCGTTTTGTGTCTTTAACTAGATTTAGTGTATTGTTAAGTTCATGGTATAGAAAACATCCTGAAAAGTTATAGCACCTCTGTCCTGCCCTTGTTTTTGTTTTATGTGCCTTCCACATATACCTACGGCTAGATTTGGTGGGGTTATTTTTAGCTGACTGTAGTGAGGTTTTATGAAAACGTAAAGTACATGCCATTACAAAGTTTTGCCGTACTGTAAGTTCTTTGGTGTCCATGTAAAGTTGTTCAGTTGGGTATCTGAAGGGTTTTTTGTAGGCGACTTTTAGTATTGCACGCTGCGCACGTTCTGCCTTTATTAAATGTGTACCCAAGGCATTCCCCCATGAAGTTATGCAGTAGTTAATAATGGATTCACATAGCGCTGTGTATACCATTTTTACTGTTTTCAGGTCTGCTACCGCTCTTAGTTTTTTAAAGATGTAAATTAATTTTCTCAGTCTACTGTTTAGAGTGTCTATTTGTTTTATCCAAGATAAAAGTTCGTCTATGTATATGCCTAAATATTTTATGTTTTTAACCTGTTCCAGCTTTGGACATGTACAACAATGCTGTGAGCTTAAGCTACACATGTGAAGCTTAACTAATAGTGGATGAGGAGGCGCAGAGCGACTTGAGACATGGAATGCGATAATCTTTGTTTTTTCAGCGTTTAGAGTCAATAAGTTCAGCTGTAACCAGTTTACTATTTTACGTAAGCCATCGTTGATCACCGTGGATACGTTTACCCAGTTTTGAGCATGAAAAATGACAGCAGTATCATCTGCAAAAGCGAAGAGTTTCGCTTGAGTAAGGTTGAGCTGACAGAGATCATTCAGATATGCCAAAAACAGCGATGGGCCGAGGACGCTACCTTGTGGGACTCCGAAGAGCACATCTTGGTAGTGACTATAGTGCTCACCCACTCTTACACGCTGTCTTCGGTTTGTAAGGTATGATCGGAACCACTCAAGCGCTGTACCGCGGATACCCAAGTCTTCTAGCTTCCTAATAAGTATGGGTCGCGAAACGGTGTCGAACGCTTTTGCCAGGTCAAGGAAGACGCCGATGCATCTCTGGCCCTTGTCTAACATGTCGGATACAAAGTCTACCAACGATGTAACAGCATCCTCCGTTGACCTGTTTGTACGGAATCCAAATTGGTTGGGAGAGAGAATATTTTCTTTCTCTAAGAAGCCCATCAGATGTTTATTGGCAATTCTCTCCAAAATCTTAGAGATACTGGTTAACAAGGATATTGGTCGATAGTTAGTGGGCTGCTCCGTATCTCCAGATTTATGAATTGGACACACGTTAGCGTCCTTGAAGGCGTGAGGAAAAATGCCTGTTGCCAAACTCAAGTTGCATAAGAATGCTATAGGGGCAGCTAAGATGCCCTTGCAGGTTTTTAGTAAATGGTTGGAAATGTTATCACTACCTGGGGCTGAGTTGGGCTTTAGAGATGTAATAATTCCAGCAACTTGTGCAGGATCAGTTGGGGCTAGGAATAATGAATTAGCAGGTCGAGTCTGGAGGGATGTATTACTCGCTAATTCCTGTTCAGTTTTACCTAGTACATTAAGTATATCTCTGGCTAACCTTTCACCCACCGTTGCGAAGTAACTATTCGCAGCATTTAATGCATCTGTAGGGGTATTGGCAGTCTTGAGTAAATCAGTATTTTTCGGTTTAGTGGGTTTAATGTTGCACACGTCTTTAATACAGTTCCATAGCTTTTTGCTATTGTTAATATTTGTTCTTATTTGGTTAGAGTCATATTCATTCTTTAGGTTTTGTAGAATATTATTGCAAAAATTTCGGTATTTCTTATATTTTTCTTCTAGTTTCTTATCTTATGGTTTCTTTTTATGTTTGTATTGTAATTTATCCCTTTTTTTAATGCAATTAATCAATCCAGGTGTAATCCAGTCTTTTCTTATATATTTAGAATTTCTTATTAATCTTTTAGTAGTGTTCATTTCGACTGCCTGGGTGACAATACGTACAAAATCAGCCACTGCAGAATTAGGGTCACTATGTGTATAAAAGGTAGCCCAATTTTCGTTTTCCAATTGACTAATTATACGTGGGTAGTCCATACTGCTAACCTCTCTACCCTCTACACAAGGACTATTTTGTTTTCTGACAATCGCAGCGATTACTGCATCATGGTCTGTTACATTATTGGTGCATACTACAGTAGATGGCCGACATGAACCCTTGAAGAAAACATGATCCAAGCAGTTCAATCCTCGGGTGGGAATCAGGTGACCCGGGACGAAGCCCTGACATGCGAGTAGTTCAAGGTAACGGTCTGCGCGAGGATCCGTTGAAGAATGCTTTATATCAAGATTCATGTCCCCAACCACAAAACAGGTCTGCCCCTTCATTTCATCTAGTACCATTTCTAGCGTAGCGAGAAAATTATCTATACTATAGAAAGATGGTGACCTGTAGATAGCTAATACAGAGTAGTCATTTCCAATTTGAACCAGTAGACCGGATGCTTCGAGTAGTGCAGGTTCTGTTATACTTATGCAAATCCCAATTCTAGACATAATTACTATACCATCGTTTTGGTTTTGATATCGTGTAGTATACGAGCAGTTATAGCCGTCTAACAGAACTCCGGCAAAAGATGAATCCAACCAGCACTCGGTGAGGATTATTAGGTCAGGTAGAAGCTTAAGTCGCGAGAGAAAAACAACAAATTCATCAAAATTTCTCCTGATACTTCTAATGTTTTGTATTACCATCAAAAACTGCTGTTCACTATGGACTAACCCTAAGTATGATTCACACATTTCTGGTACATAAGTATGTGTACTGGTAACTAGTTCAGTGTTGTCTATATCCTCTGTTAAAAACTGACTACCCATAATTAAAGGTAAGGTGAGATTTTATGATGCGAGCGTTGAAGCAATAATTAAGGTACAGCAAGGCAGTATGCCAATATCTAATGGCCCGGTTTGGTAATACAGTGGGATAATTAATATTATGCAAAATTACATATTTATTGATGGCAAAGGGATCATTCAGTTTACGTGGGCACCCGTGCGAGAAGGACGCGCATGAGGGTGCATTAATCGCATTAATTAATTTTATTGTATTATAACTATGTAATTTTCCTGTGGAGAGTTTCTGATAGATCAATAGTCTACTGTATGATTGTTGTTTTGCAGATCTTTGTGGTAAAAAGTACATTTTTGGTGTAATTTGTGTAATAAGGGTGCTTGATGCGCATGAGTGAGTGTGATAAGAAGTAGGTGTTTGTTTATTACAATACTTCAATCTTTTGTGTATTCTATGCGCGCTATAGGCAAGAATATTTAGAAGTACCTGAGACCGGTAAGTTATCCTTAAAATTATAATTACAAGCACTTTAATGCTATAAGCACTGATTAAATATAATATATTCGATTTAGAAAACAAAAAAGATAACACCGACATTATGTATTTTTCAATAAAAAATAAATTGTACGTAATTGCAATGATTAGTAATAGGATAACAGTATAATTAGGTATAGATGGTACATGAAGAAAAATTTATAATATATAAAGTTCGTTACCCACTCACTCACTCACTCACTGACTGACATTTTTGTTCCCGAGCTCCTGGAAGTGGTGGAAAAAAACCGAGTATGAGGTTGTATAGAGATCGGTCACGTGACAACCAGAAAAATCTGACATCAGCAAAAAGTCGTCTCCTTGATGGAACCGGTCAACGGCTCTCGGAAACTACAAGTCGGATGGGTGACCTGTTCTAACTAAAGTTGTAGTAAACCCTGGGACGCTTGGAGAGAAATAAAAAAAAATAGGGGTTGCCATACAAAAAAATAAAAATTCCATACAAAATTGAAACGCTTATAAATCGGAAACGGTAAGAGGTAGATGGGGTGTGTTCGACCAAATGTCATAGAGGAGGATGGGCGCTTTCGGATGGTCGTCATGAAAATCCAAGATGGCGGATCCAAGATGGCGGCCATTTTGAAAGTTGGTCCGATCGGGCTGATTTTTTGCATCGGGGGGTTTTTGGGGTCCCTGATTTGATATTTGAAAAAATATTTTGGATCCCGCCATTTTTAAAGATGGCTGCCATACAAATTTTTTTTTTCATTTTTGGCTCATTGTTTCTCGATACCTATGGGAAATTTTGATCCTTTTTTTATTGATTCGTATAAAAATAGACGTTCTTAATTCAAAACATTTGATGACCTGGTCTTCCGACCTTCCATCATAGTGACCATCAACGGCCTGGCTAAACGATGTGAGATGGGTCATATGCGTTCTCAGGAATGTCATAGAAAACCCTGGGACGATTTTAGAGAAAATAAAAAAAATCCAAAATGGCGGAAAAAAAAAACTTCCATACAAATTTAAACCGGAAATGACGTCGAAACCATGATACTTTAGTATAAAAAGCTCGAACTAATATTGTTTGGAGGCCAAAAGAGAAAAGAACACCAATTTTTTTTTTTCAAAATGGCGGAAAAGTTGGTCATGGCGGAAAAAAAAAATTCTCCGATCCGGATCAAAATCGATATCTGACGGTCCCCAAGAATGCTGATCAACATTCTAAAATCAAATTTTGACATGCGCCATTTTTCAATAGGGTTGCCATACAAAGGTGATTTTAACGAAATATGAACTTTCCTTTTTTACGCCTCCAATATGAATGTAATAGAAAAGTTGTTTCTGAGGATCAAGTAAAGATGTATAAAGGAACAAAACAAAATACAAATGAAATTGATTTTTTCAAGATGGCGCATGGAGACGTATCGACTTATAGAAAAAAATATCCGATCCGGATGAAAATCGATATCTAAGACTCCCCCTAGATACTTAGCAAGAATATGGCGAAAAAATTTTGATTCCGCCATATTGAAAAATTTCATTCATTTTACCGAACTTTTTTATGGATCTCCAATCCGTATGAAAATTGATATCTGAGTGTCCCTAAGGATACTGATTAACATGCTTTAGCTTCTTTTAGACATCCACCGTTTTTCAAAATGGCTGCCATACATATTTTCAAAACCACCAATGCGACGACGAGCGAAGCGAGGAGGAGCTTCAAACTACCTATCGCGACGACGAGCGAAGCGAGGAGGAGCTTCAAACTACCTACCGCGACGACGAGCGAAGCGAGGAGGAGCTTCAAACTACCTACCGCGACGACGAGCGAAGCGAGGAGGAGCTTCAAACTACCTACCGCGACGACGAGCGAAGCGAGGAGGAGCTTTAAACTACCTACCGCGACGACGAGCGTAGCGAGGAGGAGCTTCAAACTACCTATCGCGACGACGAGCGAAGCGAGGAGGAGCTTCAAACTACCTATCGCGACGACGAGCGAAGCGAGGAGGAGCTTCAAACTACCTACCGCGACGACGAGCGTAGCGAGGAGGAGCTTCAAACTACCTATCGCGACGACGAGCGAAGCGAGGAGGAGCTTCAAACTACCTATCGCGACGACGAGCGAAGCGAGGAGGAGCTACAAACTACCTACCGCGACGACGAGCGAAGCGAGGAGGAGCTTCAAACTACCTACCGCGACGACGAGCGTAGCGAGGAGGAGCTTCAAACTACCTATCGCGACGACGAGCGAAGCGAGGAGGAGCTACAAACTACCTATTGCGATGACGAGTGAAGCGAGGAGGAGCTTCAATCTACCTATCGCGACGACGATCAAACTACCCATTGCTACGTTTACAATGTTTTACTAATGCGACGTTTTTTAATTGGCTTTAGCTAATCTAACCTAACTTCAACACCACTAACCTTTTTTTACTTAACAACTGAATATTTTCGGGAACCTTGAATAAAATAGACACTCTTTGAAGAAACATAACAAAATGGCCGCCATGCAAAATTAAAAGGCGCACACTATCGAAACTAATAGAGGCAAGCATAGCGTGTTTGGACTCATGTTACAGAGAACAACGGAGGCTTTCTTACAGTCTTAAAATAATTCAAAGATGGCGGATTCAAAATGGCGCCCGATTTTATAGTAACTCGGATTCGGCTGATATTTTATATTTGGGGGTTTTAAAGGATGCTGATTTCAAATTTCGACCTTTTACTTGACTGACAGCATTTTTCAAGACGGCCGCCATGCAAAGTCAAGCGCATTATCATTTTCTTTGAAAAATACCGTCGTTTTGTACTTTTACTTGCAAAATTTAAAGTTTAGCACAAAGTATAACATTTTTATAAATACAACAGCCACGAAAACGTCCTCGCGGGCCGCACGCGGCCCGCGCACGGAGGAAAATACTAGTTATTATAATATATAAAGTTCGTTACCCACTCACTCACTGACTGACATTTTTGATCTCAGCTCCTGGAAGTGGTGGAAAAAAACCGAGTATGAGGTTGTATAGAGATGGGTCACGTGACCACCAGAAAAAGCTGACATCAGCAAAAAGTCGTCTCCTTGATGGAACTGGTCAACGGCTCTCGGAAACTATAAGTCGGATGGGTGACTTGTTCTAACTAAAGTTGTAGTAAACCTTGGGACGCTTGGAGAGAAATAAAAAAAAATAGGGGTTGCCATACAAAAAAATAAAAATTCCATACAAAATTGAAACGCTTATAAATCGGAAACGGTAAGAGGTAGGTGGGGTGTGTTCGACCAAATGTCATAGAGGAGGATGGGCGCTTTTGGATGGTCGTCATGAAAATCCAAGATGGCGGATCCAAGATGGCGGCCATTTTGAAAGTTGGTCCGATCGGGCTGATTTTTTGCATCGGGGGGTTTTTGGGGTCCCTGATTCCATATTTGAAAAAATATTTTGGATCCCGCCATTTTTAAAGATGGCTGCCATACAAATTTTTTTTTTCATTTTTGGCTCATTGTTTCTCGATACCTATGGTAAATTTTGATCCTATTTTTATAAATTTGTATGAAAGTGGACAATCGAAATTCAAAATATTTCATGAACTGGTCTTCTGACCTTCCATCATCGTGACCATCAACGGCCTGGCTAAACGATGTGAGATGGGTCATATGCGTTCTCAGGAATGTCATAGCAAACCCTGGGACGATTTTAGAGAAAATAAAAAAAAACCAAAATGGCGGAAAAAAAAATCTTCCATACAAATTTAAACCGGAAATGACGTCGAAACCATGATACTTTAGTATAAAGAGCTCGAACTAATATTGTTTGGAGGCCAAAAGAGAAAAGAACACCAAATTTTTTTATCAAAATGGCGGCAATTTTGGTCATAGCGGAAAAAAAAATTCTCCGATCCGGATCAAAATCGATATCTGACGGTCCCCAAGGATGCTGATCAACATTCTAAAATCAAATTTTGACATGCGCCATTTTTCAATAGGGTTGCCATACAAAGGTGATTTTAACGAAATATGAACTTTCCTTTTTTACGCCTCCAATATGAATGTAATAGAAAAGTTGTTTCGGGGGATCGAGTAAAGATGTATAAAGGAACAAAACAAAACACTAATAAAATAGATTTTTTTCAAGATGGCGGATGGAGACGTATCGACTTACAAAAAAAGTTATCCGATCAGGATCAAAATCGATATCTAAGACTCCCCCTAGATACTCAGTAAGAATATGGGAAAAAATTTTGATTCCGCCATTTTGAAAAATTTCATACATTTTACTGAACTTTTTTATGGATCTCCAATCCGTATGAAAATTGATATCTGAGTGTCCCTAAGGATACTGATTAACATGCTTTAGCTTCTTTTAGACATCCACCGTTTTTCAAAATGGCTGCCATACATACTGTCAAAATCACCAACGCGACGACGAGCGAAGCGAGGAGGAGCTTCAAACTACCTATCGCGACGACGAGCGAAGCGAGGAGGAGCTTCAAACTACCTACCGCGACGACGAGCGAAGCGAGGAGGAGCTTCAAACTACTTACCGCGACGACGAGCGAAGCGAGGAGGAGCTTCAAACTACTTATCGCGACGACGAGCGAAGCGAGGAGGAGCTTCAAACTACCTACCGCGACGACGAGCGAAGCGAGGAGGAGCTTCAAACAACTTACTGCGACGACGAGCGAAGCGAGGAGGAGCTTCAAACTACCTACCGCGACGACGAGCGAAGCGAGGAGGAGCTTCAAACTACTTACCGCGACGACGAGCGAAGCGAGGAGGAGCTTCAAACTACCTATCGCGACGACGAGCGAAGCGAGGAGGAGCTTCAAACTACCCAACGCGACGACGAGCGAAGCGAGGAGGAGCTTCAAACTACCTACCGCGACGACGAGCGAAGCGAGGAGGAGCTTCAAACTACCTACTGCGACGACGAGCGAAGCGAGGAGGAGCTTCAAACTACCTACCGCGACGACGAGCGAAGCGAGGAGGAGCTTCAAACTACCTATTGCGACGACGAGCGAAGCGAGGAGGAGCTTCAAACTACCCACGCGAGGAGGAGCTTCAAACTACCCATCGCTACATTTACAATGTTTTACTAATGCGTCCTTTTTAATTGATTTTAGCTTATCTAACTAACCTATCTTACCTAAGATCTAAATATTTTCGGGATCCTTGATTGAAATTGACATATTACTGATAAACAAAACAAAATGACCGCCATACAAAATTAAAACACGCACACAATCGGAACTTATAGAAGCCGACAAGGCGTGTTTGGACTCATAACAAAGGAACAACGGAGGCTTTCTCATAGACTTAAAATAATTCCAAGATGGCAGATTCAAAATGGCGTCCGATTTTATAGTAACTCAGATCCGGCTGATATTTTATATTTGGGGATTTTAAAAGAGGCTGATTTCAAATTTTGACCTTTTACATGACTGACAGCATTTTTCAAGATGGCCGCCATGCAAAAGTCAGATCAATTATCATTTTCTTTGAAAAATACCGCTGTTTTGTACTAATTCTTGCAAAATTACAAGTTTAAACTAAAGTATAACATTTTTATACATACAACAGCCACGAAAACGTCCTCGCGGGCCGCACGCGGCCCGCGCACGGAGGAAAATACTAGTTATAATATATAAAGTTCGTTACCCACTCACTCACTCACTCACTGACTGACATTTTTGATCTCAGCTCCTGGAAGTGGTGGAGAAAAACCGAGTATGAGGTTGCATAGAGATGGGTCACGTGACCACCAGAAAAAGCTGACATCAGCAAAAAGTCGTCTCCTTGATGGAACCGGTCAACGGCTCTCGGAAACTACAAGTCGGATGGGTGACCTGTTTTAACTAAAGTTGTAGTAAACCTTGGGACGCTTGGAGATAAATAAAAAAAAATGGGGGTTGCCATACAAAAAAACAAAAATTCCATACAAAATTGAAACGCTTATAAATCGGAAACGGTAAGAGGTAGGTGGGGTGTGTTCGACCAAATGTCATAGAGGAGGATGGGCGCTTTCGGATGGTCGTCATGAAAATCCAAGATGGCGGATCCAAGATGGCGGCCATTTTGAAAGTTGGTCCGATCGGGCTGATTTTTTGCATCGGGGGGTTTTTGGGGTCCCTGATTCGATATTTGAAAAAATATTTTGGATCCCGCCATTTTTAAAGATGGCTGCCATACAATTTTTTTTTTTCATTTTTGGCTCATTGTTTCTCGATACCTATGGGAAATTTTGAACTTTTTTTTTTAAATTTGTATGAAAGTGGACAATCTTAATTCAAAACATTTCATGACCTGGTCTTCCGACCTTCCATCATCGTGACCATCGACGGCCTGGCTAAACGATGTGAGATGGGTCATATGCGTTCTCAGGAATGTCATAGCAAACCCTGGGACAATTTTAGAGAAAACAAAAAAAAATCAAAATGGCGGAAAAAAAAATCACCCATACAAATTTAAACCGGAAATGACGCCGAAACCATGATACTTTAGTATAAAGAGCTCGAACTAATATTGTTTGGAGGCCAAAAGGGAAAAGAACACCAAATTTTTTTTTTAAAATGGCGGAAATTTTGGTCATGGCGGAAAAAAAAAATTCTCCGATCCGGATCAAAATCGATATCTGACGGTCCCCAAGGATGCTGATCAACATTCTAAAATCAAATTTTGACATGCGCCATTTTTCAATAGGGTTGCCATACAAAGGTGATTTTAACGAAATATGAACTTTCCTTTTTTACGCCTCCAATATGAATGTAATAGAAAAGTTGTTTCTGGGGATCGAGTAAGATGTATAAAGGAACAAAACAGAACACAAATGAAATTGATTTTTTCAAGATGGCGGATGGAGACGTATCGACTTATAGAAAAAGTTATCCGATCCGGATGAAAATCGATATCTAAGACTCCCCCTAGATACTTAGCAAGAATATGGGGAAAAAATTTTGATTCCGCCATTTTGAAAAATTTCATTCATTTTACCGAACTTTTTTATGGATCTCCAATCCGTATGAAAATTGATATCTGAGTGTCCCCAAGGATACTGATTAATATGCTTTAGCTTCTTTTAGACATCCACCGTTTTTCAAAATGGCTGCCATACATATTTTCAAAACCACCAATGCGACGACGAGCGAAGCGAGGAGGAGCTTCAAACTACCTACCGTGACGACGAGCGAAGCGAGGAGGAGCTTCAAACTACCTACCGCGACGACGAGCGTAGCGAGGAGGAGCTTCAAACTACCTATCGCAACGACGAGCGAAGCGAGGAGGAGCTACAAACTACCTATTGCGATGACGAGTGAAGCGAGGAGGAGCTTCAAACTACCTATCGCGAAGACGATCAAACTACCCATTGCTATGTTTACAATGTTTTACTAAAATCTAACCTAACTTCAACACCACTAACCTTTTTTTACCTAACAACTGAATATTTTCGGGAACCTTGAATAAAATAGACACTCTTTGAAGAAACATAACAAAATGGCCGCCATGCAAAATTAAAAGGCGCACACTCTCGAAACTAATAGAGGCAAGCATAGCGTGTTTGGACTCATGTTACAGAGAACAACGGAGGCTTTCTTACAGTCTTAAAATAATTCAAAGATGGCGGATTCAAAATGGCGCCCGATTTTATAGTAACTCGGATTCGGCTGATATTTTATATTTGGGGGTTTTAAAGGATGCTGATTACAAAATTTTGACCTTTTACTTGACTGACAGCATTTTTCAAGATGGCCGCCATGCAAAGTCAAGCGCATTATCATTTTCTTTGAAAAATACCGTCGTTTTGTACTTGTACTTGCAAAATTTAAAGTTTAGCACAAAGTATAAGACTTTTATAAATACAACAGCCACGATAACGTCCTCGCGGGCCGCACGCGGCCCGCGCACAGAGCAAAACTATGTCTAAATTCTTTTCAAGAATCGAGAAGCTGAAAACAAAACTGAAACTTGCTGCAGAGCCTGTGATAATCACTAAAATACTTATGTCACTGCCCGAGCCATTCAAGCACTTCAGGTCAGCCTGGGAGTCAGTTTCACCTGAAAACCAAAACCTTAATGAGATGATGTCACGTCTATTGATTGAGGAGGAGAGATTAAACTCAAGAGAGGAGGTGGTTGCTTTAGTTGCACCAAAGAGTAAACAAATTGTGACTTGCTACAACTGTGGACGCTCTGGACACTATGCCAAATACTGTAAAGAGAACGAAAAAAGAGAGTGCTTTGTGTGCAAAAAGAAAGGGCACATTGCAAGCCAATGCCGAAATAAAAAGAAAGAATTCAAGAAAACACCTGTTGGAAGCACTGACAATAAAGATATTAATGCATTTATGAGTTTATCCTGTCCAGAAGAGCTACAGATGAATAATGTTTGGTATATGGATACTGGAGCGAGTGAGCATATGTGTGGCAAGAGAGAATTATTTGAGAATTTAACTGAGAGACAACAAATTTCAAAAGTAAAAGTGGGAGATGGCAACTTATTGGAAGTAAAGGGAGTTGGAACTGTAGTAGTCTATGCATGGGACAATGAGAAATACCGAAAAACAATTTTTTCGAATGTGTTGTATGTTCCAGAACTAAAGTTTTATTTATTATCAGCCGGTCACGTGCTTGATAAGGGATTTCATCTTTTTTCAAACAGTGAGCAATGCCAGTTTGTTGACAAAAGTGGTGAAATTCGTGCAGTTGCAAATAGAGTCAATAAGTTATATAAAATGGACTTTGTGCAGAATGAAACGCAAACAGTTAATTTCGGAAACAAAAAATCACAAACAGAAATTTCCGAACGAAGCCATTCTGAGTTTGACATTTCAAACTGTCATTTGAGTGAGAGGTTAGAAAAACTTTCCGATTGGCATAAAAAGTTAGCACATCAAAACTTAGAACAAGTGAAACACTATTTACGAAAGGAAAACATAAAATTTGAAGATGATAGCAGTGATTTTTATTGTGAAAATTGTCTGAGTGGAAAACAACACAGACTTCCATTCACCAAGAGTAGTTCACGAGCAGAGACACAACTAGAAGTCATTCATGTCGACCTTTGTGGCCCCATGGAGACCACATCCTTGGGTGGTAGCCGCTACATGATGGTATTGAAAGACGATTATTCGGGCTATAGAACTGTTTATTTTTTAAAACAAAAATCAGCGAGTGAGGTTAGAAAATGTTTTGAAAAATACATAGCAAAAGCAGAGAGAGAAAAGAGCAAAAAGTGAAAAAGATACGCACAGATAATGGGAAAGAGTTTGTCAACAGCGAAGTGGAGAATATGCTAGAGAAAAGAGGAATTATACATCAGAAGAGTTGTCCATATACTCCCCAACAAAATGGACGTGCAGAGAGAGAGAGTTTAGAACCTTAGTGGAGGCTGCCAGGGCTATGGTTCATGGAATGGAGAAAAAATTCTGGGCTGAGGCTGTAAGTACAGCAGCTTTTATTTTAAATAGAACAGGCCCATGTCCTACTTCAAAATTGACACCATATGAGGTCTACCATAACAGGGAGGGATGTGATGTAAAAATATTCAAAGAGTTTGTGAGCAAAGTTTCCATACATATACCCAAAGAAAAGAGATTGAAGTGGGATCCTAAAAGTACTACTGGATACTTTCTTGGATACGCCGAAAATATAAAAGGCTATAGAGTGTTTGTGCCTTCAACGCAACAAGTGGAGATCCAAAGAGATGTGATATTTTTGCCAAAGTTGGTAGTCACTAGCTGCGAGCATAAAGTACCACAAAATGCTGTTACTAACGAGAATTTCGAGATAGAGTCAGAACATAGAAGAGAGTATTGAGATAGAGATAAAAACCCTCAGTTCAGCCACAAATTGAAGCATATAGATGTTAAACTACATTTCATAAGAGAAAAGATTACAAATAAAATTGTTAATTTAGAGTATATAGGAACAGATAATCAAATTGCAGATTTCTTTACAAAGCCTTTAGGCCGTATTAAGTTTGAAAAATTTGTAAAAGAGTTAGGACTATGTAATGTAGAAGATAATTAAAATTTATTAAGTATTCATTATGATAAAGATACTGAGTTGTAGGTACTGAATAGAAACTTGAAGAATAAGTGTATCGTAGAGATGAATATGTAATATTAAGTTAGGCAGATTATTTTATTTAAGTTTTTTTTTGTAAGAAGTTAAAATCTCAAGTTTTAGAAGTAATGTTGTTTTTGTTTTTTGATAGATGTTTATTATTGAGGAGGAGTGTGAAATGGCAATATATAAGTTCTAGGCTATATTGGTTATCTGTGTTAAAAAGGTGTGTCCGTTCTATATCTATACTATACTCTGTGAAATGTATCTGTGTCTGTCGAGAAGAAATAAAACGCTTAATGCTGAGTTAACATTTTGGAGTTTTTAATACAATATCCATCAATCCTGATCATCGAGGTGACCGGTGTGACTCTAGAAACCATAGGAGTGCACAAATAATAACTTGCTGTACTTTGTTAAATTTAATTCTTATCGTCATTTGGACAGGGATTTGCTAACTAAGCAGCAATTTAACGATTAAATACAGTGAACAGAAACGGGTTCTATTTTTTCGGCGAGTCAAGTGCAAGTTCAGTCTTCTGAGCTAAAGGTTGTGGGTTCGATTCCCACCTGGGACAAACATTTGCGTGATGAAAATCGATGTTTGTTCTGTCTGGATATTATATTGTATTCTATGTACCTACCAAGAATAACCAGCCAAGTGAGAGTCCAACTTGTTCTCGAAGGGCTGCGTATCATTATTTATCTATAATAAGAACCAAATACGAAACGGACTTGCGCACGAAAGGTTCCGTACCATTATCAATAATCATCGCATCGTGTTGTTCCTGTTTCCGTACCATTATAAATAAAAACGAGCAAAAGATCACGTTTGATATATGGGAGCCCAATAAAGATTTACATTATTCTGCTTTTTATTATTTGTTTTAGAGGCAATAGAAATACATAATCTGTTAAAATTTCGACTGACTAACACGGTTCATGAGATACAGCCAGTGCCTTATTTCATAAATAGGGCACTGGTGACAGACAGGCAGACAAACAAACTATTGTTGTATGGGAATCGGAGCACCCTTAAATATTTATTTTATTATTATAGCGGAAACAGAAATACATCATATGTGAAAAATTCAACTGTCTAACTATCACGGTCATGAGATACAGCGTGCTGACAGACGGGGAGCGGAGCCATAGTAATAGGGTTCACATTTCCCTTGGGTACGGAATCCTAAAAAGTATCTAAGTATTCTATTGGTTATCTGGTTCCCGTAGTACAAGCTATGCTAGGTTTGGGGTTAGATGGCGTTGTGTTGGCACACTTTATTTATTTTATTATTTCACTTTTGTATGCATACCTATTTTTGTAAAGATATTATCTTCAATCACAATCATATTATGATTAAAATATATTTTTGTGTTTATTTTACCTACACCTTTATACAACTGGGTACATACCTAGATACAATTACACTCATACATACCTATAATGTGTTGGAATACACTGGTACATAGAAACTTCAAAACTGGAATAATAAAATTCGTTAACAACTTGGAATCACTTTATTTACTCATAATGTAAAATCAAGTAATACAGACAAGAAGTAAGTACCTACATATTATGAAAGTGAATTAGTATAACCAATTAAAAAGTAAGATCAAATAGTTATCACCACAGATATTAAAATAGTAGTACCTACTACTATCACTAACACTGTTCAAAAAGATTTTCACTCTACATACTCACTTTCAGCAAACCTTCAAAATGGTCAATTTTTGAAATAATTATTGAATAATATAAATTAACAGTCAGCTAATTTTTTAATTTCGATTTCAGATTCAATATTTTAAAATAATAATTGTTCATAAAGTGGTGTGAGGCTGGTCTAATTGTTACTCATTAAGAACTTACTTATTTTAGATATTAATAAGTTGCATCATAGCACCTAAATTCTGCAAATAAATACATATACAAATATTTAAAAAATATATAAATATTTATTTATAGCTTGTCTCACATCACTTTATTGAAACATAAACAATAAACCTATATAACACAAACCAAAAACTACCAGCTAACTACTACTATTGTCTCTAATTTTTATTGTTTTTTGTGTTAGTTATATTGCAACATCCTTTATTTTTATTGCTTTCCTAATGATTTTGTGCCTTATTATTTCTTCTATTTTCTTATTTCCAAAATAACTTCCCTTCATGCTGTGTTAACATGTCCCGGTTTGCAGGACTTTGGTTAGTGCCCTTGTTTGGTAGACAAATGTTAGTATCTGAAGATTGCAGGTGTTAAATAGTTTCCATTTGACATTGACGATTATTTTACCATCCTTTATCATTTCTTTAAATGACCAAAACTGTTTACAGGCACATTTCTGTAAAGATTATTATAAAAAGATGAATTAAATTAACTAAAAAATTAAGTAACACAATAAAAAGATATTATAATTATATTTATATTTAGGGATGTTAAATTTTACTCTGGCAATTCTACAAAACTGTGTGTAGTGTGTACAACTATATAAGTATTATAACATAAAACTACCTACTAAATTAGTGAGTAAATCAATGTGAATTTGAAAGAAAAATGTGAGTTACCTTGCATCCCTACAAATTGATCTGTTATTTGTGTATTTATTTTTAAGTTTTAATAAAATTACATTGTAATGAGTTTTGAGTCAATTAGTTATTCATCACAGCGAATAAGATTGTGGGAAAGATTAGGTAGTACCTATTAGGTTTTATGTTTCACATTTCATGATACTCATCATGAAATGGCAACAGGCAGACCATATCGGTTGTTGAACTGATCTGATAGGAAAGAAAAGCTTTTATTATTAGTTCATATTATGTAACATTAATATAACATGTTCTTTACCATAGTTTAAGCAAGTATTGAATAAATGTTATTCTATTCTTTCAAGGGGAAACCACAAATCAAGACACAATGTAGGCTAGCCCCTTGCTAGGCGGACCAACAATCTGGTAAAAGTGATGGAGAGCCCATGGATATTGGAGGTGAGCAGTCGCCCAAAGTGGGACTCTCTGGGAAAGGCATATGTTCAGTAGTAAACATCTTCAAAGTGGAATGATGGTGTTGGTGCTATAATAATAATAGGTTTTTTAGGTCCAAAGCATAACATTACAATGATCGTATTATTTCACTACAACATTTTGTCTTCCTTTATTTCTATGTTGCTCTCACTCCAGTCCAAAACTAAGTCTCCTGCACAGATTAGTAGTATGTAGCAAGGTCTCCTGTCTGTCTTTACGGTTTTATTCCAGAGTGCAATACAAACCTTTGTTATGGGAATACTATAATTTATAGTATTTATACTATTCTTCCCCAAACAGCCCGTTCGGATATATAAGATATATAATAAACAGAATTCGCCCTAGATCAGTGCTGCCAACACTAATTCGCAAAAGAGAGCTCAAAGGTCGTAAAAAAAGAGCTAAAAAAGGGCTAAAATTTTCAGTAAAATAATAGCTAATCCAAAGAAATACCAATTTCTGTTTCAATGAAAACGATTTTGCATCTTTAACATACTTTTTGCACTTTATTTGATTCAATAAGTCAGCCTTCTCGGGGTTTAACTCGCAGCGACAATAACTACAGTATGCTTTGGGATTTTTATTACTCGCAATCTTGAAACGGCGCCTCTTCTTCAAAGCCATTCATCACGGAGTTTTTGACTAAACAGCCAAATAAATGATTGTTTCGATCAATATATCTACAACACAACACCAGCACCACCCAGGCCAATAGTTGCCAATGCTCAAAAGTTGAAAAGAATTTAATTTATAAAAAAACGTACAAACAAAGGAGATTGGACTAACGGAGTTCGTGCTACAATTTTAGGAAAATTTCCCGTTTTATAGAATTCAATTAAGAATAGAGAAAAAATATCTATATTAATAACATGGATGAAATAAAAAAAAGAAGGATTGAGTTTTGATTGACATCGAACTGAAGCCCAAAATGGCGGACATATTACATATGTGTGTCAGGTGAAAGTAGGGCGACCGGCTGCGTATGATGTGAGTGTGTGCGTGTTCCGCTCGTACGTACGAAGCGTTTTGGCTTCCTAAGGGTGTTTCAGTTTCGGATCAGACGGGATTCCCTCCTTTTTTTTTTAATAGCTCCATGATTAATAACATAACATTTTGATGTCAATGACAGCCACTTTTTTGGGCAGATCAACACCACTTTCTTTTATGTGGTGTGAGCAAACTAATGATTATTTTTATTTGTAATAACTTATAGGGATAGCATTTGACCACTTTCTCACCCTGAAGGTAAGTGATGACATGGCCTACAGTGGAGCGTTTGCCTAAAAAAAGTATGTAACTAATGAAACAAAAAGAAGCCAAAATCTTTCCAAAGAAGGAGCTAAGGAGCTAAAGACAATTTTTTAGAGCTGCCGATGTGAAAAAAGAGCGGTGTTGGCAACACTGCCCTAGATACAAACAAATTTGTTAAAAACACAGAGTACGTTGGTATAAAATGATCGATTTTCGGATCGAATCGCATTCGCAACCATGCGATCAGCATTGCGGATCGATTCCACATTGCGAATATCGGATTGTGATCCAAACATTGCAGTTTGCACACAATTGGTATTTAAAATATAAAGTACATAACGATGCTTATTTTACCGGACCGGACTGAGCGCGGGTGTGACGTCATCGTGAGGACAGCGTAATCTTGGATATCAAAAAAAGGGCTAAAACTTCTCGTCGCTATAACTTCGGAAATACTGTATGTATTGAAGGGAAATAAAAACTAATGTAATGTACATGATCTATGCTACGATTTAAGATGAATTTTATAGTGATATTTTGACCCATTTGTGTTCTCCATTGTCGGTCCACCTGATGGCATTTTGTTATTTTAGGTTAATTAACCGCATTGTATCTTTGCCCAAATAATGTTGCCATCTCATACAAATTTTGTTCAAGGAACGTATACCTACGTCTCGCATATAAATTAGGTAGGTAATTATATGGTTTTCAAGTAGGAGTGCACTGTACAAACCAATACAATAATGCGTATTCTGCGTTACATGTAACGATATTTCTTGTTTATTGGTGTTCAATAAAGTATTATTGTATTGTATTGATATTTAATTGTTGTTTTATCAATCACAATAGTTGACGATTGAGCTAGCAGCGTCGTGACGCGCCTCTGTCGTTTAACTTCTGTCACTAGCTCTATCGTAATAGGGGGCTGGTTTCAGTGTTGCCAACCCTAACAGCCTAAAATACAATACGACAGCCTAAAAAAACAGTAAAAAACAGTAAACATGTTCATTCCAACCATAAATCTACTGTTTGAATAAAACACGCTAAAATTCATAAAAACGGTGTTTAATGTACAATCTACACTGTACATACTTTTTTTTATTCTAAAGAAAATTTAAAAAGTGCTCAAAGAAATTAATCACATTTTTAATCTTCTTCCGAAAGTGAGCAGTGATAGGTATTCAAAGATATATTATGTTCAGCTATAAAGCAAGCCATTTTACCTTCAATTAGTTTTGGATTTTATAATTTTTGGACTTTAGTTCGTATTTAATCCCTTTATTTCTGTTTAGGGGGAATTGGTCATAAGATAAATCACTACTCATTGTTTTAAAATGGTACCACTTTCGAAAATACGCAATAAACAAAATAATTGATCCCTCAGGATCTTCCCGTATAATAATGTAGAGTAAGTAATTAAGTAGCAGCAACTCTTCTATGCGCTATGTTGTATGTTTATTGCAATTTGTATCAGATGTCCCTAAAATTAAAGAAAAACAGTAGAATTTGTACCTAAAACAGAAAACAAGGTTGCTAATCAAAAAACAGTAAATCTACTGTTAAAACAGTAAGGTTGGCAACACTGGCTGGCTTTAAGTTGATTTTTTCAAACGAATACAATCTGAACGATTCAATCGTCTTCATACTTTTGAATCGATTCAAATTCGTATTACATTTAAATCGATCTTCATAATAATCGAACAATAGCGTCCCTAAAAAGGACGCCACGCCACGCCGTTTGTTTTTCTTTCTTTTCAATCTTAACTTTTGAAATACAAATAACTTTTCTTTGCTTTTATATTGTAATTATTACATAATTCATTTAAAAACTTGATAAAAATTCTTCGTGAAGAAATTATAAAAACGTAAGTACTTATTGTGACAATGAATGTTTGTATTACGAGAATGTGAAAAATGACTTCAAAGCTGGCAAACACTTTGTTAGAAAACGTTAAGCATAATGTCTACTGTATTATTTGTGAAGTGTGACAAATAACGTCAATAATCTGAAGATATTCACTGCTGAACAATTGAACATAGACTTCTCCATAAAACTCTACTTTAGTCGCATATCATACTCCCCATGATACGCATTAAAGTAGTATTTTAGGAACACTGTCATAATCACCGCACTAAGCATGAGTTTGTAAAGATTTTATATACTTAGAAGATTGCTATTAATTCCTGCATATTTTCCTTGCCAGCTCTTCCTGTACATAGGAAGAGGTGGAGTCGTACTATTCATGCAAGGGGTTATGATTTATATTACATCAACATTCTAAAGGCGTCCACTGCTGAATACAAGTGTCCACCATAAATGGTACTAAATACTTGTCATGGGGAGGGTTTGCTAATAACAAGAAACATTGTGATTGCAGTGTTTATGAGAAGAATACTGCTACCTATTTTCTTTCTACATATGTCATCAGCCAGCTTTAGGCAAATTGGGAGGAGACTATGTGACTACATGGCAGAGTATGAATGATATCACATCATCAGTCAGAAGATGGATATTGTCTTCTGATGGATGATGTGATGTGATAGCTTATCACAGGCCCCCCTCATAAAACACCCCTTGAATGCTTATCATAGAAGAACTTGCCATAATCACTACCATTGGTGGGAGGCTTGGTAATTGCAGAAATTTATACGTGCCTAGAAAAATGCAGTTGCTTATTCTTTGGATATTCCCAAAACCAACTCTTGTTGCACAGCCATGTGGTGTCAGTTTGCGAATAGGGCCATCCCATCTCTTCCCATGGGTGCCGTAAGATGAATTTTATGCATTAAATAAAATCATCAATTGGGTAAAATCATTAAAGCAATTTTAACAAACTAATGAAATTTATAGTTTTTTTTATTGCACACAGATATCATATAAAATGTGTTTAATGTTCTTATTACAGATTATTTATGCATGGATCTCGTAGTTGCATTATACTTACTTGGGTTTATGATATATATTATTTTTAGAATCACGCTTCTTTGTCAAAAAATACTATATAAACTCATTTATATTATTTATATTATCTGAATATTAATATTGTTTATTTACTTTCAGATTGAAAAATGAACATGATAAATATAAAAAAAGCACGAATGGATATTGTCTGTGTAGCTTCAGGTAAGTGAAATTATAATTATTATTAACAATCTATTGAGCATAAAATGTTCTGCTATTAATATTACATTCGCCTGTGTCAAACTTAATTATGTGCTGTTCATTTTGTAATCTGTAGGCCTAGCACAAATAGAGTAACGTTAACGTAAGGCAGTCATATGGCATTTGAACTGCCCCCCTATTATGTTGAGTTAGCAGCGCTGCTGACACTCGTCTGCCGTTCAACTGCTGTCAAAATTGTATGAACTTTGACAGCAGTTGACGTTAACGTTACGCGCGCGTAAATATTCATGCTAGGCCGACTGAGCTCTCTAAGAAAAGACTGGCAACTCTCAACCTAACCTTATTTATTTAAATTTTAAATTCTAACCAAAACTGAAATGAATTTGTTAAAACTCTTATAATTAAAAACTTAAACTAAAAAATAAAACCTAAAACTTAATTATTGCAGTTTACACTGTTATTATGATTAAGATCTTGAATTATTGTAATAAGCTAACAATAGTATAACAATAAATACTACATATTGTACCTACCTATAGGCTTCATAGTTTTTAAACATAATTGAGATACCTGTATTTCTTCAAGTTATTATGTTTTATAAAATCACATTCACTCACAAAATGAAATTTAAAATTAAAAGCAAAGCAGGATTTTGCACTGTAATAACGCCACATAACTTCCATTCATTTTTAAGTTACTTATTTATTCATTCGGCGGCATTATAATACACCACAGAGCAAAAAAAACCTCTAGATAGGTGCCTTATTAACACTTCTCATTCAGTTTAAGCATGTCAGGTATTACAATGAAACCTGTATGGTTAACTGCAGATGAAATATATTACAATTGTCTTGTCATTAGTGCCACTGCTGTTAGCTGTCACATGCTGTGGGTGGGTGGATATATTTTTATCGATAGATTCACAGTGGTATTCATAAACAAAGGGAGAACAAACCCCCAAAATCTAACATTCGAATTTAACATAGAGGTTGAATGTTGAATCATTCTTCTTTCACTTTCATAGCATCCTGCCTTTGACAATGTCAGAATTGTTAGATAGGAGGCTACTTAATTTTGTTTATGAAATGCATAAAACTAGACTTCGCCACACAGCGCCTGAATCATCCCCTAGAGGAGCCCCCATCTTGACTATGAATTCCAGTGTAATATGAGTTAGGTACCCAGTAAGATACCTCTTACCTGATTGTATCATTAGGTAAACTTTTTAATACCTATATCTTTTGTGTGTATTTCTATGTGCAATAGTATTATTATAAAATGTATCAATAATGTATCTAAGTATTATATCAGTTATCTGGTTCCCATAGTACAAGCTATGCTTAGTTTGGGGCTAGATGGCGTTGTGTGGAATGTCAACATATATTTATTTATTTTTATTTATTTATTTTGCTTAGTTTTATGCCTAGATGGTGCTGTGTGAAATGTCCATACATTTTTTTTGTTCTATTCTATTCTAGGTCGACAATGGACTGCAGATAAACATACCAGTATAACTAAATTAAATAAAATTGAATGTATTGGAATTGGTCGGTCATATTTGCGGCTGAGGTACAGTCCATCTAACCTATTTTATGGCAAATGTCATCATCAGTTTATATTATGCATACATTTTACTATACAAAGTATATCAATAGTTTATCCTCAGTTTATGGTTATAATGATTAAGTTCAATCATATCAATTATGACAAATCCTAACCTATGTTAGGCGTCCAAAGGAACGTTTTATGGGGGAAACCTGTGTTTAGCAGTGGACGTCTGCTGGCTAATGATGTGTGGTAGTTTAATTATATTTATAATCTATAGTTTGAAATAGAAGAAAAATAATATTTTAAAACTAAAAAATATATTAAAGTTGCGAATATACAGGGTGATTGGTTCGTAGATTATATCCTTTCAGAGTGTGTTTGAGAAGATCATGGGCTATCGTCTAAGCTTTACATTAGTTTAGCGATTATTTTTAATTTTTGAGTTATACCATATTTTGTAGAAATTGGGAAGATTCCCCGTTTTCGACCTTAAATTACTAATTTCTTATAGTACGGTACGGTAGTACGTTAACTTATAACTTTTGATTTTAATTTCATAAAAAAAATTTATGACTAATTTCATAACTATGACTACAGAAACCATACAATTTATTCGGGATCGAAAGTAATTCACTATATATAAGTAAGTATATGTAGATATAATATGTAAGTATATTATCGGTCACGTGTGGACCAAAATTTTTGAATTCTAACATTTGTTTGGTAATAATAATAACTCCGAAAAATAAAATAACTTAATCAAATGCTACAATATAATATTTAATTAAAATAATGAAGTACTGTTTTTAATTAGTACAAACAAGGTATAAAAACGTTTAAATGTATCAAAATCATCCGTGCCAACCGCGTTAGGCGCCGCGGAAATCTTCATAATTTTCAATAAAAATATTTTCATTTACAGTCTATACTCTTTAATAATCATCTATAAATGATGTACTATCATGGGCTCAATTAATGCTAATGAATTAAATTACATCCTTTATATAGGGAAGTAGGTATATTCCTAAAATTATTTAGTAAGTTTATAAGGTATTTTATTTATGTAGTTATGCTTGTGCGACCCATCTTTAACTGCTTCGACAAATCCTCTCCATCTAAAGGTTGCCTGGAAGAGATCGCTTTTAGTGATAAGGTCGCCCATTCTAACACGTTTCTGTAAAATTTGTTATCTTTCTTAATTGTATCATTATTTGGTGTGTGCAATAATGTTTATTTATCTATCTATCCATTTTAGTTGCGTAATGCTAAGTGATAATGCTATCCCACGAGATCTATTCCTGTATCCAGAATAATAGAATAATAACTATTGTCCATTAGTACACACTACAGCTTCTTATTCCCACAGGATCTATTCCTGTGTCCAGAATAATAATTATTGTCCGTTAGTACATACTACAGCCTCTTATTCCCACAGGATCTATTCCTGTGTCCAGAATAATAATTATTGTCCGTTAGTACATACTACAGCCTCTTATTCCCACAAGATCTATTCCTGTGTCTAAAATGATAATTTTAATCCGTTAGTACATATACTAAAGTCTCTTATTTAACTTAATAATTTAATATAAATTTATTGACGTCATGCTGACCCGCCCCTGCTTCGCACGGTTTTTTTTTATTTTTTTATGTTTTGGCTCCACACATAATGTATTTAAGGAGTGTCAAATATTGTAATTTTTCACAGTATTAGAATATTTCACGTTAAATCAAGTCTGAGTCATAGTCATAGTCCAGTCTAAGTCGAGTAGTCATAGTTCAGTCGAAGTCATGCTCCAGTAAAGTGGTGGCAACTTTACTAGAAGCTTCTATGGAATTTTGGAATCAACACGAAAAACCACGTTTTGGCCACATTATATCACTTGCCCACACTCGTGCTCGTAATTCAGCACCTAATGGGTAAAACGCCACCAATTTTAAACATTAACACTGGAAAAAGTACAAGTTTTGAGAAATAATACAATGCAACGACGTGAACTTTTCCGCGTTCCCGCCAAAACTCCTTCGCACGGTTTAATTAGTTTAAAGTCCTAACTCTATTTTTGAGTAAGAGAGAAGGATGTCAGGCTGCGCCTGCCTCCCTTCTATTGCCGTCCCGTCCATTCACCCTTTTCCTCTATTTTTTTACCTTTCATTTCTTCCCATCTACAGGTTGAGTATATTTTTATTGTCATTTTTTTATTTGTTTTTATTTCTATTTTTTTGTTTTTTTTTTATTTGTTTTTTTATTGATATAAAATTGATAAACAAATATAATTATAATATGCGAACAAAAAAATTTTAAATAAAAATTACATCCTTATTGCTTAGGCACCCCGCACTTGGCCGTTTTAGAAAACAAAACGTATTCTAAATGTTATTCTGCATAATCAGCTATAACCATACCAAATTTCAGCAAAATCCGTTTAGTAGTTCCAGCGTGATGCGTGTGAACAAAGCGTGTGTCAAAGGGACAGACATACAGACAAAAATTAAAAAATTGTTTATATCCTATATCGATTAAGAAGCGTAATGCAGACAAAATTTTCCAAAAATATTCTATGTACAGATTTAACCCAGTTACAGTTTTATTATATTTATATTGATTGATTGATTGATGATATTGCGTTTATAAAGCTTTCCTTCGGGATAGGGTTTATTTATCGGGATAAAAAGTAGCCTATGCGTTAATTTAGTATATTAACTATTTCTATTCCAAATTTCATCCAAAGCTGTCCATCCATTACGACGTGAAGAAGGGACAATATTCAAAATTAATGAAAAGTAAATTCTGTAACGTTCTTCTGAATGCGTTGAATTGTTTTAAAATTTGTATATTATATTATTCTTTTAAATTTTAATACTCGCCATAGTTATGATAGATATGTAAACAGTCTGCGCCTATAATAGGCATGATGACTAAATATTTTTTATTTGATAAGTTAATTATATTCCTCAAAAGACAAACATTTGTGAAAACAAAAATTAAATATTTTAATAAATGACCAAGTTTCAAACATTATAAAAACCGGAATAGAAAGAGATAGCTCAAACGGCCAGTGACGTCAGAGGAAGGTCGTTATAGTATCTTACTTAAACTGTGTTAGCTTTTCATACAATCTCTTTGTCATGTGACGTCACGAGTAGATTTTTCATAGTAACTGTGGGGGCACTCTGTTTCGCGAGAAAGGGACAGGAGATGCCTAGAATTTTTAAAAGCTTATTACTCCGTGATTTATTTACCAATTTCGCTTATTTTTTCAATCATTGCATTTTTAATCTTTATGAAAGTAATAATTACTTGTTCATTTTTAATAGTAGTCATCATGCCTATAGTGGTGACATGAACCATGTTAATCTTAAGCTGAGTTGCACCAGCTTACTTTAACGCTAACTATAACCGTTCCACGCTTCGCGGGGCGGGCTAATGTGAAAATTTGACCGTAACTTTAACCGTGATTGTGGTGCAACTCAGCCTTAGGGCTTCGTTCTCTATATTCGATTAAAGTTACGATTACCTAGCCAGTCAGTGATACTGGGGGCCTAGCACGAATATTTACGCGCGCGTAAGTGTAACGTTAACGTAAACCAGTTGTATGGCATTTGATCTACCCCCCTATTACGATTGAGCTAGCAGCTCTGCTGACGCGCGTGTGCCGCTCAACTCCTGTCAAAATTGTATGAACTTTGACAGCAGTTAAGCGGCAGACGCAGTCGTAATAGGGGTGTTTTACGTTAACGTTACATTTACGCGCGCGTAAATATTCGTGCTAGGCCTACTGGTCGGGACGTAAAGGCGGCGAGTAGTTCTTCCCAAGTTTCACGAACGAAAACAGAGTTATGATCAGCTACTCAGTGGGTAAAAATTTAGGGTGATCTGTAGCAACGTCAATTAATAGTCACTTTGACTGCTGTCAGTGACGCCATTTTGGGTTCGTTTTTTATTTTTTTGACATTTTTATGTGCCAACTATATACTGCGGTGCGGTAGGTGCCCTTCAAAGAGTATTTATTCCCTACCTAAAAACAGTAAGTAGGTAAGGATTTACCTTTACAAAAAGGGGTATCAACTAATTAAAGTAATGTAATGAGGAATGTAATACGAATTTAGATTACATTGTTTAGTTCAACGGGAAACGTAATAAGTAATACCTATATAGGTACCTGAAATATGGTTTTAACTCGACACAATAATCAAAAATAAAACAACATAAAATAAAAATATCATAATATATAGGTATTTAACATATTATAATTGTGCGAAAACTTTTTTAGTCGTCATCATCATCATAATCATCAGCCTGAAGACGTCCACTGCTGAACATAGGCCTCCTCCAAAGAGCACCCCTTTGAGCGGCTGCTAGCTTCTTGCATCCATCGGCTCCCCGGTTCTGAGCGGACTGTTTTAGTAATTAAATACAATAATTTCTATGTTCATAAATATCTGATCTCGAAATAGAAACAAGAATGGTATTCGATGTTTTATAGCAGTACCGTCTGCTTAGCGTATTCAACAGAATTCGTAGTCTTCTGTTCCGTTCGCCTTAATGGTTCAGCCACTGTCGATCTAAAAATGCGAATATATACTTAGTACCTACAAGCAGACTCTAGAATCTAGGTGGCCGTAATTTAATTTGCTATACCTATTCAATGACAAAATTTAGGAAGTTAAATTATTATTTAAATATTATTAGAAAGAACGGCATATTATAAATAAAATAATAATAAATAAATAACGCCCAACGATCACATACATAGATGTTACATTATTATGTTGTTTAATGGAAAATAACGTTAAATTTGCGTGCTATTTTTTATACATCACTACCGATAAAAACAGTTGATATAGCCTTGTAACAGCGTAGTGTAGTAAATAATAAATTCTATAATAAAATCGAAGCAAATTTTTTTAAGTTACGTCGTTCGTTTGATTTGAAACGTCAAATTAAACAATATATGTACTACGTTTTTCAAAGTTACGTCAGTCATCCAGTCCGTTCGATCACAACCTTTAGGATTGGTTTTTCACTAATAGTTAAGGTAACCAATGGTTAAACACTCTTAAGGCTGGGTAGCACCATCCACAGTTAACTTTAAAATACAGTCATAACTGCAGTTAAATCACCCGTTAAGCAGAAATGCGTTGCACCATTTAAGTATTGTCAAAATGACGTCATAATTTAACTACACAAAATTGGGTGGTTAAAGTAAACGTTATAGTTAAAAGCTGTCAAACAGAGTTCCTAACCTCACAATAACTTTATCAAATTACAATTTCCTTGTCAAACTTGTTATCAATTAAGTCTCTACTGCGAGAAATTTTGTGGGAAAGTTCCTCCGACAGTGAAAATGATGAAGAGTATGTGGGGGTCAGAAAGAAAAAAGTGTATCTACCTAGAACTGATCGCTTCGCTAAGTGGGATAAAGATTCATTTTTAGCGAGATTTCGAGTAACTAAAACGGTAGCGAGAGCGTTAGCTCTTTGTTATTGACGCGAACTAATAAGTAAGTTTATTTTTACAGACAATAAGTACCTAGGTAGCCTTAGGTTACCTGTTATTTATTCTAACAGAAAGAAATTGGTTAGGTTTATTTAGGTTGACATGCCTGCTTAGCTGTACATTATATCGGAGGCACAGAATTCGCCCTATTTACGATTAATGATCAAAGGAATTTTGGTTTTTTCAGAAACTGCAATAATTCCGGTTCAACTAATTTTGATTGCATTAGATATTAGATATTTCGATAGCTATGACTGTATCCACAGAGCTTGTAATCTGCAATAAAATTAAAATTCAATAGGTGTATTATAACATGACGTAAATGCAGAACTCAATTGAAAATAAAAAATTAAGCATGAAGTAGGTCTTATGTTGCCCTCTAATAAGTAGGTACTTACAGTTTGAGTCTGGGCAGTCAATACATCATCATTATAATTATACTGCCTCATTCCCATCAATAGAAGAAGGCATTATAGACCTGATCCAGTTTACAGAATCTTCAGATGTTGGTGGCAGATGAGGTGGCCTACCTCATGTTCTTCGCATCTCCTGGCGCTCTTTGCTAGCTTCCTAGGTGCACAATTACTCATTTATAAGTAATATAATTATACTTTACAAAATAATTAACAAGATTCAAGCATTGATATTGTTAAATTTAGATAGGCAGAACTGTAGTAGCACAATAATAACAACCATACCTTTTTAGCATGTTTTTTCATGTTTTCGAATTTGAATTTTAGTTGTTTCATATTACGGTACACATGCCCTTGCGAGTTAAACTCGTTTTGGATTACATTCCATGTACAAACGCTATAAAAATATACTAGGTACTTAATTGCTATTCAGGACTAAAAGCGGTTCTCCCATTTTTTTCTCTTGCATTGTATACTTCACTAATAAATAAATAACTAAATAATAAATATGTGTGGACATTACACACAGTGCCATCCAACCCCAAACTAAGCGAAGGTTGTACTAATGGAACCAGATAACTGATATATTACTTAGATTAGATACTTAATAATAAACTAAATGTATTAAAATTACCAAGATTTTAGTATCCAAATATACTTCAATTAAACAAACGATACGTAAAAAAAGTTGGTCTGCCATTGCACACCCTGCCGGAAGTACCTAGCAGACCTTTACGAAGTGCTTTTTACACCATTTACCTACTTTATCGAGTATCCCAATGAAACCTATGCACATTAATAGCCAAGGTGCCCCTGATAATAAATTAAAAAGTGTGCCAGGTCTAAACTTCCCGGAACTTAGTGTTAAAGCATAAGTTGGATTGCCATGACCCAGCAAGACCGGAATTGGCAGACATGTTTTTTTTTACATGTTTAAGTGTCAGCTAACGATCTAAAAATAGCCTATGGAGGTACTCGATGACGTAGGTATTTGTATTATATTTGTGCTGTAGGATCTTGCACTATTACCAGTTAAAGTAATATATTTAACGCAATTACATTAAATATGGAATAATAATATATCTTTTGACTTTTTTAATTGTGGTTGAGTGACGGGTAAAATTTTGGCGCAACATTTGATACTTCGAAGTTGCGTCAAAATGACACTCGACAGAATTTTCATAGACAACATGATTGAAATCGTAGAGTATGTAATTAAAATGTTGTTCAGTTAGGGGTTTCTCCAACGATTGTTTATGAAAGTAAAAGAGAAATGATTCAACATTCAACCTTAATGTGAGAGTTCAATGATAGATTTTGGGGGTTTGTTCACCCCTTGACTATGAATACCACTGTGCCAAGTGCTTTCTATTTATACTACTAAATTTTTAAAAAATTGGTAACAATAAAAGATAATGAAACTTTTGCAGTCAAGAAGAGCATTTGCTTTTTTTTGTTGGGTCGAGAGTCTCTTGTCTTTGTTTTTTTTTTTATAGAACCTAAACATTACATATTTTGTTTTTCTCAGGAACTACCCATCAAGCTAACCCAAAATTTTTGGGGAATGGGATCCAGTGTACCGCCATCGCCTGTATTGCAGGGGTACTTTCAGTAAAAAAGAATCGATCGATATTAACTTCTGAAGATATTTATACAATTTTACACAATGGAGATAGGATGTATGTGGCTTTAGAGCCCTTAATTCCTCGATACGTATCACCAAGATATTTAAGCCCGGATGAACTACCCACTGAAATCCGTATTGGGGAAACAATAACAATAATTGATCATGTAGCAAATAATTGGATTCATAGTGATGTATACCCACGTAACATAGAAGGCAAAAAAAATGTGATAGACAAATTAAAAAGCGCATTAGATCAAGTCGTATTTTCATTGTCACACAATGATAATACTGACAGTATTTTATTTACGGGCTGTGGTGCCACGGTGTGTTTTTGGCGACACAACAACCGGTTTTATTTGTTCAATAGCCATGCGGTTAACGAGTTGAATAGGACTGATTCAAAAGGCGTAGCACGTTTATTTGAAATAAATAATACCGAATCTTTAGCAAATACGCTAATAAATTATAATTGTGATTATAAGGGATCAGAATACTCTATAAGTAGAATACGGGTATGTCATGATTTAGAAAATATTTCGGCGTTTTCATCTCAAAATACTCAATTTACTATAGAAAATGACTCTGCGTCCCGTATTACCATTTCAACTCAAAACTCAATAACTGAACAGTGCAATATGGATACAATTTCCTTACATAGAACACAAGAATCACAGTCCATTATAAATGATGTTTTACCTTTCATTTGTGCCAAACCCATTCAGTCAGCGATAAGTAATGAAATAAATAATATTACGGAACGTTCGACGCAAAAAACGCAATCGTCGTTAAACGATCTCTCGGTATCCGTTCTAACTGCTTCAGCTGAGAACGCTTGGAATAAAAGATGCAGTACTGATACTATTTCTATATCATCTCAAAAATCTCAATCGATTATGAATGACATCGATCCATCTATTCTTCCTGGGCCTATTCAGTCAACTGTAACACAACATAACTACGACAACAACAACACACGATTAAACTCGCACTCAACACAACATTTAAGCGACAATGTTTCGACGGAATTGACAATAAACGATCTATTAGCATCCGTTCATGTGACTTCATCAGAAGCTACTGTAACTAATCAATGTAGTATTGATACGGTGTCCTTGCCAACGCTAGAATCACAATCAATAATTAATAATAATCTGCCTTCTATTCTTCCTAAATTGATTCCGTCTACTGTGGATCATGATATTTTACAAGACAATATTTTGACGCAATTGACTTTGAACGATATAACAGCATCAATTCATACTACTTCAATTGAAATCATTGTACTCAATCAATGCAGTATTGATACGATTTCTTTGTCAACGCCGGAATCTCCATCTATTTTACCTTCCATGCTTCCTGAACCCGAGCTAGGGCCTGTAAAAAAACCAAAACTAAATAACACAACTCTTAAATCAAATATCAAACACATTGAAAGTGATCCAAGGCACAAAATGTCAGATCCAGTTGTGATACTTGAAAAAATAGATGATTTTAAATTATCTATTTTAAAGCCAGTGGTGGTAATTGAACCTTTGACAAATAATACATCAACAAAAAAAGGCCGACCCAAAAAACAAAAGCGTGGTAGAAAATCTACTAAAGAAAATGCTCATTTAGATGCTGTTACAAAATATAATTTAAAAAACCCACAAGTTCATATAAAAGCAGTAAATAAGTATACTGAAAAAAAACCAGAAATAAATCGAGCGTCAGTGAAAAAATATGCAGAAACTAATCCAGAGATAAATCGAACAGCGGTGAAAAAATATACTGAAACTAATCCAGAAATAAATAGAGCGGCAGTGAAAAAATATACAGAAACTAATCCAGAAATAAATAGAGCGGCAGTGAAAAAATATACAGAAACTAATCCAGAAATAAATCGATCATCTGTTATTCGGTACACACAAACAAATCGTAATATTGATGAACCGTTGCGTAGATCGAACAAATTGATATGTGAAAAAGGTGGTGAAGAACTTAATACAATTAAATTGTTTACATTAAAGAAAACACGCCTTAATTCGCCAGACATTTACGTTTGCCCACATTGCCACACTCGTCTGTTTGATGAGGAAAAATTAAGAGTTCAGTGGTGTTGTGGGAAAAATGCATATAATGTACTTCAATTCAACGAATTAAATGAACAATTTTACGAACATCCAGCATTTGAAAAAAGACCGCGTGCATACAATAATTTGTTTGCTTTTTCGGCTTTAGGGGTTAGTCATGGTTTTCAACAACCACAAGGCTTAGCATTTCTAAAAATACAAGGTCGTGTGTATCATCGCGTTTTTGACCTGGGATACAATCAAACTGTTAATAACATTGGATTATACATAAACGATATTTCGGAACGCGAATGTTTAGCTGCAGGACAGGGTTTGGACATGCAAGTTATTAGATCAATCACTAACTTCTTGCATAATGTCAACCCGTTCATAGAGTGTTTTAAAAGATTAAGCTTGGAACCTTCTTCAGAGGCTTTCATACAGTTTGAAAAAACTTCTCGTGCGACACACGGAAACATTTTAGGCGACCAGCCCGTGGGAAGAGAAGTGTCTGCTATAATTTCTACAGACCGTGAGCAATATACCCCGCGATCTATAGCTATTTGGAAAATTGGCGATCGTAAGCCTCATACAGTGGACATTATGCATCCCTTGTATGAAGCTTTTCAATATCCACTTTTATATCCTGAAGGCAATCCAGGATGGTTTCCCGGGAAATTAGATAAAAACAGCAACAAACTCACGCAAGCCAAGTATGTCAGATGTCTTTTGCTTTCTGAAAATAGATTCAGTAATCTTGGACGTTTGTCAGAAGAGTGGTTAGTTGACATGTATTGTAGAATATGTGAAGAACGATTGCGATATTTAACACACATGCAAACGCAAAATAGAAGTAACGAAATGAGAGTTGCACCACTCCAAGAAATACTCAACGATGAAACTATTGACAGAGATAATTGCGTCGGTAAAATCTTTTTACCGTATACATATGTTGGATCACCGCGTTATATGAAAGTTAAATATTTAGATTGCATTGCATTAGTAAATAGATTAGGACCTCCATCTTATTTCATAACATTTACCTGTAATCCTAACTGGCCCGAAATTAAACAATCAATTGCTCCAGGACAGCGCGCAAATCCTCTAATCTGTGCTCGCATCTTTAATTTACGCTTAACAGCACTTATACGTGACATTCGCTCCGGACTATGGTTCGGCAAAATTGAATATTTAACATATGTGATCGAGTTTCAGAAGCGAGGACTACCGCATGCCCACATTTGCTTCAGGGTCGAAGGTGGAGGTCCTATTCAAAACGTGGATATTGACAAAGTATGTCGCGCTGATATACCTGGTGCATCAGAAGCTGACGGCAGGTTGCGTAAAATTGTAGTTGATCATATGATTCATGGACCATGCGGTCCGGAGAGAGACAATCTTCCATGTTACGACAAGGAAAAAAGAAAATGTACAAAAAGATTTCCAAAACGCGAAACTGACGTCACTTTCTGTGACGAAAAAGGTTTTATTCATTTGCGCCGCGACAGTAAAAACGAAGCTACTATTAAATATCGCAACAGAGAGCTTTTAGTTAGCGACTTGTGGGTTGTTCCGTACAACGCTGCTCTTCTATTGAAATATGACGCACATATCAATGTCGAAGTTTCATCGCAACGAAGTATCATCAAATATTTATTTAAATACATAACTAAAGGCCCTGATGAGGCGCGAGTTGCTATTGTTAGCGATCAAAATAACGAAATTGAAGACTACATAACAAAACGATATATTGGATCGAGTGATGCTGCATGGCGAGTTCTAGAGTTTGACGTTACTTCCCGTGAACCTAACGTAAAACAGCTATCAGTTCACCTAAACAACCAACAATCGGTGTTCTTCAGACCCAACAACATTGACGAAGCTACCACTCGTAGTAGTTCAGACTTAATAACATATTTTAACCGACCCTCTGGTGAAAATTTCGATAATCTCAAATACGTAGATTTTTATGAAAAATTCATAGTACATACAAAACGACCTACTACTACAAAAACTCAAATTTATGAAACAACAAACGGCAAATTTGTTACTGCGCGTCAGAGAGGCGAACTCGTTGCACGTTTGTTTTGGGTAGCGCCTAATAGAGGGGAACAATTTTACCTACGTTTACTGTTAATCGCATATGCGTGCCGTAGTTATGCAGATCTCCTAAATCTCGGAGGACCCGATTGCACTACTTTCCAAGAAGCTGCTAAAGCTATAGGACTTGCAGACGACGAAGTAGAGTATGAAAGAGCTATGTTAGAAGCATCGACATTTTTCACAGGCTCCCGTCTGCGCAAATTTTTCGTAATGTTGGCAGTCAACGGTATCGCGGTTGCATCAATGTGGCATACATTTAAAAAACAACTTAGCGAAGATATTTTACATAGAATGCCCAACGAAGAAGCACAAGCGTACAGTCTGTGTTTAACACAAATAAATAGACTATTGCGGAAACATGGTTTAAATCTAGAACAATGTGGTTTGCCAGTCGTAGAAGACTGTACAACAGAACTAAGCAGAGAACGCACAGAAATTGACGTAGATTCATTGCAATCTATGGTTGATAATTGGTTGTCTAAGTTATCTGCAACTCAACGAGAAATCTTTGATTATATAGTTCGCCTGCATAGTGATGTACAATTTCGAAATTCAAATCCGTCGAGCATCTTTATACAAGGCTTCGGCGGCAGTGGCAAAAGCCTTCTGCTTAACGTCATCGCTGCTCATATACGTGCAAACTTACGCGGTATAGTTTTGTGCGTTGCCAGTTCAGCAATTGCAGCGCAAAATCTCGATAAGGGAACAACTGCTCACAGTTTATTCAAATATCCTTTGAATATCGATGTCGACATTGAAAACACCTACTGGGGGTTGTCCAATGGTACTCAAAGAGCTGAATTAATTTACAACGCTGACGTCATAATTTATGATGAGGCACCAATGGCACACAAATTTTATATTCATATGTTAGATAGATCGTTACGCGATTTGATGAATTGTAGCAAGATTTTTGGCGGAAAAATTATGATATTTGCTGGTGATTTCCGACAAATTCCTCCAGTTGTTACAAATGCCAAATCAAATTCTGATATTTTAAATAGCTCCGTCAAATCATCCCCCTTGTGGCAAAAATTAAAAACATTTTCATTACAAGTATCACAACGCTGTAGAGACGACTCTGAATATGCAGATTTTGTTCTAAAATTGGGATCCAACGAATTGCCTTTTGAACCAATACAAATAAGTAACGGAAACGTTCAACGTTTAATCTCATTAGAATCAATAGAACATGTTTCGGAATTGGACGATTTAATCGATTTCGTGTTTCCATTTGCAGTGCACGAGGAACCGGATATATGTGCAAACAGAGCTATTTTGTGTACCCGAAATGATTCTGTACGTGAAATAAACTCTATAATATTAGAACGTTTACCTGGAGATACGCTTCATTTCTATTCGATAGATAAAGTTGAAAATGATAATGCAGATCAATTATATTTAGGACCGGATGCATTAAATAGGCTACAGCCACAAGGACTTCCAGAATTTGACTTAAAATTAAAAATAGGATGCGTGTGTACAATAATGAGGAACATTAGCTTCGCCTTAAATTTGATAAACGGTACAAAGGTTATTGTTACAAATACATCGCCCCGTTTGATTACTGTACGAAAACCAAATGAACAAGAAGAGTATTTAATACCACGTATTTTATTTAAAGCACCAGTTGACAAAAATTCTCCGTTTGAAATGATACGTAGACAATATCCATTAATGATCTCATACGCTTTAACCGTACATCGTGCACAGGGGCAGACTATAAATCGTGTAGGAGTCGATCTTAGATCAGACGTCTTCAGTCACGGACAATTGTACGTAGCGTTAAGTCGCGTACGTGAACGAAATAGCATTAAAATTTTAATACACAAAGATCGTATCATAAACGGCAAACCCTATGCTTATAACGTAATAATACCTGAACTTTTATTATAAATAATACATGAAATTTAATAATTCTTGATAAATATAAATTGGTTTATGATTAAACATAATACAACTATACACACTTACACACATATTCATGTAACATAACTGTTTTTTTAATGCAGAAAGTATCTAATTATTTTACCTTGTAGTTTTCTTATGTAGTTTTTTTGTTATAAAATAGTTAGAAAAAAAATTAATATATCATTTATCTTTTTTGCCAAAAAGAAATACATTTTCCGATTTTCTTTAATAGGAATTGTTTACTAACCAAAGTAGAATACCATTTTCCTCTTCACTAATATGATATTTCATTTATCTTTATCAATGTAATAATTCACTGAATTCAGTAGTCTGTAGTTAGGTGGATGCAAGGCCTATATTCGGTGGACATACCCAGCTTTTAAGAATTTTAAATATTGCTATTTCAATTGTACTAAACTGTACCGAATGCCTACTACTAAATACATTTTATACAAGAATCCTGCATTTCTTTAATCGCGTCTAATAAGTTATGTCCACCTTATACGGGGTACCACGTTAAAAAACACGCGCCTTCAGCTGAACCTCTAAAGCCCGTTTCACATGCATACAATTACGACACGACCACTATATCAAGTTACTATGACTGCTTTCAAAATAAAATACGTAGCATGCAATGTCGACACAGAGGCGAGCCAAGACCTTATGCATACGGAACGGGCTTTTAGGTGGTGAGGAATACAGCTCCATAGAGTAGATAGAAAAAATAAAATCAAATTTAAATTACATATTCATATATTTTAAAATGATTTTTTTTAATGGAGGTATTCAGCGAAGTTTCCGCAATCATACTCCTGCATCTATGGAAAAACACCGAAGTGGGGACAAAAGAGAGACGCTGCTTCTGCCAGGAAGACCCACTACCTTTGAAAGGACTACAGCATAATTACCAGGTACCTTTTATCTATTTATTTAAATAGAACGTAAATAGATAGCCAACCAAAATTATAAAACGAAATCGTCAAAGTAGATAATTACATTAGACAAAATTCGCATGGAAACTAGCTCTGTCAGTATTAGACATATCGAAATATCGGATAATGTATAGAGACCATAGTAACACAAAAGCAGAGTGTATGCCACATCAGAACTTTGACCCATTTGTTAAGGAAAATGAAAACTTGTGGCACATTAACCACCGAAAATTCTCGTAAACATAAATTGTGTTTCAGGTGTCCACGAGTAAGAAGCTGGAAGCTACATTACAAGAAAAAGCCTTGTGGAGCCAATAAATATTTCAACCACAAATTACTCCAAAGCAATGGAGGTAAAGCTGCGCAGCATTAAGCACGCGAGGAAAGTGCCCCTGCCTTCACCACCGTGCGACGGTTCACCCGATTGTAAATATTTCATATTAAAGAAACAAAATCACAAGGTGAGACAAAAGCAGATCAGCTGGTAAACAATAAAAAAAACTGTCACTACTATAAGTCGGAACAATTGAGACAAACTTAAGACTCCAGCAGCAAGCAAAACGGTGTGACCATTCTGTTGTAACTCTTACTCCATTAGGTTAGGTCTTATATGAACTGAGTAAGCATTATATCCATACATCACACACATCAACAGCCAGACTGTCAAATGCTCTCATTTGACAGTCCAATAATTGCAACACATAAAACACAAATTAAATAAAAATACAAAAGATAATGGATATGCTAAATTATATAATAATCAATATATAAATGTTTATTTACAGTTTCAACATAGCTGAAGAGGCTTCCAAAGCTGCGCAATGAACAGTCAATGCTGTACATCATAGAAAAATCTTTGAACTGCAAAGTTGGACCTTCAAGTGCCGCGCTGCTGTAGCCGACTTTTACACCAAAGCACATATTCTAACAAAAAAGATAAAGTTACGGAATTCATTTGGCGTGCCACCGATGACATAGGTAAAATTCCAACTAACAAAATTCTACCTTTAATCTCACATCCACATCATAAACCGAAAGACGACCACCGCTGAAAATATCTTCGTCATAAAATAATAATTTGATATTAGATTCGGTGCAAACAAGCCACTGACCTCGGACACTGGTAGCCAACGACAAACAGATCACATGCTTCTTCATAATAAATCAATTATGTAAGGCCTCATTGCATACATTTAAGCGGGCACGCGCTATCTACTACTCGCTACATCTGACTATTACGAAACACGAGACGCCAATATCCGCAACTGATACGCGCAATTAATTCAAAACCGTGTAATTGCACAGCAGAGAGCAGGATATAAAATAAAGCAATTTCAATAAATTGCCTATCGCGTGCCACTGCTATGAAAGAAGCGTTGACGCACGTCAGCAACCAGTGGTTGTGATCGATGGCCCGTTTGCGCCGAACCTTATAAGAACAAAATCATTTAATTGTACAGAATTCAAATTGTATGGGACCAATGATAGAGACTACATTATACGAGTGTATTGCTTGGGTACCAGTCCGCTGCAATCACATAGGCATAATACACTAAAAACAAATTAAGTCAATAACAGAAAAAATGTTAATGTACCAAATTATAATTATAACCATCACATTGTATCGATATCTATTTACAGAGTATTGACATGGCAGAAAGATTCCAAAGCTACATTATTGAAACAATCGATGCCGTACATCGTAGAGGGACCATCGAACTGCAAACCTCCAAGTTCCTCACCGCTGTAACCGACTTTTACACTGAAGCATATCTCTTAGCAAAGAAGATAAAGTTATGGAACTCATTTAGCGTGCCACCGAGCCACCAATGACACTGGTAAAGTTCTGAATAAAATTTTATCACAATTAAGGCCAGGGTCTTCGTGCTTCCTCTATCTCGCTCACACATTGCAACATTTTTGAAAGTATTAAATGATAGAACTTACTTATGGAAACTACCAGCATTGAAAGATCTGCAAAATAACGTCACAAATGTTCAACAACAAAATCACATTAATCCAAACAAGATTTCATACATTAAAACTCAATCTCTAGGTGATTTTCACTTTTCCTGTGTTAATGCATGAAAGTTTGTTTGGATTTATATGTGATTCTTTTGTTGAACATCAGTGACGTTATTTTGCAGGTTTTTCAGCAGTTGAATTTTTCATAAGTAAATTCTACCATTGAATAATGTCAAAAATGCAGCAATGCGCGAGCGAGATAGAGTATGCACGAAGATGCAGGTCTTAATCCGATATTCACATCGTAAACTGAAAGACAACCACTAGGTTAAGGGCCTGCCGAATTGAATATTTGGCCGATCCATTCGGTATACTTTACGCCAATTTTGGCGTACTTTCAAAAACCACAAAATTTTAAAACAGCTCCACTACAGTGGTTTTTTTTTTAATTTCTTATTTTATTTTATGACCTATTAAGTTTCCGCAATCATACTCCTGCATCTATGGAAAAACACCGAAGTGGGGACAAAAGAGAGACGCTGCTTCTGCCAGGAAGACCCACTACCTTTGAAAGGACTACAGCATAATTACCAGGTACCTTTTATCTATTTATTTAAATAGAACGTAAATAGATAGCCAACCAAAATTATAAAACGAAATCGTCAAAGTAGATAATTACATTAGACAAAATTCGCATGGAAACTAGCTCTGTCAGTATTAGACATATCGAAATATCGGATAATGTATAGAGACCATAGTAACACAAAAGCAGAGTGTATGCCACATCAGAACTTTGACCCATTTGTTAAGGAAAATGAAAACTTGTGGCACATTAACCACCGAAAATTCTCGTAAACATAAATTGTGTTTCAGGTGTCCACGAGTAAGAAGCTGGAAGCTACATTACAAGAAAAAGCCTTGTGGAGCCAATAAATATTTCAACCACAAATTACTCCAAAGCAATGGAGGTAAAGCTGCGCAGCATTAAGCACGCGAGGAAAGTGCCCCTGCCTTCACCACCGTGCGACGGTTCACCCGATTGTAAATATTTCATATTAAAGAAACAAAATCACAAGGTGAGACAAAAGCAGATCAGCTGGTAAACAATAAAAAAAACTGTCACTACTATAAGTCGGAACAATTGAGACAAACTTAAGACTCCAGCAGCAAGCAAAACGGTGTGACCATTCTGTTGTAACTCTTACTCCATTAGGTTAGGTCTTATATGAACTGAGTAAGCATTATATCCATACATCACACACATCAACAGCCAGACTGTCAAATGCTCTCATTTGACAGTCCAATAATTGCAACACATAAAACACAAATTAAATAAAAATACAAAAGATAATGGATATGCTAAATTATATAATAATCAATATATAAATGTTTATTTACAGTTTCAACATAGCTGAAGAGGCTTCCAAAGCTGCGCAATGAACAGTCAATGCTGTACATCATAGAAAAATCTTTGAACTGCAAAGTTGGACCTTCAAGTGCCGCGCTGCTGTAGCCGACTTTTACACCAAAGCACATATTCTAACAAAAAAGATAAAGTTACGGAATTCATTTGGCGTGCCACCGATGACATAGGTAAAATTCCAACTAACAAAATTCTACCTTTAATCTCACATCCACATCATAAACCGAAAGACGACCACCGCTGAAAATATCTTCGTCATAAAATAATAATTTGATATTAGATTCGGTGCAAACAAGCCACTGACCTCGGACACTGGTAGCCAACGACAAACAGATCACATGCTTCTTCATAATAAATCAATTATGTAAGGCCTCATTGCATACATTTAAGCGGGCACGCGCTATCTACTACTCGCTACATCTGACTATTACGAAACACGAGACGCCAATATCCGCAACTGATACGCGCAATTAATTCAAAACCGTGTAATTGCACAGCAGAGAGCAGGATATAAAATAAAGCAATTTCAATAAATTGCCTATCGCGTGCCACTGCTATGAAAGAAGCGTTGACGCACGTCAGCAACCAGTGGTTGTGATCGATGGCCCGTTTGCGCCGAACCTTATAAGAACAAAATCATTTAATTGTACAGAATTCAAATTGTATGGGACCAATGATAGAGACTACATTATACGAGTGTATTGCTTGGGTACCAGTCCGCTGCAATCACATAGGCATAATACACTAAAAACAAATTAAGTCAATAACAGAAAGAATGTTAATGTACCAAATTATAATTATAACCATCACATTGTATCGATATCTATTTACAGAGTATTGACATGGCAGAAAGATTCCAAAGCTACATTATTGAAACAATCGATGCCGTACATCGTAGAGGGACCATCGAACTGCAAACCTCCAAGTTCCTCACCGCTGTAACCGACTTTTACACTGAAGCATATCTCTTAGCAAAGAAGATAAAGTTATGGAACTCATTTAGCGTGCCACCGAGCCACCAATGACACTGGTAAAGTTCTGAATAAAATTTTATCACAATTAAGGCCAGGGTCTTCGTGCTTCCTCTATCTCGCTCATACATTGCAACATTTTTGAAAGTATTAAATGATAGAACTTACTTATGGAAACTACCAGCATTGAAAGATCTGCAAAATAACGTCACAAATGTTCAACAACAAAATCACATTAATCCAAACAAGATTTCATACATTAAAACTCAATCTCTAGGTGATTTTCACTTTTCCTGTGTTAATGCATGAAAGTTTGTTTGGATTTATATGTGATTCTTTTGTTGAACATCAGTGACGTTATTTTGCAGGTTTTTCAGCAGTTGAATTTTTCATAAGTAAATTCTACCATTGAATAATGTCAAAAATGCAGCAATGCGCGAGCGAGATAGAGTATGCACGAAGATGCAGGTCTTAATCCGATATTCACATCGTAAACTGAAAGACAACCACTAGGTTAAGGGCCTGCCGAATTGAATATTTGGCCGATCCATTCGGTATACTTTACGCCAATTTTGGCGTACTTTCAAAAACCACAAAATTTTAAAACAGCTCCACTACAGTGGTTTTTTTTTTAATTTCTTATTTTATGCAATTTCCCATTATATTATGAACATTGCCTATGAAATTTGAATATTTAACTTTACTTGATTAATATCAAAATCAAAATAACCTTAAAAACAACGACAAGCAAAGCGAAACAATAAAAGTCTTGTGGACCACACACGCAAATGTTGTAATAATTTTGTAAAATAATAATTGTACTTCACTTAACAAACACAATAAAGTGCCTTTTTAATTTAATTTTGTTTCTTTATTAATAAATAAATAAACATTTTGACATTTCGAATAACAATAATATTTTCTTTTCTTTCCAGGATGAATAATTTTCTAAACACTGTTGGAAACACGTCTGGCTGAGAAGATCGCTGCAGTCCCCTGTCATGCACGCTACACGTCCTTTTAGGCTATTCGTTAACTTTCAATAATACAAAAGTTAAATTTTATATACAGTAGTTAAGTAATGCAAATTACGTTTTTAATAGTACTTACGGGATATTTAACGTAGTAAACAACCGTGAAAGTTTAAAACAGTGTAATGCAAATTACGTTTCTAATTTCAAGCTGTATTTACTGTTTAATCATGTTGTGTCACGCAAATAATATTATATTGATTTATATAATCTAAACCACATTATAACGGCGCGGAGCAAAGCGGTGTGATGCTAAATGGATAGTTTCACCAAGTTCAATTACTATTAAAATGTAAAATGATATCAGTATTACGATATTGAAATGATATAAAATAAAAATTAATTTAAAGCATATTACGTTTTTAATTTAAAATATTAAAACCCAATTAGAATACTGAACAAAGAGAAATGATGCTCTATAAAAGATCAGTGGGCATCTTTTCTAATAATAATTCTAATAATCGGAGGACTCGAGGCAGAAAAACCTATTACTTTCAATTGCGTTTATAAAATTACTGAAATCTTAACTAATGATGTTATTCGAATACTAAAAACTGCATATAACTGCATGTTCTGGGTGGGAATCGAACCCACAACCTACCTATATAGTTCTGAAGAAAAAGCTACTACCACCTGAACTATCAGACCAGTCATAATAATATTAACATAACGCATAAATTTAGATCAAAAAAGGGAAATTTGTTTATAATACCTACATCCATATCATCATAAATAAAACAACATATTCATAAAACATAAAAATTATATAATCTATTAAATTTATACATCAGGAACGCCAGGAGGCTCCGCTGCACTCCGCTCAGTAGGCGGAGCTTTTATTTCGGACGACGACCCCGGCGTATCTTCGGCTGAAGTCACAGCTGTAATAAACAATTAAAATTAATAAAAAACCTAAATAATAATACATTATCACTATGTAAACATATTCTAAACCATATCTAAAACTTTCTGTAGGTATCTAAAGGCCAAAATGATACGAGAACTATGTTTCTCGTATTACCTTAGTATTGGTCTAGGTCTGTATATTGGTCCAACAGTACCCAACCCAGAACAAGTAATGTATGTGTGTTCACCATAAAAATCGATCCCGTCACCACCTGATTATCAGGCGACCTGCTCAACCACTACAAAAAAAATTGGATAAATTAGACCCAGATTAAAATTAATAATTAAAGAAAAATTCAATTCTAATTTGTATTTCCATTTTTTTTAACAAATGAAACTAAATATTGCTAGCCATGCTGCTATAATAACATAAATATATGTATAATGTCTAAATAAGTATGTATTATATAATAAAATTAGATTTTTAAGCATTTTGTGATCATAAGTATAAATTTATTCAGTTATTTTGGTTATTTAGCCAAAACATTTTAGTCAAATTTTGAAGAAATTTTTATAGTATCAATAAGAACATAATACCTATTACCTACTTTTTTTTGCCTTTCAAATAAAAATACTAAATCATTTATTTATTAATAATTTTTCATAAGACAATGTGGACTTTTAGTACTATAAATTTATACACAGTATTATCGTTACCAATGGCGCCAAGAATTACATCAATATTTTATGAAAAAAAAAAAAAAACAATGAATCTAATTTTTCCTTTACAAATTAATCTGTAAACTCCTATTTAAATCAGTAATTTTCAAAAAATATTAATACCTATAATTTAAAAAATACATACTTTCTTCACGGACGTGGATTTGACAAAAACCACGCCCGGAGCGTCTCCATGCCTGGCGAAACGGACGGGGCAGAGTATGTTCCGGCGGAAATGTTGGGTGCATCGGGGGGTACATGGGAGCTGTTGGTGGGTGCATCGGGGAGTTCATAGGAGCGTACGTCGGGGCGTACGGCGGAGTGTAGATCGGGGGCGGGGGGTACGTCGGCACCCACATCCAGCCGCCGCGTTGAGGCCTCCTCACGCCCCGACCGCGATGCCCTTGCACCCGAGCACGCCCCTGCGCTCGTCCCCGTCTGTACCCTCGTCCACGAGCCCGTCCGGCAACAGCATCAGCAGGCTCGCCTCCGCGATTACGCTGGCCACCGGCATCATCCTTGTTTTTTTGTCCATAGTAACTGTAATAGTAAATAAAATAAATTAGTTTTATCTAGCGTCTTATTTCCCGATAAGTTCAATCTAGGGCTCTTCAAGTATATATAATAGGTATCTTGAAGGCAAGCATGTATCACTGCAGTCACTTTCCATCATGTGAGATTGCGGTCAAATGCGGGCTATTCGGTAATTCAAAAAAATAGATTATATCCTAGGTCTTATTTATTCCATGATAATAATATAATTATGTATATCACGGGTAGTCGATGGATGCAGGAGGCACGCAGCCGCTCAAAGTGGCGCGCTTTGGTGGAGGTCTAGATTCAGCAGTGGACATCTTCAGGCTGATGATTATGATATGATAATATACACTTATACATCCTGTATAACCGTCGTTAGTTTAAAAACATAGAATACAAAAACACTTAACGTTCACATTTAAAATTTAAATGATTGCTTTCAACAAATAACAGAAAAAACCGCCAATAACCCAATTTTTTTCAAAAATATGTATCCTACTTACAAAACACTTTAAACATAGTTAATGGTATGATAAGAACCGTTAAATGAACTTAACACTTCAAATTACAACTGCCTAGCACTCATAAAATTTTCAAGTCAATTTTTTTTATAAGGATCTTTTGATAAATAAATACAAGACTGTTCAATAAAAAAAACCAGGAAGAAACATTGGAAACATAGCTATTTAACTACATTATTACTACAAACAGAGAAACATAATATATAGATATCTACTCTAAAAATTACTAAATTAATATATTCGATAGTGACCTATTCAAAGAAAAAACACATTATAGTAAATAAATCAGTAACACTACGTTTACATAATATTTGAATAACAAATTCAAAATACTCACATATTAACAGTTCCGTTGTTTGTAAATTCCATTTTTTACCGTTTTATTTTTACTTGTTCTTTCTGGGTTCAAACGGTTACTGCACTGAATGTTGAATTAAATGTAGTTCGTTACTCGAAAAATACCGCGAAATTTTTTTTTTCGCGCCATACACCGTACAGTGCTACCAGTTAACAATATAATTATGAATTTTCCCTAACTTTTACTGACAAACACAGAGTAACAATAGTTTTTTTTCTATTATGTGATGACATAGAACTGAAAATAACCGCTATGAAAAAAAAAAACAGTTTTCATCTCTTTTAAAGAATATATTATAGGAATATGAAACTTTAATCTGAATACAAGATTTAAAAATACGCTAATTTTATTTCGCGTCTCGTGTAATTTTTTTTACACAATAATATCCAAAGAGCATGCATAATTCTTCAAAGACAAAACAATGGTAGGATGTCTTAGAGCACGTATAAATGGAGATGTCTAGGCAAGGCGAACCCCTCTGCCCGTCATATGGTGCTATTTGGTCATACACATTATCATAGTATGCGTATAAACGCTGCGTAACTACACTAGATTATATAACGGTGTGCGTATTATAGGATGGTGTACAGCGACAATTTCTATCCAACATATTATAAAAGATAAATTAATTGAAAAACAATCAAGTACAATACAGTAGGGGCATTGGATATGCTTGAAACTGGTCGATAAATCGACATACCATTCGTGAGTTACAGTTGGTTACAATTTATTTAAAAGAACATTCAGTTACCCAAAATAGAGTTTTGTTTTAATTATTTTGTTATTGCACAGCAGCATTGTCTTGTGAAAACAAAATATTTTTAAATAAGATTTTTAATATTTTTAATTAAAAAGTAAGCGTTGTAATCAAGCAGACGACCAGACGTTCTGATTTCGTGTAACTGCACAGTCACACAGTCATACACGGATATACTATTATATATTTTTCTATTCTTAGTTTAGTAACAATAGGGTGTTTTTGGCATGGATGTAATAAAAAAAGGAAGGATTGAGTTTTGATTGACATCGAACTGAAGCCCAAAATGGCGGACATATTGCATATGTGTGTCGGATGAAAGTAGGATGACCGGCTGCATATGATGTGAGTGTGTGCGTGGTCCGCTCGTACTTTCGAAGCGTTCCGGCTTCCTAAGGGTGCTTCAGTTTCGGATCAGACGGTATTCCCTCCTCCTTTTTTAATAGCTCCATAGTTTTTGGATTGTAACCTATTAAATAATTATTAGTCGTTAATTTTTCTCAGAAGATTAGGTTCATATTTAGACGCTTAGATTGAAAAGTTGGAAAATTATGACAGTCCCTAATTAAAGTAATTAAGTTTTCGCGATAATTCAATTAAAAACCCTGAATAAAAAAACTAAAGCTCAGTTTCCAAACCAAACTTTTTACAGAAGGTAACGATAAAAATACAAAGCCATCAATAAAAATATGATAAAAACCTAAAACCTTTAGAGAGACGAGGTAGACCCACCCGTACAGCACACACGCAAACCGCACGTATAAACGCACGCCGCACACCATCTTAAAACACGCACACCATTATATAAATTAACGTAGTTACACAGTACCTACACGCACATTATGATATTGATCGCCATATGACCGGCAGAGGGGAACGCCTTTCCTTGCCACCTCCTTTTTTAAATGCACTAAGGTCATATAATAATGTCATTTTGAACTTAAAATTTTCATTACATTATATTTTTACATCGAAAACTAACTAACTTCAAAATGTATTGAAATGACATTCGCTGCGGAAAAGTTAGCGATTTCCGAAATGTCATTTCAGTACATTTTGGAGTTAGCGTGAGGCATTAGCGTTAGTGGTTGGTATCTTTGCTAGACCCCCTGATATGGCCGCGCCGTGGGCTTATTGTTGTTATGTCATAATTTTATAGTTTGTTTTTTACCTGAGTATTATAAAGAGTATTATCATAAATCTGTAAAAAAGGCAAAGGGCAGAAAAAAAAATTATTTCTACAGGTCGCTGTTTTGTGATTTTTGTTTGATGGATGCGCCTGCGCCACAAACAATTTTACAGAAATACAGGCTGCGGAGTCCTGGTTGGTCCCGGTTATTTCTTTCCGTGGGTATCATATGCACGTGACACGCGTAACAAGTAAGTATACTACACAAGTTATTCAAGTAAATACAAACTCAAAATATGTTGCAGAAAAGCATATAATTATTACTAGGTACTTATTCTAATTCTCGAGTGACGACCACGAACTGGAAGACGCAGCGTAGGCCGGCCCCCCACTAGGTGGACCGACGACCTGGTGAAAGCCGCGGGGAGCCGATAGATGCAGGAGGCGAGCAGCCGCTCTGAGTGGCGCTCCCGGGGGGAGGCCTATGTTCAGCAGTGGACGTCTTCAGGCTGTTAATGATGATGATGATGACTTATTCTAATCAGAAAAGCATTCATAATGAGCATGAAATAATTACAATATCAAGAACAATTTAATACTCCATCTTTCACCCAGAACACCAAAAATTCTATGCTTGACAGTAATCTGTATTATACATTGATTAGTACCTATTATACACAAGAAAATCTACCTTCTGGCTGTTGTGATGATGATGATGATGATGATAGATTATATTCTCATTTTCATTTTTTTCTCATTTACAGATTAATCAACAAAACTTGCAACTAAAAAAAGTTATTCACTATATAACACTGTTCATCGCTATGGTACCTGCTATCTACAGTTCCAAGTGGCAGATTTGATGCTACTGCACACCACAGGTAATTATTTTCATCATTTTCATGCAAGTCATTCAAAGTTTTACCCGCATAAAAGATTTCAACTGAGAACTAAAGTCACCATACAAGTAGATAAAAGGCAGACTTACATTACAGTTATGCTTTGCAATGTGTTTTATGACTGATGAATTATCATACATTTTTTTAGTATTTAATCCTCTGCCTGTCGGAGAAGCATTGTGAATAAAAGCTTAACAAACACAAACCTCATTAGTAAGGGAGAGAGCTTAGCTCGGTGTTTCCTGTGTGCAGAACTAAAGTTACCAATATGGCTTGTAGAATCATTTCCTACACAAGAGGAATTTAATCCAGGAAAGCATAAAAAGCATAGTAACTACAGTAATCCTTCAGTTTAATAAATTAAAAATGTACAGTAGGTACCTATACCAAAAACATTGTGTAACATTATTATCTTTATCATTTTCAGGTTACAAAAGAAGGGAAAGAGTCAAAAAAACTACCCAAAACCTAGATTTTTACCACCCTATCTGCCCTTTCAGTCTACCTGTGATCATAAAGCATGTAACTGTGCTGCTGGAACTTAGGAAATGATTCCAATAGTGGTAAAGATCCTGTAAGAACTATTAAAAATGTAAGATAAGAAGAATCTAAATGTAATATCCTGAAGAACTGAAACTATAATATTAACTATGAGGTGCTACCTACGTCATGTAAAGATAAGTTGCTCTTTTTATGTAAACTCTATCTTCTCTATCTAAATAAAGAAATATATCTATGAGTTTTTTTTGTGTCCCAGTATAAGGTAATGGTGGTGGATCATCAACTGTTATATTATTCAAATTTAAAATCATTAGGGCAGGATTTATATATCTAGCTACCTAGAACTTTATTCATTTTGGTGGATTTTTCATACCATTATCTGAACCTGACTGAAAAAAATATAGGATTTTTTTATCTTATATAGATAGGTAGGTACCTATAACTATTCCCACCATCAATGATACCTACCCAATTCATCAGTTCTGCAGCTATTTATTCTATCAGTTATCTGCTCCCCATACCACAGTAACACTTTTTAAAGAAATTCTTTGTTGTTCTAATTGCTAAATTTAACAATTTATTATTTGTCATCTTAGGTGCCTACTTTACAAGCAATTCTTTAAAAAAAGGATATATAAAAATGTTACACACAGTAATGTCAATTATTGTAATTAATCTACCTATTAACTCAATTCTATGGCCGGGGTTTACATCAGCAAGAATCTTTTGCAAGTAGTGTCTCGACTGTAGGTAGTTTACATTGATTAACACTTGCAAGCTACAGTGTGATATATTGTGTTTAGATTCTTCTTGTAGGTGGAAACCCACCCTATGTAGGTAAACTTAATGAAAAAGTATTCTTGTCTACTCATTCTCGAGGTAATGGTTGTTATTGTATGCGATTCAGTAGATAGGTAGGTTTAAGGTATTCTTGTCTTACCTCTTACCCCTACCAAATGTATGGTTTAAGGTATTCTTGTCTTACCTCTTACCCCTACCAAATGTATAAGAGCTAACTTTGTTTCAGAAATAGTGTAACCAGTAGCTTTTAGTACATAGTATAGTTTCTATTATTGTAGTAGTTTGAGGAATAAATATAAGAGTTATATTGACATTTAATAAATAGAATACCATTTTTGCTAAGGTTGTATTTAGAACATCTGTGAATAAGGGAATTCTTCTGTGGTAGAAATAGTTTTATTAATTGTTAATCCTGTTGCAGCTAAACTCTTTTGTGTTCACATCGGTGCAACAGCAAACAAAGGAGGGCTGCTAATAGTCACATAAGTACACTTCACATAGTTTCAATATTGGTAGGTATATAGGATATAATTAGCTATGTTGAAAAGCATCTGTTGACTTGATATGTATAAGTGACCTATTCAATGAGAATAAGTTTTATTAGGTCATGGCTGATTTCTGAAAGAGTAATTTTTTATTTATAGGTAAGTACTAAATATTGAATAGGTATTTGAAGTAAACCTCTTAGGAATTGGATAATAACTGTGTAATAATGGTTTGTTTGTATGAGTCCAACTTTTATTATTGTATATAACTTTTATCAAATCTTCACATATATCCAACTTTTGGTTCTTCTGAGTCAGTAAATTTTATATCATCATAATGTTTGTCCTGGTGCTGAATTCTCCACTACAAACTCCAATCAGACTTTTACAGTCATGGCTCATCAATCTTTAAAAAGAGGTCTTAATATACTTGACACAGATGACAAGACTGAAGGGATCTAGCTATGAATCAGGACACCTAAATGGACTATTTTACATCTTTCTACTTATTATATATTTTGTAGTCACATCAAACCAAGACTTTTAATATAAGTATTCAAACATAATAGCAGCTACATAGGTACCTATGTGAGTGAATTGTGAATGCTGCGTCTACTTAAGTAAATAGGGGTTTTTTTTTATCATTAATAGGCTAACATTTGACCACAGTCTCACCTGATGGTAAGTGATGATGTGGTCAACGTTAGAGCATGCTTGCCTAGAAGATACCAGTTCACTACCCTTAAAAACTACATACAATTAGAGAATACACAAGCAAGTGCTTATGTGTGTATGTACACTCTAAGGGGGTATAATATCTGTTCATACTCTTGTATACCTATTTTAATTTTACCTAGAAGGGTTGCATATGTAGATCATGTTAATTTCTCCACTTCACTGCAACTACAATACATTATTACACAGTAGTATACATTGAAAATTCTGTCAAGTATCGTTCTTGGTCTGTTTTATAATCTCTCAAGAGTTCTCTGGATTCCAATGCCTTAAAATTAGTGTTTATTCTGGTTGTCAATCTGCAAATAAATGAATAGGTATTAATACAACTAAAAATGTAAGTTTCTTATGGTAATGAATTTTATTTTCATGGGAATGATTTTAAAGTGTAAACCATACTAAACTTAAGGTATATATCATATATATCTATAAAGATATAATAGTCCTTAAAATTTTGAAACCCACCCTGCAACGGAAGAGAATTATGCAGCCCATTTTTTTTAGATATTCCCCTAGCCAGATCTTAGCACCATGGAAAGAAATGGATGGGGCCTAATCTCACCAAATTCTCACATTATTGGACTACACAGTACACAGCTAATGTAGGCTTTATGATCACTATACACTCACAGAATTCCCTCTATTACATAGGTACATAGATACAAAGTCTTTGTATATACTATCATTACTTAACGATAAGCCATCATCTTGAGTTCTGAATTCTGAAACCAATGAGAACTGAGAACAACACAAAAGATTTACAACTTATATTTTTTCTAGCAGGCGTAACTTAAATGTCTTCTATTATTTAATACTGTAGTAGTTAGCTTGAGTAATAAAGGCATATTGCCCGTAAAAAAATTATGCACATCTAAAAAAATTGCAGTATGTATTTGCAGTTGTAATATTATAATTAAAAAAACATTGGTAAAGTATATAGCAAAGTTCTCTGTGATTTTGAACTCATTTTGTCAAAGAAGATATAATCACTTCGTTTTGGTTGTTGTAATTGTACTTTTTTTTTGCTTTATTATATTTTGGCTCCACACATAGTGTATTTAGCCAGTGTCAAAACAAAAAGTCCAAGTCATAGTCCAGTCAAAGTCCAGTCTAAGTCATGCTCCAGTAAAGTGGTGACAATTTTACTAGAAGCTTCTATGGAATTTTGGAAGCAACACGGAAAATCACATTTCACCACATTATATCACTTGCCTACACTCATGCTCGTAATTCAGCACTTAATGCGTAAAACGTAAAACGTAAAACATTAACACTGGAAAAAGCAGAAGATTTGAGAAATAATACAATGCAACGACGTGAACTTTTCCGCGTTCCCGCCAAAAACTCTGTAATATTCATTTACCCGTCTGTCTGCCGTCAAGCGTTAGCGTATAATAAATAGTCTGCGCCCGTCTTGGGGGTCTAGCAAAGATCGCAAACGCTAACGCTATCGCCAAACGCTAACTCCAAAATTGTATTGAAATGACATTAGCTACGGAAAAATTAGCGATTTCCGAAATGTCATTTCAATACATTTTTGGAGTAAGCGTTTGGCGATAGCGTTAGTGTTTGGGAACTTTGCTAGACCCCCTTTACTTTTATCACAGATTACTTATACGTAGCATGACTTTTATCAAAGACTTTTATCCTCTATCCACAGAGCAACTTAACCCAATTTCTTTACTTGGCAAGGTATTCATAACGCTATGAATGTTGTAATGCCTTACACACTCTTGTTCGTAAAAGTCAAACTTTGCTCCATCTGTATAGTGGTAGTTCATCTGAGTGTATAGTAGATTTTTTTTCTCTAATCTATGCCTCTATCTTAGTTTGTAGTACTTTTTTCTTTGGCTAACGATTTTTTTTCTCTAATCTATGGGGCCAACTGCAACTAAAGAGTATAAATTTACTATTTTCAACTCTTATAGGCAAAGAGCTGTGGCAAAGAGTATCACTTCGTTTTAGAAAAAGGTGGAGTTGAGTCTTTTTGTCTTGGACGCTGTTTAGCATTTTCTGCAAGTGTCAATGCCAATGTCGAGCGAGCAAATGACAGCTGATAACGGCATATTGTGCTGTCAAAGCCATTTGTTATCTGACAAATTATTTTGATATGACATAACTATACAAATGTATTTTTTTTAATTTTGACTCATCGACTAACGCTACTTAGCCGGTAGGTATCAAGTTAGGTAGGTACATAATCTAACCTAACTTCAACACTAACCTATTTTTGCCCAACTGAATATTTTCGGGAATCTTGAATAAAATAGACACTGTGTGAAAAAACAAAACAAAATGGCCGCCATGCAAAATTAAAAGGCGCACACTGTCGAAACTAATAGAAGCAAGCATAGCGTGTTTGGACTCATGTTAAAGAGAACAACGGAGGCTTTTTTACAGTCTTAAAATAATTCAAAGATGGCGGATTCAAAATGGCGCCCGATTTTATAGTAACTCGGATTCGGCTGATATTTTATATTTGGGGTTTTAAAGGATGCTGATTTCAAATTTTGACCTTTTACTTGACTGACAGCATTTTTCAAGATGGCCGCCATGCAAAAGTCAGATAAATTATCATTTTTTTTGAAAAATACCGCTGTTTTGTACTAATTCTTGCAAAATTTAAAGTTTAGCACCAAGTATAACGTTTTTAAAAATAGAACAGCCACGAAAACACCCACGCGGGCCGCTCGCGGCCCGCGCACAGAGCAAAATACTAGTTATAATATATAAAGTTCGTTACCCACTCACTCACTCACTGACTGACATTTTTGTTCCCGAGCTCCTGGAAGTGGTGGAAAAAAACCGAGTATGAGGTTGTATAGAGATCGGTCACGTGACAACCAGAAAAATCTGACATCAGCAAAAAGTCGTCTCCTTGATGGAACCGGTCAACGGCTCTCGGAAACTACAAGTCGGATGGGTGACCTGTTCTAACTAAAGTTGTAGTAAACCCTGGGACGCTTGGAGAGAAATAAAAAAAAATAGGGGTTGCCATACAAAAAAATAAAAATTCCATACAAAATTGAAACGCTTATAAATCGGAAACGGTAAGAGGTAGATGGGGTGTGTTCGACCAAATGTCATAGAGGAGGATGGGCGCTTTCGGATGGTCGTCATGAAAATCCAAGATGGCGGATCCAAGATGGCGGCCATTTTGAAAGTTGGTCCGATCGGGCTGATTTTTTGCATCGGGGGGTTTTTGGGGTCCCTGATTTGATATTTGAAAAAATATTTTGGATCCCGCCATTTTTAAAGATGGCTGCCATACAAATTTTTTTTTTCATTTTTGGCTCATTGTTTCTCGATACCTATGGGAAATTTTGATCCTTTTTTTATTGATTCGTATAAAAATAGACGTTCTTAATTCAAAACATTTGATGACCTGGTCTTCCGACCTTCCATCATAGTGACCATCAACGGCCTGGCTAAACGATGTGAGATGGGTCATATGCGTTCTCAGGAATGTCATAGAAAACCCTGGGACGATTTTAGAGAAAATAAAAAAAATCCAAAATGGCGGAAAAAAAAAACTTCCATACAAATTTAAACCGGAAATGACGTCGAAACCATGATACTTTAGTATAAAAAGCTCGAACTAATATTGTTTGGAGGCCAAAAGAGAAAAGAACACCAATTTTTTTTTTTCAAAATGGCGGAAATTTTGGTCATGGCGGAAAAAAAAAATTCTCCGATCCGGATCAAAATCGATATCTGACGGTCCCCAAGAATGCTGATCAACATTCTAAAATCAAATTTTGACATGCGCCATTTTTCAATAGGGTTGCCATACAAAGGTGATTTTAACGAAATATGAACTTTCCTTTTTTACGCCTCCAATATGAATGTAATAGAAAAGTTGTTTCTGAGGATCAAGTAAAGATGTATAAAGGAACAAAACAAAATACAAATGAAATTGATTTTTTCAAGATGGCGCATGGAGACGTATCGACTTATAGAAAAAAATATCCGATCCGGATGAAAATCGATATCTAAGACTCCCCCTAGATACTTAGCAAGAATATGGCGAAAAAATTTTGATTCCGCCATATTGCAAAATTTCATTCATTTTACCGAACTTTTTTATGGATCTCCAATCCGTATGAAAATTGATATCTGAGTGTCCCTAAAGATACTGATTAACATGCTTTAGCTTCTTTTAGACATCCACCGTTTTTCAAAATGGCTGCCATACATATTTTCAAAACCACCAATGCGACGACGAGCGAAGCGAGGAGGAGCTTCAAACTACCTATCGCGACGACGAGCGAAGCGAGGAGGAGCTTCAAACTACCTACCGCGACGACGAGCGAAGCGAGGAGGAGCTTCAAACTACCTACCGCGACGACGAGCGAAGCGAGGAGGAGCTTCAAACTACCTACCGCGACGACGAGCGAAGCGAGGAGGAGCTTTAAACTACCTACCGCGACGACGAGCGTAGCGAGGAGGAGCTTCAAACTACCTATCGCGACGACGAGCGAAGCGAGGAGGAGCTTCAAACTACCTATCGCGACGACGAGCGAAGCGAGGAGGAGCTTCAAACTACCTACCGCGACGACGAGCGTAGCGAGGAGGAGCTTCAAACTACCTATCGCGACGACGAGCGAAGCGAGGAGGAGCTTCAAACTACCTATCGCGACGACGAGCGAAGCGAGGAGGAGCTACAAACTACCTACCGCGACGACGAGCGAAGCGAGGAGGAGCTTCAAACTACCTACCGCGACGACGAGCGTAGCGAGGAGGAGCTTCAAACTACCTATCGCGACGACGAGCGAAGCGAGGAGGAGCTACAAACTACCTATTGCGATGACGAGTGAAGCGAGGAGGAGCTTCAATCTACCTATCGCGACGACGATCAAACTACCCATTGCTACGTTTACAATGTTTTACTAATGCGACGTTTTTTAATTGGCTTTAGCTAATCTAACCTAACTTCAACACCACTAACCTTTTTTTACTTAACAACTGAATATTTTCGGGAACCTTGAATAAAATAGACACTCTTTGAAGAAACATAACAAAATGGCCGCCATGCAAAATTAAAAGGCGCACACTATCGAAACTAATAGAGGCAAGCATAGCGTGTTTGGACTCATGTTACAGAGAACAACGGAGGCTTTCTTACAGTCTTAAAATAATTCAAAGATGGCGGATTCAAAATGGCGCCCGATTTTATAGTAACTCGGATTCGGCTGATATTTTATATTTGGGGGTTTTAAAGGATGCTGATTTCAAATTTCGACCTTTTACTTGACTGACAGCATTTTTCAAGACGGCCGCCATGCAAAGTCAAGCGCATTATCATTTTCTTTGAAAAATACCGTCGTTTTGTACTTTTACTTGCAAAATTTAAAGTTTAGCACAAAGTATAACATTTTTATAAATACAACAGCCACGAAAACGTCCTCGCGGGCCGCACGCGGCCCGCGCACGGAGGAAAATACTAGTAATACTTATATATCTACATTCAAGATTTTTATGATAAACACTTTCCACAGACCAATAGGTATCATCGAACTTGCCATAACCATTGGACTTCGTTATTATTATACAATATTGTATCAAGAACCTAACATGTACATAGTGTTTTAAATAATTATTAGGCATATTTTGAATGTTTGTAGGTGGTATGGGTGTTGAGGAACAATTTATATGCGCATTTAGACTATTACTAATATGGGGTAGGAACATAATATCAGTAAGTTTATAAATAAAGGAGTAGATGTTATTTTTTGCTGTTGCTGAGGTCTG
>CAUZLB010000019.1:0-88000 GCA_963580505.1 Ennomos erosarius | reverse complement strand
AAGTTGACTTTGCACATATACTAATCCGTAGGATTAGTATATGTGCAAAGTCAACTTCGTAGGTCGACCTCAAAATTTGCCTATCTCCTCTCGTTTAGGAGATATTTTAATTACAAACTTAAATTATCTATTTGCAGTTGGTAAAAGTATAATAATATTTTTAATTTCGAGCGCTTTAAATTTAAAAATCTAATTTTTACACTAAAAAATCTTAAATAAATTGACCCACCTTTGACCAAAAAATAAAGGTAGGTCACCGCTGATAATTTTGATTAATAATAACATAAACAAAAGAAAAAACCGCAAAAAACTTTACAACCTTATATCTAAGCTTCCACTTAACTTTTTCGAGTTCTGAAAACGGCTTCTTGGACGGTTTCTGGTCTTCTACTCGATGGTGTTGTTTGTTCCTCTCTGCTGGCCCTGGAACACCCACCACGCCGCCACGTGGTTTTTGTTTTTTTTTTTGTTTCGGCCGACCAGATGACCCCAAAAAAGATGGGGGTCACCGATCTTAATCACGCAGCGTATTTAATTTTGTTTCTAAAATTTTCACAAAAATCACTTTTTCGCTAAAAACACTTCGGAAAATATCACTTTCACAAAACACTTTTCGAAGCTTTGTGCGCCGTGTGATTCCGCAACTTTTGATATATAACACAGGTTGCTCGGTCAAAATTTTCCAATTTATTTGGAATTTAAACTGCGGAGTGGCTTAGTTTCGTGGCGTTCACGGTCGCGGTTGGAACGCGAATGGTTAGGTTAGGTTAGGTTACGTTAGGTTAGGTTAGGTTGGGGTGCGGGCCAGGATACCTCCACGTTTGCCTCGAGTATTGCCAGTCCCTCATGGATGCTTGCATCCGGGGGGAAGGGCAGCACTTGGACCGGTGCACCCTGGGCAACGGCTAATGACTTTCCTTCGGGGATCTTGTTAGTCGTTGGCTAAATTCCTGGCGAGGCCGCTCCACGCGTCCCTATGACTTAGCATAGGGCGCAGTGGAGAGGTCAGGGGGGGGGAGGCTTTCTTAGTCATTTTCGGATGAGTAGGGAAGCATCTGTCTTGGGGGAGAGCGCAGGTCGTGTAGATCCCCAAGGCAAGTTTGGTGTTTGCTGATCATCTTGGTTTGTTCCTTTCTGGAGCAGACGTATAAACAAGCACCAGACTTCATTTTCATCCATTATCACTCGTCTTTATTCATTCGCTCACTCATTCACTCATTCATTCATCTTATCATCCACCTTCATTCATGATGCGTTGGCGGAGCCGGCAACGGCGTTTGTGGCACTAACACTGCCACCAGGTGCGAGAGTAGCCCACACTAGCTACTCTCCCGGTAATCTTAATGCCTTCCATAACGACCCTCGTGGTTGTGTTAAGAGGGTATGTGGGGACATTAAGATCCGAAGGGGGCTTGCCTTAGCTGGCCGGCCTCAGAGTAAGGAAAACTCGAAACAAAACCCGTGAGAGCACACGTAATAACCTGCGGATATCTGGGGACCTCCGCAGTATATACCCTTATCCCCCGGAATGGGCGTCACCTGGGGGATCGACCTTTATATCGGCCCGACTCGTGGGAATCAAAATGGAGCTTTTTAATAAAAACAATTTTACCCTTAGTGGGAATGCTAAATATAGCAGTAAGGCGCTGGGCGCAAAAGAGGGAAGTAGCGGGGATTCATGCCCGCTATTTAAAAGCCTGTCAGAGTCGTCAGATTCTGACGGGAGTATGCGAACTGTGGCATCCCGGGCTTCTGGGATGTCATCAGGAAGCGGTAGCCTAAGGCGGAAACGCCAAAGGGCAACTAATGATGGAGACACCTCAGACGAGGTGTCGACACCGAAAGCGGCAGCGGCGCGTCGTAAACGCGGCCGTCCGCCAACCACAGGCCAGTACGTCGGCCTGGCAAAAGCCAAGGCCGAGCTTAACAAGGCCCGAGAGGAGGAGCTCCGACTGATGGCGGAGAAGGAGCTGGCAGATGAACTGCAGCGCAAGAAGGAGGCAAACATCGCCTTCTTCAAGAAGGCTGCCCCGTCTCCCTTGCCCGCAGACGAGGTGCGCGGCAGAGATGCCGCGCAAATACAGTGGATGGTGGCGGATTCGGCGGACACGATAAACAAGATCGCCACCAAGTCCAGTAACCTGAAGGGCACCTACGTCAAAGCCCTCAAAAAAGCGGCGGGCATACTCCGGGCCTCTTTCGAAGAGACGCAGGCTCGTAGTATGCCCGAGGAGGTTCGCCTCCTTATGGAGGCAAACAAGCAGCTCACGGCGGAGCTTAAACAACTTCGCCGTGAGATGGAGGAGATGCGGGCTTCCCAGCAGCGGCCGGCCCCTGCCCCGGCTCTACCGGTTCAGCCCCCAGCGGCGGTCCAAGCACCGTCTCTAGAAGAGATGATGCAGATGATCATGGTCCAAGTCGGGACCATGATCAATGCACGTTTCGAGGGAATGGAAGAGAGGCTGTTGCCAGAAAAACGCCTCCGACCGCCACTAGCCGCCGACAGGCGCAGAGAGGAAGCTGAACGCAGCCTAGCTGTGCCGAGCACCTCAGCCGCCTCGTCGGCCCCGGCAGTAGAGCCATTGCCTGGCCCATCCCAAACCGCCAAGCCCAAAAAGGGCAAGGCTGGAGGGAAAGGGAAGACAAAAGGCAAAGGTTTACCGGCTCCTGCCGCTGCCAGCCCTATAGAGACGGTGCCGATTCCGGCTCCGGCTCCAGCAGCCCCGGCGACATGGACCGAGGTTGTGAAGCGCTCCAAGAAGCGCGCCCAAGCCTCCGGTCCAGCCAATCCCAGGCCCAGGTCTGCTGCTCCACAGCGGTCCCAGACATCGGGAACAAGCGTGGTCGCGGCGAAGAGACCTCCGCCCGCCACCTCCAAGGCTAAGACGCCAAAACTCCGTCCGCCTCGCACTGCAGCTGTGGTGATTACACTACAGCCAGAGGCGGCGGAGAAGGGCATCACATATGCCAAAGTGCTGGCTGAGGCCAAAGGTCGTGTTGACCTGGGCGCATTGGGGTTGCCCCCCATAAAGATTAGGACTGCAGCGACGGGAGCTCGCCTCCTACAGGTCCCTGGGGTCGAAAAGTCCCAACAGGCGGACTCCCTGGCTGCGAAGTTAAGGGAGGTGTTCCAGGGGGTAGATGAAATCCGGGTCTCCAGACCTGTCACCACGACCGACGTGCGGGTGACCGGCCTGGATGACTCGGTAACCACCGAAGAACTGGTGGAGGCGCTGGCCAAGGCTGGAGGGTGTTCAGCCCAGGAGGTGAAATCTGGCACGATAAGAAAGGGGCCGAGGGGCATGGGGACGGCTGTGGTGCGCTGCCCCATGACAGCCGCGAAGACTATCGCTGCAGCTGGCGGACAACTCCGCATGGGGTGGTTCTCGGTGCAAGTCCAGGTTCTGGAAGCCAGACCACGCAGGTGTTTCCGATGCCTTGCAACGGGACACGTGAGGGCCCAGTGTAAGTCTGAGGTTGACCGCAGTGAGGAGTGTCACCGATGCGGTCAGAAGGGCCATAAGGCCAACGAGTGTTCCGCCCCTCCACACTGCACCCTGTGCGCAGCTGTGGGTAAGACCGCGGACCACCTCTCCGGGGGCAAGGCATGTGCCAAGCCCCCGTCGAAGACAGAGACGCGACGAAAGTCGGCTGCGACTAAGGCCATGGCCAAGTCGCAGCTGACCGGCCCCACAACGGAGCAGGGGAACCTAATGGAAGTGACATAGGATGGCCCTTACCTTCCTACAGGCGAATATCAACCGCTCCGCCCGAGCTCAGGATCTTTTGCTCCAGGCTCTGGCGGAGCGGTTGATACAAATCGGTGTTGTTGCGGAGCCGTATACGGTCCCACACAGATCCGACTGGGTAGGCGACCTTGACGGCTTGGTGGCGATTACCACCCAGTCGCCAGCCAGATCCAAGCCCCTGAACGCAGTTGCGAGGGGTCAGGGATACGTCGCGGTGAGTGTCGGAGAGACCGTGATTGTGGGGGTGTATCACTCCCCCAATAGGCCGCTCCACGAGCTTGAAACACTCCTTGACGAGATAGGTACGGTCGTAGGCAGAAACCGACCCAGACCGGTTATCGTCCTCGGAGATCTCAACGCGAAATCAACCGCGTGGGGATCTCCGTCGACTGACGCGCGGGGCAGAGCAGTTACGGAGTGGTCGACCGTGGCAGGCTTGTGCGTCCTGAACCGGGGGTCGGAGCATACGTGCGTGCGCCGATGGGGTGGCTCAGTGGTCGACGTGACCTTTGCCACTCCTGAGCTGGCACAGCGCGTTCACGATTGGGAGGTGCTTGTGGACGAGGAAACGCTCTCTGACCACCGATATATTCGGTTTAGTGTTTCCTCGTCCTCAGCCGTTGTAGAGGGACCAGCTGAGTCCGGCCCGAGGTGGGTCCTTAAACGCTTGGACTTGGAGGCGCTGCAGGAGGCAGCCATAGTTCAGGCGTGGAACGCTCCACCTGTGGAGCCGATGACGGTCGATGCCGAGGCGGACGAGCTCTGCAAGGCAATGGCGGTGGTTTGCGATGCGGCCATGCCTCGTCTCAGAGCCCCACATTCCAGGCGCCAGGTATATTGGTGGTCGGAAGAAATCGCGGAACTCCGGCGTTGCTGTGTGAGGAAACGCCGCCGATACCAGCGGTACCGTAGGAGAAGACGCCAGGAGACGGTCGAGCTAGACCGCCTGTACGCCGACTATAGAGAGGCTTCGAAAGCCCTCCGTGTCGCCATCGACGAGGCCAAGGCACGAGCTTGGCGTGAGCTGCTGCAGACGCTCGAGCTGGACCCATGGGGTCGGCCGTACAGGCTGGCGAGGCAAAAACTTCGCCCCTGGGCTCCCCCGGTCACCACTACGCTTGCGCCTGCAGTATTGCAGCGGGTGGTTGAGGGACTGTTCCCGGCGGCGCCAGGAACCGAATTTGTACCTCCCACCACGGTGTTGGCAGGTCAAAGCGAAGAGCGAGAATCGCCTGACTCTACTCCCGAAGTCTCGGAAGGGGAGCTCGGCGCAGCCATCCTGAAAATGAAAGCCAAGAACACGGCGCCGGGGCCAGACGGTATACCCGGCCGTGCGTGGGCACTCGCTCAGGATGCTTTGGGGCCTCGACTGATCGCACTGTTCAGTCGTTGCCTTGCAGAGGGAAAGTTCCCCCGGCGGTGGAAGGGGGGCAGGCTCGTTCTCCTTCGCAAGGACGGACGCCCGGCAGATGAGCCTGCGGGATATCGCCCGATTGTTTTGCTTGACGAGGCCGGCAAGCTGTTGGAGCGTGTGGTCGCTGCCCGCCTTGTCAAGCACCTGGAGAGGACTGGACCCGATCTAGCGGAGGAGCAGTACGGGTTCCGAAGGGGTCGCTCGACGCTGGATGCCATATCCCGCGTCCGCGACCTCTCCGTGGAGGCGTGCTCCAGTGGTGGCGTCATGTTGGCGGTGTCTTTAGACATTGCCAATGCTTTTAACACGCTGCCGTGGAGCACGATTTTAGAGGGACTGAAGTACCATAAGGTACCCCAGTACCTGCAGCGCCTTGTCGGGGACTACCTCTCATATAGAGAGGTAATCTTTCCGACGACGCAGGGAGAAGGACGGAGCCCCATGACTCGCGGCGTTCCACAGGGGTCTGTTTTAGGGCCACTGCTGTGGAACGTCGGCTATGATTGGGTCCTTCGGGGCGCTAACCTGCGTGGCATCGGCGTCGTTTGTTACGCTGATGACACGCTGGTTACCGCCCGGGGAGGGACATACCGCGAGGCGTCGCTTCTGGCAACGGCAGGAGTAGCGACGGTCGTGGCCAGGATTCGGCAGTTGGGCCTGGAGGTGGCGCTCCATAAATCCGAGGCCATCTGTTTTCATGGTCCTCGGAGGGCGCCACCTGCGGACTCCAACATCGTGGTGGGAGGAACCTCTATTGCTGTCCGCTCAACGCTCAAGTATTTGGGCATTGTGCTTGACAGCAAATGGAGATTCGGAGAGCATCTGCGGCGGCTGTCCCCCAAACTCATGGGGACTGCCGCCGCATTGAGCCGACTACTCCCGAATCTGGGAGGCGGAGGAGGGATCTGCCGCCACCTATACATGGCGGTAGTGAGGTCGATGGCCCTCTACGGAGCCCCGATTTGGGCTGGCTCTCTGAGCACTCAGGAAACATCTACACTCCTGAGGGCTCAGAGAGTCATGGCAGTGAGGGTGTGCCGAGGGTATCGCACACTCTCCCACGAGGTGGCCTGTGTTATCGCGGGATCCCTTCCATGGGACCAGGAGGCTGAAGTCCTGGCGGCCGTATTCCGGCGCAGAGTCCGAGCGCGGGCTGAAGACCTGCGGCCGATGCCACAGGAGGTTGCGCACTGGCGCACGGAAGCCAGAGAACAGGCGTTGGTGCTCTGGAAGGAGCGGCTTCTGTTGAGACTCGAGCGGAGAGGGGCTGGAGCACAACGTCTCCTTGGAGCGATCCAGCCCCTTCTCGAACAGTGGGTCCAACGGCAGCATGGAGGGCTGACATTCCGCCTTACACAGGTCCTCTCGGGGCATGGCTGCTTCGGGAGGTACCTTTGTAACGTGGCCAGGCGGGAGGAAACCCCGGCATGTCATCGGTGCGACTGTGCGGAAGACACCGCGCAACACGTGCTGGAGGCATGCCCGAATGAAGAGGAGCCGCGGCGATCCTTAGTCGCGGTAGTGGGGGCAGACCTCACATTGCCGACCATCTTGTCAAAGATGCTCGACGATGAGAGGTCTTGGGACGCTATGGTCTCCTTCTGTGAAACTGTCATGTCACAGAGGGAGGCCGAAGAGCGGGACAGAGAGAGAGACCCTCTCGCTGCCCCGCTCCGGAGGGCGCGGACACGGAGACGGGCCAACAGGGCCCGGACGCCGTCTCCGCTAGGAGGACCGGGGGCGCTGGATGTGGGTGCATCCAGCGTCCCTCTTTAGGTCATCAGAGAGATGTTGATGCCCCCGGGTGTTCCGGGGCATCGACTCGAGTTGAACGGAGGGGGCCTTTTCCCCTCCAGAGGTGGGTCCGCCACGTTATACACGGCGGACGGCAGCGTGGGCGGGGTGGCGGGAGCAATGCGCAAGCGGACCCGAAACCCTTCTCATGGCTGGTGCAGCTGGAACACCGTGTAGGTTTTAGTCGGTATGGGTGCACTTTTTGCGCCGAGCCCGACACTACCCGCGGCCTACCCAGCCGCGGGTGTGCGTAACAGCATTTCCTACACGTTAAAAAAAAAAAAAAAAAAAAAAAAAAAAAAAAAAAAAAAAAAGGTTAGGTTAGGTTAGTGCGGGTGACCGGCCTGGATGACTCTGTCACCATTGAAGAACTGGTGGAGGCACTGGCCAAGGCTGGAGGGTGTTCGGCCCAGGAGGTGAAGTCTGGCACGATAAGAAAGGGGCCGAGGGGCATGGGGACGGCTGTGGTACGCTGCCCCATGACAGCCGCGAAGACCATCGCTGCAGCTGGCGGACAACTCCGCATGGGGTGGTTCTCGGTGCAAGTCCAGGTTCTGGAAGCCAGACCACGCAGGTGTTTCCGATGCCTTGCAACGGGACACGTGAGGGCCCAGTGTAAGTCTGAGGTTGACCGCAGTGAGGAGTGTCACCGATGCGGTCAGAAGGGCCATAAGGCCAACGAGTGTTCCGCCCCTCCACACTGCACCCTGTGCGCAGCTGTGGGTAAGACCGCGGACCACCTCTCCGGGGGCAAGGCATGTGCCAAGCCCCCGTCGAAGACAGAGACGCGACGAAAGTCGGCTGCGACTAAGGCCATGGCCAAGTCGCAGCTGACCGGCCCCACAACGGAGCAGGGGAACCTAATGGAAGTGACATAGGATGGCCCTTACCTTCCTACAGGCGAATATCAACCGCTCCGCCCGAGCTCAGGATCTTTTGCTCCAGGCTCTGGCGGAGCGGTTGATACAAATCGGTGTTGTTGCGGAGCCGTATACGGTCCCACACAGATCCGACTGGGTAGGCGACCTTGATGGCTTGGTGGCTATTACCACCCAGTCGCCAGCCAGATCCAAGCCCCTGAACGCAGTTGCGAGGGGTCAGGGATACGTCGCGGTGAGTGTCGGAGAGACCGTGATTGTGGGGGTGTATCACTCCCCCAATAGGCCGCTCCACGAGCTTGAAACACTCCTTGACGAGATAGGTACGGTCGTAGGCAGAAACCGACCCAGACCGGTTATCGTCCTCGGAGATCTCAACGCGAAATCAACCGCGTGGGGATCTCCGTCGACTGACGCGCGGGGCAGAGCAGTTACGGAGTGGTCGACCGTGGCAGGCTTGTGCGTCCTGAACCGGGGGTCGGAGCATACGTGCGTGCGCCGATGGGGTGGCTCAGTGGTCGACGTGACCTTTGCCACTCCTGAGCTGGCACAGCGCGTTCACGATTGGGAGGTGCTTGTGGACGAGGAAACGCTCTCTGACCACCGATATATTCGGTTTAGTGTTTCCTCGTCCTCAGCCGTTGTAGAGGGACCAGCTGAGTCCGGCCCGAGGTGGGTCCTTAAACGCTTGGACTTGGAGGCGCTGCAGGAGGCAGCCATAGTTCAGGCGTGGAACGCTCCACCTGTGGAGCCGATGACGGTCGATGCCGAGGCGGACGAGCTCTGCAAGGCAATGGCGGTGGTTTGCGATGCGGCCATGCCTCGTCTCAGAGCCCCACATTCCAGGCGCCAGGTATATTGGTGGTCGGAAGAAATCGCGGAACTCCGGCGTTGCTGTGTGAGGAAACGCCGCCGATACCAGCGGTACCGTAGGAGAAGACGCCAGGAGACGGTCGAGCTAGACCGCCTGTACGCCGACTATAGAGAGGCTTCGAAAGCCCTCCGTGTCGCCATCGACGAGGCCAAGGCACGAGCTTGGCGTGAGCTGCTGCAGACGCTCGAGCTGGACCCATGGGGTCGGCCGTACAGGCTGGCGAGGCAAAAACTTCGCCCCTGGGCTCCCCCGGTCACCACTACGCTTGCGCCTGCAGTATTGCAGCGGGTGGTTGAGGGACTGTTCCCGGCGGCGCCAGGAACCGAATTTGTACCTCCCACCACGGTGTTGGCAGGTCAAAGCGAAGAGCGAGAATCGCCTGACTCTACTCCCGAAGTCTCGGAAGGGGAGCTCGGCGCAGCCATCCTGAAAATGAAAGCCAAGAACACGGCGCCGGGGCCAGACGGTATACCCGGCCGTGCGTGGGCACTCGCTCAGGATGCTTTGGGGCCTCGACTGATCGCACTGTTCAGTCGTTGCCTTGCAGAGGGAAAGTTCCCCCGGCGGTGGAAGGGGGGCAGGCTCGTTCTCCTTCGCAAGGACGGACGCCCGGCGGATGAGCCTGCGGGATATCGCCCGATTGTTTTGCTTGACGAGGCCGGCAAGCTGTTGGAGCGTGTGGTCGCTGCCCGCCTTGTCAAGCACCTGGAGAGGACTGGACCCGATCTAGCGGAGGAGCAGTACGGGTTCCGAAGGGGTCGCTCGACGCTGGATGCCATATCCCGCGTCCGCGACCTCTCCGTGGAGGCGTGCTCCAGTGGCGGCGTCATGTTGGCGGTGTCTTTAGACATTGCCAATGCTTTTAACACGCTGCCGTGGAGCACGATTTTAGAGGGACTGAAGTACCATAAGGTACCCCAGTACCTACAGCGCCTTGTCGGGGACTACCTCTCATATAGAGAGGTAATCTTTCCGACGACGCAGGGAGAAGGACGGAGCCCCATGACTCGCGGCGTTCCACAGGGGTCTGTTTTAGGGCCACTGCTGTGGAACGTCGGCTATGATTGGGTCCTTCGGGGCGCTAACCTGCGTGGCATCGGCGTCGTTTGTTACGCTGATGACACGCTGGTTACCGCCCGGGGAGGGACATACCGCGAGGCGTCGCTTCTGGCAACGGCAGGAGTAGCGACGGTCGTGGCCAGGATTCGGCAGTTGGGCCTGGAGGTGGCGCTCCATAAATCCGAGGCCATCTGTTTTCATGGTCCGCGGAGGGCGCCACCTGCGGACTCCAACATCGTGGTGGGAGGAACCTCTATTGCTGTCCGCTCAACGCTCAAGTATTTGGGCATTGTGCTTGACAGCAAATGGAGATTCGGAGAGCATCTGCGGCGGCTGTCCCCCAAACTCATGGGGACTGCCGCCGCATTGAGCCGACTACTCCCGAATCTGGGAGGCGGAGGAGGGATCTGCCGCCACCTATACATGGCGGTAGTGAGGTCGATGGCCCTCTACGGAGCCCCGATTTGGGCTGGCTCTCTGAGCACTCAGGAAACATCTACACTCCTGAGGGCTCAGAGAGTCATGGCAGTGAGGGTGTGCCGAGGGTATCGCACACTCTCCCACGAGGTGGCCTGTGTTATCGCGGGATCCCTTCCATGGGACCAGGAGGCTGAAGTCCTGGCGGCCGTATTCCGGCGCAGAGTCCGAGCGCGGGCTGAAGACCTGCGGCCGATGCCACAGGAGGTTGCGCACTGGCGCACGGAAGCCAGAGAACAGGCGTTGGTGCTCTGGAAGGAGCGGCTTCTGTTGGGACTCGAGCGGAGAGGGGCTGGAGCACAACGTCTCCTTGGAGCGATCCAGCCCCTTCTCGAACAGTGGGTCCAACGGCAGCATGGAGGGCTGACATTCCGCCTTACACAGGTCCTCTCGGGGCATGGCTGCTTCGGGAGGTACCTCTGTAACGTAGCCAGGCGGGAGGAGACCCCGGCGTGTCATCGGTGTGACTGCGCGGAAGACACCGCGCAACACGTACTGGAGGCATGCCCGAATGAAGAGGAGCCGCGGCGATCCTTAGTCGCGGTAGTGGGGGCAGACCTCACATTGCCGACCATCTTGTCAAAGATGCTCGACGATGAGAGGTCTTGGGACGCTATGGTCTCCTTCTGTGAAACTGTCATGTCACAGAGGGAGGCCGAAGAGCGGGACAGAGAGAGAGACCCTCTCGCTGGCCCACTCCGGAGGGCGCGGACACGGAGACGGGCCAAAAGGGCCCGGACGCCGTCTCCGCTAGGAGGACCGGGGGCGCTGGATGTGGGTGCATCCAGCGTCCCTCTCTAGGTCGTCAGAGAGGTATTGATGCCCCCGGGTGTTCCGGGGCATCGACTCGAGTTGAACGGAGGGGGCCTTTTCCCCTCCAGAGGTGGGTCTGCCACGTTATACACGGCGGACGGCAGCGTGGGCAGGGTGGCGGGAGCAATGCGCAAGCGGACCCGAAACCCTTCTCATTGCTGGTTCAGCTGGAACACCGTGTAGGTTTTAGTCGGTATGGGTGCACTTTTTGCACCGAGCCCGACACTACCTGCGGCCTACCCAGCCGCGGGTGTGCGTAACAGCATTTCCTACACGTAAAAAAAAAAAAAAAAAAAAGGTTAGGTTAGGTTGGGGTGCGGGCCAGGATACCTCCACGTTTGCCTCGAGTGTTGCAATTCCCTTATGGATGCTTGCATCCGGGGGGAAGGGCAGCACTTGGACCGGTGCACCCTGGGCAACGGCTAATGACTTTCCTTCGGGGATCTTGTTAGTCGTTGGCTAAATTCCTGGCGGGGCCCTTCTGCGATCCCTATGTCTCGGCATAGGGCGCAGCAGATGGGGCGGGGGACGATGAGAGATCGTCCGGAGGGCCTTTGGGCCGAGGGATGGCGAGCCTCCAAGGCACGCGGCGCGGCGGGGAGGGTCAACTCGGCCACCCCGTCGGGCACCAAGGGATGGAGCGGCTTCGGCTGCAGAGGACCTTCGGGTCGTGGCGCGGGACGGTCAATGTGGCCATCCTGCGGGGCTCGCGTAGCGAGCAAGCGGCCCTCGTAGTGATACGGGGGCGGCCAGGACGGCTCCCGAGATGGGAGAATGCGTGTCCCTCTAACGCTCCACCACACACGTGTTGGGGTGGGAGGGGGACCTTGCGCATAAACTGGAGGTTCCTCCCTTCCCTGCTGGGTGTATACGGGTGCTGTACCGGTACACTCAGTAGGGTTAGGTCGAGGGCAGCGTGTCCTCCTAACGCTCCACCACACACGTGTTGGGGCGGGAGGGGGACGGATACGCGATGGGTAGAAGTTCCTCCCTACCTCCTCGGTGTATACAGGTGTCGTACTGGTACACCGGGGCAGTGCTAGGTCGAGGAACAAGACGGGAGAGCGTGTCCCCCTAACGCTCCACCACACACGTGTTGGGGTGGGAGGGGGACAGTACGCAGACATTAGGAGTTCCTCCCTTTCCTCCTGGGTGTATTCGGGTGTCGTACCGGTACACTCAGGGGGCTTAGGTCGAGGAACAACAGGGACGGAAATCCTCTCATAGACGACCCCTTCGACGTCGATTTTATCCGTCGTTGGGGAATGCTTGAGAGGAGAAGGACTGGACAAACCCCCACATCACCGCACTGTGCTAGCTGAGGCTAGGGCACTTCCGCAGTGTGAGTTGTGGGGGTGGGACAAGATGGCGGTGGTGAACAAAGCACCACCTAAATCGACTCCCAAAGGAGGAGGCAACGCCGATGTCTGTTGACCAGGGGCTTAGCGCCCGGGTCCGGGACATCGGTGATGGGATCGGCCGGTGACGAATGGGGGTTCGTCGCCTGCACGTAAACGATCCCCAGGACGGTCGGCGCACTGGGTGTCACACTGGTGTCGCCGAAACAGGATGGTGCCGCGCCCGCGGGTGGCGGCTACCGCGAACAGGGATACGGCAGCGTGTGACAACGGACCCGCGTCCCTGGACAGAACGCGGAAGTGAAGGGGCACCCCAGGGTTTTAGTGGGTATTCCGACAGAGTCGGCGAGTCCCACATATCCACAAGCCTCCTCCCCCCAGGAGCTGGTGTCGAATCCGTAAAAGGATTTCCCTGGGTCAAAAAAAAAAAAAAAAAAAAAAAAAAAGGTTAGGTTAGGTTCGGGGTGCGGGCCAGGATACCTCCACGTTTGCCCTGAGTGTTGCCAGTCCCTTATGGATGCTTGCATCCGGGGGGAAGGGCAGCACTTGGACCGGTGCACCCTGGGCAACGGCTAACGACTTTCCTTCGGGGATCTTGTTAGTCGTTGGCTAAATTCCTGGCGGGGCCCTTCTGCGATCCCTATGTCTCGGCATAGGGGCAGCAGATGGGGCGGGGAGGGACGATGAGATATCGTCCGGAGGGCCTTTGGGCCGAGGGATGGCGAGCCTTCAAGGCACGCGGCGCGGCGGGGAGATTCAACTCGGCCACCCCGTCGGGCACTAAGGGATGGAGCGGCTTCGGCTGCAGTGGACCTTCGGGTCGAGGGATGGCGGGTCTTCAAGACCTGTGGCGCGGCAGGGAGGGTCAACTCGGCCACCCTGTCGGGCTGTCTGGTGGAAGCCAGATTTTTGTGTTTTGCTTTTGTGTTTCGTTTTGTGTTGTCCTTTTTGTTTGTCATTGTCTAGTGTTTTATGTTTGTGTTGTCCTTACAGGCCGCCGACTGCCTTAAAGTTGGCACCCCAAAAAAATGGCAGATTTAAATAGAACGTTAAGACTACCCCAGGTCGGTAAAGCCGGAGACGGACAATCCGACCCTCCTGCGGGAGGCTGCCCCTCGTATTCTGGGGGGGGCGAAAATCGCCATGAAAAATCTAGTGTGAAGATCGTTGAGGTTCCCTTAAGGGACCGGAAAGGGAGGTTTACGAAAGCGAAGGCGAAGCCGGCTCTGGACTTGGACGATTTCGAGTCCACAGCCGGCTCCACCTTGAGCATCGAGTCGCTCGATTCGAGAGCTGGACTCAAACGGAGGAACCCTAGCAGCAGTGGTGCTTGCTCCGATTCCGCTTCCGACGAGGAGCAGAGCAGCAGACCACCGTCTGCTAGAAGAGGAAGAGGACGCCCTCCTTCGACGGGCCAGTACGTCGGGCTCGCCAAGGCGAAGGCGGAGTTGAACGCACTCAAGCGTGAAGAACTCCGACTTCAGGCCGAGGCGGACCTGACGTCATACGTCCGCGAGGAGAAACAACGGAGGCGCGCTCGCATCTCGGCGATGTCTGGGAGCGATCCTAGACCTAGGTCGAGCAGCGAGCTGGTGGGTGCTGTCGCAGACAGCCTCACCGTTATCACGGAGGTAGCGACGAAGTCGTCGAACCTTAAGGGGACCTTAGTCCGGAGTCTTAAGGATGCGGCGGCTTCGATCAAGGACGCGGTCATGGAGTTGTGTTCACACTCCGTGTCCGAAGAAACTCAGCTTCTCCAGGCCGACAACGCTCGGCTGAAAGCGGAAGTGGGCGATCTCCGTAAGGAGGTCGCTCAGATGAAGCTTGACATGGAGGAGCTGAGAAAGGCGCAGAGGCAGAGCCTGGCTCCCACAGGCGCTCGCGAGAGCGCGGAGGTTGAGCCGACTCGCCCTGCCTCACCGCCCGGGCGTGGAAGCGGAGCGATCCGCAAAAACGCCCCACCGGCAAAGGACGGCGACGAGTTCGAGCGAGACATCATGGTCAAGGTGGGGACCATGGTGAACGCTCGTCTTGAAGCGCTGGAACAAAGACTTCCCCCGGAGAAACGTTCCCGGCCCCCACTGGCAGCGGACAAGAGGCAGGCTCAGGCAGCGAAAGCTGCGGCCCCTGCCTCTGTGCCGGCAGTCGGCGAGGCGAAAGGGAAGAAGAAACGAGGGAAGAAGGACGGAGCTGGTCCAGCTAAGCCAGCACAGAAGGAGCCAAGGGCGTTACCACCAGCGCCCAAGGCAATGACGGAGAGTTGGAGCAACGTGGCGAAGCGGGGCCGAACCAACGGGTCTGGTGCGGTGCAGAAAGCCCCGCAGACCAGGAACCCGGCGGTGAAGCTCCGCCCGCCACGGTCGTCTGCGGTCGTCCTCACTCTGAAGCCAGGTGCTGAAGAGAAGGGGGTGACCTATTACGACATGCTCCAAAAGGCCAGGTCGTCCATACAGCTGCCGGACCTCGGCATACCGCATGTCGACTTCCGAGCTTCGGTTGCCGGCACCCGTATGCTGGAGGTCTCTTGCGCTGACAATGGACCGAAGGCCGACTTACTGGCGGAGAAATTAAGGGAGGTTCTCCCGGCGGAGTTCGTCCGGATTCACCGGCCAATGAAGTGCGCAGAAATGCGCATTTCAGGCCTTGACGACTCCGTTTTATCGGACGAGGTAGCGGAGGCGGTTGCGCGGGTCGGCGGATGCTCGGTCGACTCCATAAGGTACAGCGAAGTGCGTACTAATCTTATCGGAGTCGGCTCGATGTGGCTGCGATGCCCGATCGCCGCCGCCAAGGAGGTAGCACTGGGGGGCAGACTGGTCATAGGTTGGTGCTCTGCAAGAGTCCGCCTACTCGACCGCAAGCCCTTCGTGTGCTTCAAGTGCATGGAGGAAGGCCACGTGCGGGCGAAATGCCCGAACCAGGTTGATCGCAGCGGTCTTTGTTATCGCTGCGGTCAGCCTGGCCACCTGGCCAGTGAGTGTACTGCGGCGGTTCACTGCATGCTATGCGCTGCAGCGGACAAAGACGCCGCCCACCGGATGGGAGGGAAGGGCTGCAATGCCCTCAAGCCTAAGCCGGCGCGATGGGTGGGAGACGGAGCGAGGGCGGACCGTATGGCCGCTTCGACTCCGGCCCGCCCTGCAAAGGCGAAGGCGAAGGCGAAGGCAACACCGATGTCTGTTGACCAGGGGCCTAGTGCCCCGGGTCCGGGACGTCGGTGATGGGATCGGCTGGTGACGAATGGGGGATTCGTCGCCTGCATACCAGCGATCCCCAGGACGGTCGGCGCACTGGGTGCCTGGTGTCGCTGAGGCAGGAAGTACCCGTCGGAAGACGGAAGGGATGGTGCTGCGCCCGCGGGTGGCGGCTACCGCGAACAGGGATACGGCAGCGTGTGACAACGGACCCGCGTCCCTGGACAGAACGCGGAAGTGAAGGGGCACCCCAGGGTTTTAGTGGGTATTCCGACAGAGTCGGCGAGTCCCACATATCCACAAGCCTCCTCCCCCGAGGAGCTGGTGTCGAATCCGTAAAAGGATTTCCCTGGGTCAAAAAAAAAAAAAAAAAAAAAAAAAAAGGTTAGGTTAGGTTGGGGTGCGGGCCAGGATACCTTCACGTTTGCCCTGAGTGTTGCCAGTCCCTTATGGATGCTTGCATCCGGGGGGAAGGGCAGCACTTGGACCGGTGCACCCTGGGCAACGGCTAATGACTTTCCTTCGGGGATCTTGTTAGTCGTTGGCTAAATTCCTGGCGGGGCCCCTCTGCGATCCTTATGTCTCGGCATAGGGCGCAGCAGATGGGGCGGGGAGGGGCGATGAGAGATCGTCCGGAGGGCCTTCGGGCCGAGGGATGGCGAGCCTCCAAGGCACGCGGCGCGGCGGGGAGGGTCAACTCGGCCACCCCGTCGGGCAACAAAGGATGGAGCGGCTGCGGCTGCAGAGGGCCTTCGGGCCAAGGATGGAGCGGCTTCGGCTGCAGAGGACCTTCGGGTCGTGGCGCGGGACGGTCAATGTGGCCATCCTGCGGGGCTCGCGCAGCGAGCAAGCGGCCCTCGTAGTGATACGGGGGCGGCCAGGACGGCTCCCGAGATGGGAGAATGCGTGTCCCTCTAACGCTCCACCACACACGTGTTGGGGTGGGAGGGGGACCTTGCGCATAAACTGGAGGTTCCTCCCTTCCCTGCTGGGTGTATACGGGTGCTGTACCGGTACACTCAGTAGGGTTAGGTCGAGGGCAGCGTGTCCTCCTAACGCTCCACCACACACGTGTTGGGGCGGGAGGGGGACGGATACGCGATGGGTAGAAGTTCCTCCCTACCTCCTCGGTGTATACAGGTGTCGTACTGGTACACCGGGGCAGTGCTAGGTCGAGGAACAAGACGGGAGAGCGTGTCCCCCTAACGCTCCACCACACACGTGTTGGGGTGGGAGGGGGACAGTACGCAGACATTAGGCGTTCCTCCTTTTCCTCCTGGGTGTATTCGGGTGCCGTACCGGTACACTCAGGGGGCTTAGGTCGAGGAACAACAGGGACGGAAATCCTCTCATAGACGACCCCTTCGACGTCGATTTTATCCGTCGTTGGGGAATGCTTGAAAGGAGAAGGACTGGACAAACCCCCACATCACCGCACTGTGCTAGCTGACGCTAGGGCGCTTCCGCAGTGTGAGTTGTGGGGGTGGGACAAGATGGCGGTGGTGAACAAAGCACCACCTAAATCGACTCCCAAAGGAGGAGGCAACGCCGATGTCTGTTGACCAGGGGCTTAGCGCCCGGGTCCGGGACATCGGTGATGGGATCGGCCGGTGACGAATGGGGGTTCGTCGCCTGCACGTAAACGATCCCCAGGACGGTCGGCGCACTGGGTGTCACACTGGTGTCGCCGAAACAGGATGGTGCCGCGCCCGCGGGTGGCGGCTACCGCGAACAGGGATACGGAAGGTGTGAAAACGGACCCGCGTCCCTGTACAAAATGCGGAAGTGAAGGGGCACCCCAGGGTTTTAGTGGGTATTCCGGCTCACTTCAGAGTCGGCGAGTCCCACATATCCACCAGCCTCCCCCCAGGAGCTGGTGTTGAATCCGTAAATGGATTTCCCTGGGTTAAAAAAAAAAAAAAAAAAAAAAGGTTAGGTTAGGTTGGGGTGCGGGCCAGGATACCTCCACGTTTGCCCTGAGTGTTGCCAGTCCCTTATGGATGCTTGCATCCGGGGGGAAGGGCAGCACTTGGACCGGTGCACCCTGGGCAACGGCTAATGACTTTCCTTCGGGGATCTTGTTAGTCGTTGGCTAAATTCCTGGCGGGGCCCTTCTGCGATCCCTATGTCTCGGCATAGGGGCAGCAGATGGGGCGGGGAGGGACGATGAGATATCGTCCGGAGGGCCTTTGGGCCGAGGGATGGCGAGCCTTCAAGGCACGCGGCGCGGCGGGGAGGGTCAATTCGGCCACCCCGTCGGGCACTATGGGATGGAGCGGCTTTGGCTGCAGTGGACCTTCGGGTCGGGGGATGGTGGGCCTTCAAGGCCCACGGCGCGGCAGGGAGGGTCAATCCGGCCACCCTGTCGGGCTGTCTGGCGGGAGCCAGAGTTTTGTTTGTGTGCTTTTGTGTTTCGTTTTGTGTTGTCCCTTTTGTTTGTTTTTGTTCAGTGTTATGTGTTTTGTGTTGTCCCTATAGGTCTGTCGGCTGCCTTAAAGCCGGCAACAAAAAATGGCTGAATCAAAGAGAATAGTAAAACTACCCCAGGTTGGTACCACTGGCGACGTCAGTGGAGAATCCATCACTCCTACGGGAGGCTGCCCCGCGTATTCTGGGGGGGGGCAAGGTTCACCATCAAATGAGTAGCGTTAAGATTGTGGAGGTCCCTAAGAGGGACGGAAAAGGAAGATTCATGAAGGCGAAGGTGCAGCCGACTCTGGACTCGGATGATTTCGAGTCCACAGCCGGCTCCACCATGAGCCTCGAGTCGCTTGACTCGAGAGCTCTAAAACGGAGGAACCCTGACAGCGGTGGTGCTGGCTCCGATTCCGCTTCCGACGAGGAGCAGAGCAGCAGACCACCGTCTGCTAGAAGAGGAAGAGGACGCCCTCCTACGACGGGCCAGTACGTCGGGCTCGCCAAGGCGAAGGCGGAGTTGAACGCACTCAAGCGTGAAGAACTCCGCCTTCAGGCCGAGGCGGACCTGACGTCATACGTCCGCGAGGAGAAAGAACGGAGGCACGCTCGCATATCGGCGATGTCTGGGAGCGATCCTAGACCTAGGTCGAGGAGTGAGCTGGTGGGTGCTGTCGCAGACAGCCTCACCCTTATCACGGAAGTAGCGACGAAGTCGTCGAACCTTAAGGGGACCTTAGTCCGGAGTCTTAAGGATGCGGCGGCTTCGATCAAGGACGCGGTCGTGGAGTTGTCTTCACACTCCGTGTCCGAAGAAACTCAGCTTCTCCAGGCCGACAACGCTCGGCTGAAAGCGGAAGTGGGCGATCTTCGTAAGGAGGTCGCTCAGATGAAGCTTGACATGGAGGAGCTGAGAAAGGCGCAGAGGCAGAGCCTAGCTCCCACAGGCGCTCGCGAGAGCGCGGAGGTTGAGCCGACTCGCCCTGCCTCACCGCCCGGGCGTGGAAGCGGAGCGATCCGCAAAAACGCCCCACCGGCAAAGGACGGCGACGAGTTCGAGCGAGACATCATGGTCAAGGTGGGGACCATGGTGAACGCTCGTCTTGAGGCGCTGGAACAAAGACTTCCCCCGGAGAAACGTTCCCGGCCCCCACTGGCAGCGGACAAGAGGCAGGCTCAGGCAGCGAAAGCTGCGGCCCCTGCCTCTGTGCCGGCAGTCGGCGAGGCGAAAGGGAAGAAGAAACGAGGGAAGAAGGACGGAGCTGGTCCTGCGAAACCAGCACAACAGAAGGAGCCAAGGGCGTTACCACCGGCGCCCAAGGCGATGACGGAGAGTTGGAGCAACGTGGCGAAGCGGGGCCGAACTAACGGGTCTGGTGCGGTGCAGAGAGCACCGCAGACCAGGAACCCGGCGGCGAAGCTCCGCCCGCCACGGTCGTCTGCGGTCGTCCTCACTCTGAAGCCAGGTGCTGAAGAGAAGGGGGTGACCTATTACGACATGCTCCAAAAGGCCAGGTCGTCCATACAGCTGCCGGACCTCGGCATACCGCATGTCGACTTCCGAGCTTCGGTTGCTGGCACCCGTATGCTGGAGGTCTCTTGCGCTGACAATGGACCGAAGGCCGACTTACTGGCGGAGAAATTAAGGGAGGTTCTCCCGGCGGAGTTCGTCCGGATTCACCGGCCAATGAAGTGCGCAGAAATGCGCATTTCAGGCCTTGACGACTCCGTTTTGTCGGACGAGGTAGCGGAGGCGGTTGCGCGGGTCGGCGGATGCTCGGTCGACTCCATAAGGTACAGCGAAGTGCGTACTAATCTTATCGGAGTCGGCTCGATGTGGCTGCGATGCCCGATCGCCGCCGCCAAGGAGGTAGCACTGGGGGGCAGACTGGTCATAGGTTGGTGCTCTGCAAGAGTCCGCCTACTTGACCGCAAGCCCTTTGTGTGCTTTAAGTGTATGGAGGAAGGCCACGTGCGGGCGAAATGCCCGAACCAGGTTGATCGCAGCGGTCTTTGTTATCGCTGCGGTCAGCCTGGCCACCTGGCCAGTGAGTGTACTGCGGCGGTTCACTGCATGCTTTGCGCTGCAGCGGACAAAGACGCCGCCCACCGGATGGGAGGGAAGGGCTGCAATGCCCTCAAGCCTAAGCCGGCGCGATGGGTGGGAGACGGAGCGAGGGCGGACCGTATGGCCGCTTCGACTCCGGCCCGCCCTGCAAAGGCGAAGGCGAAGGCAACGCCGATGTCCGTTGACCAGGGGCCTAGTGCCCCGGGTCCGGGACGTCGGTGATGGGATCGGCTGGTGACGAAGGGGGGATTCGTCGCCTGCATACCAACGATCCCCAGGACGGTCGGCGCACTGGGTGCCTGGTGTCGCTGAGGCAGGAAGTACCCGTCGGAAGACGGAAGGGATGGTGCCGCGCCCGCGGGTGGCGGCTACCGCGAACAGGGATACGGCAGCGTGTGACAACGGACCCGCGTCCCTGGACAGAACGCGGAAGTGAAGGGGCACCCCAGGGTTTTAGTGGGTATTCCGACAGAGTCGGCGAGTCCCACATATCCACAAGCCTCCTCCCCCCAGGAGCTGGTGTCGAATCCGTAAAAGGATTTCCCTGGGTCAAAAAAAAAAAAAAAAAAAAAAAAAGGTTAGGTTAGGTTGGGGTGCGGGCCAGGATACCTCCACGTTTGCCCTGAGTGTTGCCAGTCCCTTATGGATGCTTGCATCCGGGGGGAAGGGCAGCACTTGGACCGGTGCACCCTGGGCAACGGCTAACGACTTTCCTTCGGGGATCTTGTTAGTCGTTGGCTAAACTCCTGGCGGGGCCCTTCTGCGATCCCTATGTCTCGGCATAGGGGCAGCAGATGGGGCGGGGAGGGACGATGAGATATCGTCCGGAGGGCCTTCGGGCCGAGGGATGGCGAGCCTACAAGGCACGCGGCGCGGCGGGGAGGGTCAACTCGGCCACCCCGTCGGGCACTATGGGATGGAGCAGCTTCGGCTGCAGTGGACCTTCGGGTCGTAGGATGGCGGGTCTTCAAGACCCGGGGCGCGGCAGGGAGGGTCAATTCGGCCACCCTGTCGGGCTATCTGGTGGAAGCCAGATTTTGTTTTTGTGTTTTTGTGTTTCGTTTTGTGTTTTCCCCTTTGTTTGTAATTGTCTTGTGTTTTATGTTTTGTGTTGTCCCTGTAGGCCGCCGGCTGCCTTAAAGCCGGCACCCCAAAAAATGGCAGATTTAAAGAGAACAGTAAGACTACCCCAGGTCGGTAAAGCCGGAGACGGACACTCCGACCCTCCTACGGGAGGCTGCCCCTCGTATTCTGGGGGGGGCAAAAATCGCCATGAAAAATCTGAACTAAAAAGCGTAAAGATAGTTGAGGTTCCTTTAAGGGACCAGAAAGGGAGGTTCGCGAAAGCGAGGGCGAAGCCGGCTCTGGACTCGGACGATATCGAGTCCACAGCCGGCTCCACCATGAGCATTGAGTCGCTCGATTCGAGAGCTGGACTCAAACGGAGAAACCCTAGCAGCAGTGGTGCTTGCTCCGATTCCGCTTCCGACGAGGAGCAGAGCAGCAGACCACCGTCTGCTAGAAGAGGAAGAGGACGCCCTCCTACGACGGGCCAGTACGTCGGGCTCGCCAAGGCGAAGGCGGAGTTGAACGCACTCAAGCGTGAAGAACTCCGCCTTCAGGCCGAGGCGGACCTGACGTCATACGTCCGCGAGGAGAAAGAACGGAGGCATGCTCGCATATCGGCGATGTCTGGGAGCGATCCTAGACCTAGGTCGAGGAGCGAGCTGGTGGGTGCTGTCGCAGACAGCCTCACCCTTATCACGGAGGTAGCGACGAAGTCGTCGAACCTTAAGGGGACCTTAGTCCGGAGTCTTAAGGATGCGGCGGCTTCGATCAAGGACGCGGTCGTGGAGTTGTCCTCACACTCCGTGTCCGAAGAAACTCAGCTTCTCCAGGCCGACAATGCTCGGCTGAAAGCGGAAGTGGGCGATCTCCGTAAGGAGGTCGCTCAGATGAAGCTTGACATGGAGGAGCTGAGAAAGGCGCAGAGGCAGAGCCTGGCTCCCACAGGTGCTTGCGAGAGCGCGGAGGTTGAGCCGACTCGCCCTGCCTCACCGCCCGGGCGTGGAAGCGGAGCGATCCGCAAAAACGCCCCACCGGCAAAGGACGGCGACGAGTTCGAGCGAGACATCATGGTCAAGGTGGGGACCATGGTGAACGCTCGTCTTGAGTCGCTGGAACAAAGACTTCCCCCGGAGAAACGTTCCCGGCCCCCACTGGCAGCGGACAAGAGGCAGGCTCAGGCAGCGAAAGCTGCGGCCCCTGCCTCTGTGCCGGCAGTCGGCGAGGCGAAAGGGAAGAAGAAACGAGGGAAGAAGGACGGAGCTGGTCCTGCGAAACCAGCACAACAGAAGGAGCCAAGGGCGTTACCACCGGCGCCCAAGGCGATGACGGAGAGTTGGAGCAACGTGGCGAAGCGGGGCCGAACTAACGGGTCTGGTGCGGTGCAGAGAGCACCGCAGACCAGGAACCCGGCGGCGAAGCTCCGCCCGCCACGGTCGTCTGCGGTCGTCCTCACTCTGAAGCCAGGTGCTGAAGAGAAGGGGGTGACCTATTACGACATGCTCCAAAAGGCCAGGTCGTCCATACAGCTGCCGGACCTTGGCATACCGCATGTCGACTTCCGAGCTTCGGTTGCCGGCACCCGTATGCTGGAGGTCTCTTGCGCTGACAATGGACCGAAGGCCGACTTACTGGCGGAGAAATTAAGGGAGGTTCTCCCGGCGGAGTTCGTCCGGATTCACCGGCCAATGAAGTGCGCAGAAATGCGCATTTCAGGCCTTGACGACTCCGTTTTGTCGGACGAGGTAGCGGAGGCGGTTGCGCGGGTCGGCGGATGCTCGGTCGACTCCATAAGGTACAGCGAGGTGCGTACTAATCTTATCGGAGTCGGCTCGATGTGGCTGCGATGCCCGATCGCCGCCGCCAAGGAGGTAGCACTGGGGGGCAGACTGGTCATAGGTTGGTGCTCTGCAAGAGTCCGCCTACTTGACCGCAAGCCCTTTGTGTGCTTCAAGTGTATGGAGGAAGGCCACGTGCGGGCGAAATGCCCGAACCAGGTTGATCGCAGCGGTCTTTGTTATCGCTGCGGTCAGCCTGGCCACCTGGCCAGTGAGTGTACTGCGGCGGTTCACTGCATGCTTTGCGCTGCAGCGGACAAAGACGCCGCCCACCGGATGGGAGGGAAGGGCTGCAATGCCCTCAAGCCTAAGCCGGCGCGATGGGTGGGAGACGGAGCGAGGGCGGACCGTAAGGCCGCTTCGACTCCGGCCCGCCCTGCAAAGGCGAAGGCGAAGGCGAAGGCAACGCCGATGTCCGTTGACCAGGGGCCTAGTGCCCCGGGTCCGGGACGTCGGTGATGGGATCGGCCGGTGACGAACGGGTGATTCGTCGCCTGCACACAAACGATCCCCAGGAAGTACCCGTCAGAAGACGGAAGGGATGGTGCCGCGCCCGCGGGTGGTGGCTACCGCGAACAGGGATACGGAAGCGTGTTACAACGGACCCGCGTCCCTGGGCATACCGCGGAAGTGAAGGGGCACCCCAGGGTTTTAGTGGGTATTCCGACAGAGTCGGCGAGTCCCACATATCCACCAGCCTCTCCCCGGGGGCTGGTGTCGAATCCGTAAAAGGATTTCCCTGGGTTAAAAAAAAAAAAAAAAAAAAAAAAAAAAAAAAAAAAAAAAAAAAAAGGTTAGGTTAGGTTGGGGTGCGGGCCAGGATACCTCCACGTTTGCCTCGAGTGTTGCCAGTCCCTTATGGATGCTTGCATCCGGGGGGAAGGGCAGCACTTGGACCGGTGCACCCTGGGCAACGGCTAATAACTTTCCTTCGGGGATCTTATTAGTCGTTGGCGAAATTCCTGGCGGGGCTTCTCTGCGATCCTTATGTTTCGGCATAAGGCGCAGCAGAGTGGCGGGGAGCGTACGGTCGCAGGTGGCGATAGTGCGCTGGACTCGCGCCGGCGCCCTGGATAGTCTGGGAAGTGGCGGTGCGAGTCGGGGGCAGCCCGGAAGGGCTGCGGAGCTCGCGTGGCGAGCAAGCGGCCCTCGTAGTTATACGGGGGCGGCTGGGATGGCTCCCGAGATGGGAGATTGCGTGTCCCTCTAACGCTCCACCACACACGTGTTGGGGTGGGAGGGGGACCATACGCATAAACAAGAGGTTCCTCCCTTCCTGCTGGGTGTATTCGGGTGCCGTACCGGTACACTCAGGAGGGTTAGGTCGAGGGCAGCGTGTCCTCCTAACGCTCCACCACACACGTGTTGGGGTGGGAGGGGGACGGATACGCAAAGGGTAGGAAGTTCCTCCCTAGGAACAAGACGGGAGTAGCGTGTCCCTCCTACGGTTCACCACACACGTGTTGGGCTGTAAGGGGGACAATACGCAGAAACAAGACGTTCGTCCCTTCCCTCCTGCGTGTATTCGGGGGCCGTACCGGTACACTCAGGGGGCTTAGGTCGAGGAACAAACAGGGATGGAAATCCTCTCTCGCATCCCCTTCGATGCCCCACCTCGTCGTTGGGTCAATGCGATTGAGAGGACAAAGATTGACAATGTGCTTGCGCATGGCACAAATATGGAGGGACAGACCCCCGCACCCCCACACTGTGCTAGCTGAGGCTAGACGGAACACCGCAGTGTGAGTTGTGGGGGTGGGATTAGATGGCGGTGGCGAGCCCCCGATCGCCGCCTACATCGACTCCCAAAAGGCCCGGGGCGACTGGGAATAGGGGTTCCTATTCGTCCCCTAAGGGCCTGGAGATGGTGCGCGTGGTGTTTCCGCGCGCTATCGAGGAGTGGGGCAGCTACCAACTGCCCCAAAGGGACGGGCCTGGCAACGGGCAAACGCCGCTGGGGCTGCGGAAGAGTACGCAAGCGTACCCGGGGCCCCGGCCCAAGGCGTCGTGCAGGAACACCCTGGATTTTTAGTGGGTATGCCGTTTCACGGAGAGTCCCACATATCCACCAGCTGCCCCTGAAGCTGGTGGAATCCATAAAGGATTTTTACCAGGTTAAAAAAAAAAAAAAAAAAAAAAAAAAAAAAAAAAAAAAAAAAAAAAAAAAGGTTAGGTTAGGTTGGGGTGCGGGCCAGGATACCTCCACGTTTGCCCTGAGTGTTGCCAGTCCCTTATGGATGCTTGCATCCGGGGGGAAGGGCAGCACTTGGACCGGTGCACCCTGGGCAACGGCTAATGACTTTCCTTCGGGGATCTTGTTAGTCGACCCATGGGGACGTCCATACAAGGCTGCCCGGAATAAGTTCCGGGGCCAGACGTCCCCAGTCGCGGAGTCCCTGGAGCCGGAGCTCCTAGACAGGGTGTTGGGGGGGCTTTTCCCCGACAGAAATCCCCTCCACAACCCTCCGACGATGGCGCCATCCCTCCCCGAGGCGGACTTAGCGGACTCCATCCCACCTCTTTCAGAGGCGGAGATGGAGATCGCGGTCGCACGCCTACGGGGCAAGAGGACCGCTCCGGGTCCCGACGGGATACCGGGACGGGTCCTCACAATCGCCCTGAGGGAGATGGGCGATCGGCTTCGGGAACTGTTCGACGCATGCCTTACGTCTGGACGGTTCCCGAAGCTGTGGAAGGATGGCCGATTGTGCCTGTTGCGGAAGGAGGGTCGTCCTATCGACTCTTCTTCCGCATACAGGCCCATCGTCTTGCTGGATGACACGGGGAAGCTGCTAGAGCGTGTAGTAGCTTCCCGTGTCATCCAACGGAGGCCCAGTATGGGTTCAGAGCAGGGCGGTCTACTATAGACGCCCTGCTCTGGCTCAAGAGGTGGACGCAGGATGCGGTCGGTGGAGGGGAAAAGGCGTTGGCTGTGTCGCTTGACATAGCCAACGCCTTCAACAGCCTTCCGCATGGAACGATACAGGAGGCCATCTGTTTTCATGGTCCTCGGAGGGCGCCACCTGCGGACTCCAACATCGTGGTGGGAGGAACCTCTATTGCTGTCCGCTCAACGCTCAAGTACTTGGGCATTGTGCTTGACAGCAAATGGAGATTCGGAGAGCATCTGCGGCGGCTGTCCCCCAAACTCATGGGGACTGCCGCCGCATTGAGCCGACTACTCCCGAATCTGGGAGGCGGAGGAGGGATCTGCCGCCACCTATACATGGCGGTAGTGAGGTCGATGGCTCTCTACGGAGCCCCGATTTGGGCTGGCTCTCTGAGCACTCAGGAAACATCTACACTCCTGAGGGCTCAGAGAGTCATGGCAGTGAGGGTGTGCCGAGGGTATCGCACACTCTCCCACGAGGTGGCCTGTGTTATCGCGGGATCCCTTCCATGGGACCAGGAGGCTGAAGTCCTGGCGGCCGTGTTCCGGCGCAGAGTCCGAGCGCGGGCTGAAGACCTGCGGCCGATGCCACAGGAGGTTGCGCACTGGCGCACGGAAGCCAGAGAACAGGCGTTGGTGCTCTGGAAGGAGCGGCTTCTGGTGGGACTCGAGCGCAGAGGGGCTGGAGCACAACGTCTCCTTGGAGCGATCCAGCCCCTTCTCGAACAGTGGGTCCAGCGGCAGCATGGAGGGCTAACATTCCGCCTAACACAGGTCCTCTCGGGGCATGGCTGCTTCGGGAGGTACCTCTGTAACGTAGCCAGGCGGGAGGAGACCCCGGCGTGTCATCGGTGTGACTGCGTGGAAGACACCGCGCAACACGTACTGGAGGCATGCCCGAGTGAGGAGGAGCCGCGGCGGTCCTTAGTCGCGATAGTGGGGGCAGACCTCACATTGCCGACCATCTTGTCAAAGATGCTCGACGATGAGAGGTCTTGGGACGCTATGGTCTCCTTCTGTGAAACTGTCATGTCACAAAGGGAGGCCGAAGAGCGGGACAGAGAGAGAGACCCTCTCGCTGCCCCGCTCCGGAGGGCGCGGACACGGAGACGGGCCAACAGGGCCCGGACGCCGTCTCCGCTAGGAGGACCGGGGGCGCTGGATGTGGGTGCATCCAGCGTCCCTCTTTAGGTCGTCAGAGAGGTATTGATGCCCCCGGGTGTTCCGGGGCATCGACTCAAGTTGAACGGAGGGGGCCTTTTCCCCTCCAGAGGTGGGTCCGCCACGTTATACACGGCGGACGGCAGCGTGGGCGGGGTGGCGGGAGCAATGCGCAAGCGGACCCGAAACCCTTCTCATGGCTGGTGCAGCTGGAACACCGTGTAGGTTTTAGTCGGTATGGGTGCACGTTTTGCGCCGAGCCCGACACTACCTGCGGCCGACCCAGCCGCGGGTGTGCGTAACAGCATTTCCTACACGTAAAAAAAAAAAAAAAAAAAAAGGTTAGGTTAGGTTTGGGTGCGGGTGGGGAACCCCCCACAGTGCTTACGTCCTCGTCGTGTTCCCTGGAAACGACCCAGTTCTGACCACCGTAACGGAGTGGCAGACTGGGCTCGGCTAAAGTGCACTGTGCCGTCAATGTCTTCGCCGTCATCTGACAAAGCCGGAATGCCTTTTAAACAGGCGCGTGACTCCTTCGGGAAGTTCGTAAAAGGCCCTTCTCAGGGCCAACCAAACGGCCCTTCTCAGGGCCAACCAAAAGGCCCTTCTCAGGGCCAACCAAAAGGCCCTTCTCAGGGCCACTCCCGAGCTCCATATTTGGAGGAGACGGTGGAGTCGGATGACTCACTCTCCGTAACGTCGGAGGTGTCGTGTGGTGTGGAGACCGCAGATGAAGGGGCCGTCCGGAAGCGGCCGCACTCTTCATTCTTCGTGCCTGGGTATTTAGACTCAGACACGGAGACTGAAGAGACGGCAGCCGCCAAGGTCAGTACGGCCAGAAGAGGGAGAAGGAAGGCTGCACAGGCAGGTCCATCAAGGGACACCTTCCTTAAACCAGCTCCAGTAGATGGAGAGCTAGAGACGGTCCTGCAAAGCAGGAGATACAGGAAGGCCTCGCCCCGGGCGTCAGGTAGTGAAGTTGGGCTGAGCACCGGAACTGATTCCGATGCTCACCTGACGGTCGCTGACCTAAACGACCTGAATGCTCAGGAGCTGAGGGCGCGGGCGGGGGAGGAACTTGCCGGTGTTTTGGAGGTCGCCAGGAAGTCTGGCAACCTCAAAGGCGAGTTTGTTGGTCGCCTCAAGAAAGCCGCTTCGGTCTTAGGAGAGGTGGTCGACACCTTAACTGGGAGGACCGAAGTCGAGGAGACGCAATGGCTCAGGGCGGTGAGTAACCGCCAGCGCCTGGAAATAGCGTCGCTGAAGGCGGAGGTGAAAGCTTTACGTATTGGCTTCACCGAAGCCAAGACGGAAACCGCCGCCACCATCGCTGCTGCCGCCGCTGCCTCTGCCACCGCCTCTGCTGCGGCTGAGAGACCGGCTGCCCCCACCACGACGCTAGGGGCAGATGTGATTGAGGAGCTGAAGGGGTCCTTGACTGCCACGCTCGGGCAAATGATTAATGCCCGACTCGCGGTGATCGAGGACCGCCTCTTGCCAGCCCAGACGGTGCGCCCGCCACTAAGAGCGGATGCCAAGAGGGCAGCGGCTGAGGCAAATAGGGCTGAGCCGGCTCGCCAGCAGGCCGTGACTGCGGGTCCCTCCACCTCAAAGGGGACTCCAAGTGCCCAGGTTCCCCAAAAGGAAACCTGGGCGCAAGTGGTGGGAAAGGGCAAGGGGAAAGGGAAAGGGAAGTCCTCCGTTCCCTCCTCTGTCCCAGCCCCTGGTACCCCTGTGGCCCAAGCCCCCGCGGCTCGTGCCTCCTTCGGCTCGTGCCCCTGCAGTCGGAGCTCCAGCAGCTCGTTTGCCTGCAGCTAAACCGGCAGCCTCCCCTGCCGGTAAAGCTAAGACGGTGCTGAAGAGTCCCCCGCGGTCCGCGGTCGTGGTGCTATCGTTGCGCCCCGAAGCCGTGGAAAAGGGGGTCACCTACAGCACCGTCCTCCAGACGGCGCAGGACAAGATTGACCTGCTGGAGCTGGGGATCGAGCGGATCCGCTGCCGCTCGACTGCGACAGGAGCCAGGAAGCTGGATATTCCTGGCTCCCAAAACGCGGAAAAGGCGGATCGCCTCGCAGAGGTGCTCCGCGGGATAGTGACGGAGGTGGCCAGCGTCACCAGGCCCGTCAAAACCGCTGATCTGAGGATCACGGACCTGGACGACGCGACCACAAGAGAAAAGGTGGTGGCGGCGGTCGCTCGTGCGGGGGCGTGTGACCCGCAGGTGATCAAGGTCGGAGAGATCCGCACTGGCGTGGCTGGGACTGGCTCCACCCTCGTAACCCTCCCGGTTGCAGCAGCCAAAGTGTTGCTGCAAAAGGGTAAGTTACTGATAGGGTGGAGCTCGGTGAAGGTGGTGGCACTGGGGGAACGCCCCATGCGCTGCTACAAGTGCTTGGGGCTGGGGCACACTCGCCCCCAGTGTCCCGCTACGGCGGACAGGGGTGACCTGTGTTTCCGATGTGGAAACGCAGGTCACCGGGCGGCCAGCTGCGGGAAGACCACCCCGCGCTGTGCCATATGCGCCGAGTCGGGGAGGCCCTCCGGGCACATAATGGGGGGACGCAGCTGCGTTCCCCCTAGGACGAAGGGGAAGGCCACTCGGACCCAGGCCGCCCCGGCCGCCACAAACCGGGCCGCCCCGGAAGGAGCACGCCAAGCGGCGTGTGAGGAGGTTGTGATGTCTGATTGATGGATCAAGTCGGACATCACAATGTTCTTCAGACGAATCTGAACCACTGCGCCCGGGCCCAAGATCTGTTCATGCAGTCCCTGGCGCAGTGGCAGATAGACGTGGCGGTAGCCGCGGAGCCGTACTACGTCCCCCCCCAACATTCTTGCTGGGCTGGGGATTTGGACGACTCCGTGGCTGTTGTGGGGCGGCCCGGAAGTGCCTCCCCCCTCTCGGTTGAGGAGAGGGGCTCGGGGTACGTGGTGGCCAGGTGGGGAGAGTATGCGATTGTCGGCGCATACTTCTCCCCCAACAGAACCGCCGCAGAGCTGGAGGTCTTTGTGGACCTCCTGGCTGCGGCGGTGAGACGTCAGGCGCCACGTCAGGTCCTCCTTATGGGGGACCTGAACGCTAAGGCCCGGGATTGGGGCAACCCCTCCACTAACTCCCGTGGCGAGATCGTCAGGGAGTGGGCGGTTGCCTCAGGACTGACCCTGCTCAACAGAGGGTCGGTCCACACCTGCGTGCGACAGCGTGGGGGGTCCGTGGTGGACGTATCGTTCGCCACCCCAGCTGTCGCAGCACGTGTCCGGGCCTGGAGGGTGTTGTCGGAGGTGGAGACTCTCTCGGACCACAAATATATACGGTTTGAGATCTCCACCTCCGACAGCCAAGGGGGGCCCCATCGGGTGGCGCGGGCGGCCTTCCCGCGCTGGACCATTAGTCGCCTCGACGCCGAGTTGGCAAAGGAGGCGGCTATGGTGCAGGCGTGGCAGGCTGGCCCCGCGCACCCAGACGTGGACGTCGCGGCGGGTCATTTCCGCGAGGCGGTGATGGCCGTGTGCGACACGGCCATGCCGAGGGCCCGGCGACGTCCTGAGCGCCGCCAGGTGTACTGGTGGAGCTCGGAGATCGCGGATCTCCGAGCCGCCTGCTCGGCGGCGCGGCGGCCCTACACCCGCTGCAGGAGGCGGCGCAGGGGCCGCACGGACGAGCAGCTGTCAGCCGAGGAGCTGGCAGCTGAGGGCCAGCTGTACAGCGCCTACCGCAATGCGCGGTGGGACCTACAGCTGGCCATAGAAAGGCGGAAGTCGGAGGCCTGGGGTGAAACCCTCGAGGGCCTCAACAGGGACCCATGGGGACGTCCATACAAGGCTGCCCGGAATAAGTTCCGGGGCCAGACGTCCCCAGTCGCGGAGTCCCTGGAGCCGGAGCTCCTAGACAGGGTGTTGGGGGGGCTTTTCCCCGACAGGAATCCCCTCCACAACCCTCCGACGATGGCGCCATCCCTCCCCGAGGCGGACTTAGCGGACTCCATCCCGCCTCTTTCAGAGGCGGAGATGGAGATCGCGGTCGCACGCCTACGGGGCAAGAGGACCGCTCCGGGTCCCGACGGGATACCGGGACGGGTCCTCACAATCGCCCTGAGGGAGATGGGCGATCGGCTTCGGGAACTGTTCGACGCGTGCCTTACGTCTGGACGGTTCCCGAAGGTCTGCTGCTCCACAGCGGTCCCAGACATCGGGAACAAGCGAGGTCGCGGCGAAGAGACCTCCGCCCGCCACCTCCAAGGCTAAGACGCCAAAACTCCGTCCGCCTCGCACGGGATTCGTGCCCGCTATTTAAAAGCCTGTCGGAGTCGTCAGATCTCCTTCTCACAGAAGGAGACCATAGCGTCCCAAGACCTCTCATCGTCGAGCATCTTTGACAAGATGGTCGGCAGTGTGAGGTCTGCCCCCACTATCGCGACTAAGGACCGCCGCGGCTCCTCCTCACTCGGGCATGCCTCCAGTACGTGTTGCGCGGTGTCTTCCGCGCAGTCACACCGATGACACGCCGGAGTCTCCTCCCGCCTGGCTACGTTACAGAGGTACCTCCCGAAGCAGCCATGCCCCGAGAGGACCTGTGTAAGGCGGAATGTCAGCCCTCCATGATGCCGTTGGACCCACTGTTTGAGAAGGGGCTGGATCGCTCCAAGGAGACGTTGTGCTCCAGCCCCTCTCCGCTCGAGTCCCACCAAAAGCCGCTCCTTCCAGAGCACCAACGCCTGTTCTCTGGCTTCCGTGCGCCAGTGCGCAACCTCCTGTGGCATCGGCCGCAGGTCCTCAGCCCGCGCTCGGACTCTGCGCCGGAATACGGCCGCCAGGACTTCAGCCTCCTGGTCCCATGGAAGGGATCCCGCTATAGCACAGGCCACCTCGTGGGAGAGTGTGCGATACCCTCGGCACACCCTCACTGCCATGACTCTCTGAGCCCTCAGGAGTGTAGAAGTTTCCTGAGTGCTCAGAGAGCCAGCCCAAATCGGGGCTCCATAGAGGGCCATCGACCTCACTACCGCCATGTATAGGTGGCGGCAGATCCCTCCTCCGCCTCCCAGATTCGGGAGTAGTCGGCTCAATGCGGCGGCAGTCCCCATGAGTTTGGGCGACAGCCGCCGCAGATGCTCTCCGAATCTCCATTTGCTGTCAAGCACAATGCCCAAATACTTGAGCGTTGAGCGGACAGCAATAGAGGTTCCTCCCACCACGATGTTGGAGTCCGCAGGTGGCGCCCTCCGAGGACCATGAAAACAGATGGCCTCAGATTTATGGAGCGCCACCTCCAGGCCCAACTGCCGAATCCTGGCCACGACCGTCGCTACTCCTGCCGTTGCTAGAAGCGACGCCTCGCGGTATGTCCCTCCCCGGGCGGTAACCAGCGTGTCATCAGCGTAACAAACGACGCCGATGCCACGCAGGTTAGCGCCCCGAAGGACCCAATCATAGCCGACGTTCCACAGCAGTGGCCCTAAAACAGACCCCTGTGGAACGCCGCGAGTCATGGGGCTCCGTCCTTCTCCCTGCGTCGTCGGAAAGATTACCTCTCTATATGAGAGGTAGTCCCCGACAAGGCGCTGCAGGTACTGGGGTACCTTATGGTACTTCAGTCCCTCTAAAATCGTGCTCCACGGCAGCGTGTTAAAAGCATTGGCAATGTCTAAAGACACCGCCAACATGACGCCACCACTGGAGCACGCCTCCACGGAGAGGTCGCGGACGCGGGATATGGCATCCAGCGTCGAGCGACCCCTTCGGAACCCGTACTGCTCCTCCGCTAGATCGGGTCCAGTCCTCTCCAGGTGCTTGACAAGGCGGGCAGCGACCACACGCTCCAACAGCTTGCCGGCCTCGTCAAGCAAAACAATCGGGCGATATCCCGCAGGCTCATCCGCCGGGCGTCCGTCCTTTCGAAGGAGGACGAGCCTGCCCCCCTTCCACCGCCGGGGGAACTTTCCCTCTGCAAGGCAGCGACTGAACAGTGCGATCAGTCGAGGCCCCAAAGCATCCTGAGCGAGTGCCCACGCACGGCCGGGTATACCGTCTGGCCCCGGCGCCGTGTTCTTGGCTTTCATTTTCAGGATGGCTGCGCCGAGCTCCCCTTCCGAGACTTCGTCGATGGCGACACGGAGGGCTTTCGAAGCCTCTCTATAGTCGGCGTACAGGCGGTCTAGCTCGACCGTCTCCTGGCGTCTTCTCCTACGGTACCGCTGGTACCGGCGGCGTTTCCTCACACAGCAACGCCGGAGTTCCGCGATCTCTTCCGACCACCAATATACCTGGCGCCTGGAATGTGGGGCTCTGAGACGAGGCATGGCCGCATCGCAGACCACCGCCATTGCCTTGCAGAGCTCGTCCGCCTCGGCATCGACCGTCATCGGCTCCGCAGGTGGAGCGTTCCACGCCTGAACTATGGCTGCCTCCTGCAGCGCCTCCAAGTCCAAGCGTTTAAGGACCCACCTCGGACCGGACTCAGCTGGTCCCTCCACAACAGCTGAGGACGAGGAAACACTAAACCGAATGTATCGGTGGTCAGAGAGCGTTTCCTCGTCCACAAGTACCTCCCAGTCGCGAACGCGCTGTGCTAGCTCAGGAGTGGCAAAGGTCACGTCGACCACTGAGCCACCCCATCGGCGCACGCACGTGTGCTCCGACCCCCGGTTCAGGACGCACAAGCCTGCCACGGTCGACCACTCCGTAACTGCTCTGCCCCGCGCGTCAGTCGACGGAGATCCCCACGCGGTTGATTTCGCGTTGAGATCTCCGAGGACAATAACCGGTCTGGGTCGGTTTCTGCCTACGACCGTACCTACCTCGTCAAGGAGTGTTTCAAGCTCGTGGAGCGGCCTATTGGGGGAGTGATACACCCCCACAATCGCGGTCTCTCCGACACTCACCGCAACGTATCCCTGACCCCTAGCAACTGCGTTCAGGGGCTTGGATCGGGCTGGCGACTGGGTGGTGATCGCCACCAAGCCGTCAAGGTCACCTACCCAATCGGATCTGTGTGGGACCGTATACGGCTCCGCAACAACACCGATTTGTATCAACCGCTCCGCCAGAGCCTGGAGCAAAAGATCCTGAGCTCGGGCGGAGCGGTTGATATTCGCCTGTAGGAAGGTAAGGGCCATCCTATGTCACTTCCATTAGGTTCCCCTGCTCCGTTGTGGGGCCGGTCAGCTGCGACTTGGCCATGGCCTCAGTCGCAGCCGACTTTCGTCGCGTCTCTGTCTTCGACGGGGGCTTGGCACATGCCTTGCCTAACCTTTTTTTTTTTTTTTTTTTTTTTTTTTTTTTTTTTTAACGTGTAGGAAATGCTGTTACGCACACCCGCGGCTGGGTAGGCCGCGGGTAGTGTCGGGCTCGGCGCAAAAAGTGCACCCATACCGACTAAAACCTACACGGTGTTCCAGCTGCACCAGCCATGAGAAGGGTTTCGGGTCCGCTTGCGCATTGCTCCCGCCACCCCGCCCACGCTGCCGTCCGCCGTGTATAACGTGGCGGACCCACCTCTGGAGGGGAAAAGGCCCCCTCCGTTCAACTCGAGTCGATGCCCCGGAACACCCGGGGGCATCAACATCTCTCTGATGACCTAAAGAGGGACGCTGGATGCACCCACATCCAGCGCCCCCGGTCCTCCTAGCGGAGACGGCGTCCGGGCCCTGTTGGCCCGTCTCCGTGTCCGCGCCCTCCGGAGCGGGGCAGCGAGAGGGTCTCTCTCTCTGTCCCGCTCTTCGGCCTCCCTCTGTGACATGACAGTTTCACAGCCGTTGGACCCACTGTTCGAGAAGGGGCTGGATCGCTCCAAGGAGACGTTGTGCTCCAGCCCCTCTCCGCTCGAGTCCCACCAGAAGCCGCTCCTTCCAGAGCACCAACGCCTGTTCTCTGGCTTCCGTGCGCCAGTGCGCAACCTCCTGTGGCATCGGCCGCAGGTCTTCAGCCCGCGCTCGGACTCTGCGCCGGAATACGGCCGCCAGGACTTCAGCCTTCTGGTCCCATGGAAGGGATCCCGCGATAACACAGGCCACCTCGTGGGAGAGTGTGCGATACCCTCGGCACACCCTCACTGCCATGACTCTCTGAGCCCTCAGGAGTGTAGAAGTTTCCTGAGTGCTCAGAGAGCCAGCCCAAATCGGGGCTCCATAGAGGGCCATCGACCTCACTACCGCCATGTATAGGTGGCGGCAGATCCCTCCTCCGCCTCCCAGATTCGGGAGTAGTCGGCTCAATGCGGCGGCAGTCCCCATGAGTTTGGGGGACAGCCGCCGCAGATGCTCTCCGAATCTCCATTTGCTCTCAAGCACAATGCCCAAATACTTGAGCGTTGAGCGGACAGCAATAGAGGTTCCTCCCACCACGATGTTGGAGTCCGCAGGTGGCGCCCTCCGAGGACCATGAAAACAGATGGCCTCGGATTTATGGAGCGCCACCTCCAGGCCCAACTGCCGAATCCTGGCCACGACCGTCGCTACTCCAGCCGTTGCCAGAAGCGACGCCTCGCGGTATGTCCCTCCCCGGGCGGTAACCAGCGTGTCATCAGCGTAACAAACGACGCCGATGCCACGCAGGTTAGCGCCCCGAAGGACCCAATCATAGCCGACGTTCCACAGCAGTGGCCCTAAAACAGACCCCTGTGGAACGCCACGAGTCATGGGGCTCCGTCCTTCTCCCTGCGTCGTCGGAAAGATTACCTCTCTATATGAGAGGTAGTCCCCGACGAGGCGCTGCAGGTACTGGGGTACCTTATGGTACTTCAGTCCCTCTAATATCGTGCTCCACGGCAGCGTGTTAAAAGCATTGGCGATGTCTAAAGACACCGCCAACATGACGCCACCACTGGAGCACGCCTCCACGGAGAGGTCGCGGACGCGGGATATGGCATCCAGCGTCGAGCGACCCCTTCGGAACCCGTACTGCTCCTCCGCTAGATCGGGTCCGGTCCTCTCCAGGTGCTTGACAAGGCGGGCAGCGACCACACGCTCCAACAGCTTGCCGGCCTCGTCCAGCAAAACAATCGGGCGATATCCCGCAGGCTCATCCACCGGGCGTCCGTCCTTACGAAGGAGGACGAGCCTGCCCCCCTTCCACCGCCGGGGGAACTTTCCCTCTGCAAGGCAGCGACTGAACAGTGCGATCAGTCGAGGCCCCAAAGCATCCTGAGCGAGGGCCCACGCACGACCGGGTATACCGTCTGGCCCCGGCGCCGTGTTCTTGGCTTTCATTTTCAAAATGGCTGCACCGAGCTCCCCCTCCGAGACTTCGGGAGTAGATTCAGGCGATTCTCGCTCTTCCACATCGCTTTGACCTGCCAACACCGTGGTGGGAGGTACAAATTCAGTTCCTGGCGCTGCCGGGAACAGTCCCTCAACCACCCGCTGCAATACTGCAGGCGCAAGCGTAGTGGTGACCGGGGGAGCCCAGGGGCGAAGTTTTTGCCTCGCCAGCCTGTACGGCCGACCCCATGGGTCCAGCTCGAGCGTCTGCAGCAGCTCCCGCCAGGCTCGTGCCTTGGCCTCGTCGATGGCGACACGGAGGGCTTTCGAAGCCTCTCTATAGTCGGCGTACAGGCGGTCTAGCTCGACCGTCTCCTGGCGTCTTCTCCTACGGTACCGCTGGTACCGGCGGCGTTTTCGCACACAGCAACGCCGGAGTTCCGCGATCTCTTCCGACCACCAGTATACCTGGCGCCTGGAATGTGGGGCTCTGAGACGAGGCATGGCCGCATTGCACACCACCGCCATTGCCTTGCAGAGCCCGTCCGCCTCGGCATCGACCGTCATCGGCTCCGCAGGTGGAGCGTTCCACGCCTGAACTATGGCTGCCTCCTGCAGCGCCTCCAAGTCCAAGCGTTTAAGGACCCACCTCGGACCGGACTCAGCTGGTCCCTCTACAACGGCTGAGGACGACGAAACACTAAACCGAATATATCGGTGGTCAGAGAGCGTTTCCTCGTCCACAAGCACCTCCCAATCGTGAATGCGCTGTGCTAGCTCAGGAGTGGCAAAGGTCACGTCGACCACTGAGCCACCCCATCGGCGCACGCACGTGTGCTCCGACCCCCGGTTCAGGACGCATAAGCCTGCCACGGTCGACCACTCCGTAACTGCTCTGCCCCGCGCGTCAGTCGACGGAGATCCCCACGCGGTTGATTTCGCGTTGAGATCTCCGAGGACGATAACCGGTCTGGGTCGGTTTCTGCCTACGACCGTACCTACCTCATCAAGTAGTGTCTCAAGCTCGTGGAGCGGCCTATTGGGGGAGTGATACACCCCCACAATCACGGTCTCTCCGACACTCACCGCAACGTATCCCTGACCCCTAGCAACTGCGTTCAGGGGCTTGGATCGGGCTGGCGACTGGGTGGTGATCGCCACCAAGCCGTCAAGGTCACCTACCCAATCGGATCTGTGTGGGACCGTATACGGCTCCGCAACAACACCGATTTGTATCAACCGCTCCGCCAGAGCCTGGAGCAAAAGATCCTGAGCTCGGGCGGAGCGGTTGATATTCGCCTGTAGGAAGGTAAGGGCCATCCTATGTCACTTCCATTAGGTTCCCCTGCTCCGTTGTGGGGCCGGTCAGCTGCGACTTGGCCATGGCCTCAGTCGCAGCCGACTTTCGTCGCGTCTCTGTCTTCGACGGGGGCTTGGCACATGCCTTGCCCCCGGAGAGGTGGTCCGCGGTCTTACCCACAGCTGCGCACAGGGTGCAGTGTGGAGGGGCGGAACACTCGTTGGCCTTATGGCCCTTCTGACCGCATCGGTGACACTCCTCACTGCGGTCAACCTCAGACTTACACTGGGCCCTCACGTGTCCCGTTGCAAGGCAGCGGAAACACCTGCGTGGTCTGGCTTCCAGAACCTGGACTTGCACCGAGAACCACCCCATGCGGAGTTGTCCGCCAGCTGCAGCGATAGTCTTCGCGGCTGTCATGGGGCAGCGCACCACCGCCGTCCCCATGCCCCTCGGCCCCTTTCTTATCGTGCCAGCGGTTACGTCCTGGGCCGAACACCCTCCAGCTTTGGCCAGCGCCACCACCAGTTCTTCGGTTGTGACCGAGTCATCCAGGCCCGTCACCCGCACGTCGGTCGTAGTGACAGGTCTGGAGACCCGGATTTCATCCACCCCCTGGAACACCTCCCTTAACTTTGCAGCCAGGGAGTCCGCCTGTTGGGACTTTTCGGCCCCAGGGACCTGTAGGAGGCGAGCTCCGGTCGCTGCAGTCCTAATCTTTATGGGGGGCAACCCCAATGCGCCTAGGTCAACACGACCCTTGGCCTCGGCCAGCACTTTGGCATACGTGATGCCCTTCTCCGCCGCCCCCGACCTACGGACTAAACCACCCCTCCCTTTTGTCTGCGTCCCTCTGACAAAATCAGAGCCTGTTTTTTCGTGTTTCTGTTTTGTATTCTTATTCTTTTCGTCTGTCTGGTCGTTTGTTGTTTAAATCACAAATTTATATTTTAATACATTTGATTATTTGTTCCACATACCTATTATATTCGTCTTTTATCACCAGATTTTTCGTTATGCTAACATTATTATATTATTACAATACATATATATAGCCTAACTTATTTATCTGTTTCGTTTTATAGCTTTATTTGCAACTAATACACAATATTTTAGAAATTTTTCCCTTGTATTTTTGTCAGTTATTAGTTCATTAAATCTACTTGGCGTTATATCTGTTTCCAGTTCTATTTCTGCCTCGTACCTCTCAGAGCCATAGGCAGGGCACTCCGTCAGAATATGGACAACGTCCTCGTTTTTGTCTGGGTCACATACACACGATGGGCTTTCCTTACACCTGAATCTACTCAGGTATTCGGAAAACCCACCGTGTCCCGTCATCACTTGCGTTATTACTCCCGTTGGTGCTATTTTTCTTATCAGGTGGTAAGCTTGCACTGCATCAGGGAAGAACAGCTTGGTAACCTTAGCAGTCTCACCAGTTCTATATCTCCGATTCCACTCATCGAGCGTATCCATGCGGATAAGACGCTTGATGAATGAAATCGGGCACTGGTCGTAGTCTGGCTTAGTCTTTATTTTTAGGGCTGCATCTTTTGCCAGCTGGTCGGCTCTCTCGTTACCCTCTAGTCCCGCATGAGCTTTTATCCAGAAGAGTTGTACATGTTTGTTCCGGTTTTTACACTCAGTAATGTTTTTGCGGATTTCGACTGCAAGGGGATGGAGGGAGCGATGGTTTGCCACCGCTTCCAGCGACGAACGAGAGTCGCTATAGATACCGAAACTGGTTTCCGGGCGCCTGAGTGCCTCTTTCGTGGCCTTGCATATGGCCAACAATTCCGCTTGGTAGACGGTGCAATAGGACGACAGCTTCAGCTTCTGGTTTTTGGTTTCAGCGTCATTGGTCCATAGAGACAATGCTGCCCCCACCTTACCGTCAATTTTACTGCCGTCCGTAAAGATACGTACTGCTTGGGTATTGTTCTCGTTCACTTGTTCCTCGTCTACCAAGCCTATGAATTGCGGGCACATATTCAATGCGGGGTGAGGCGTGTCAGAGAACGCGATGCGTCGCTCCGCCTCCCTATCTCCTAGTGCTGGCTGCGGTGCTCCCCTCCTTGCTTCATACAGGGCTGCTGCTTCCTGTATTCGAAGGTCCAGGGGAAGCATCGCAGCAAGCACCAATGCCGAGTTCAGGGATACGGTGCGATAGGATTTGCACAATTTTTGTGCGAATCCTCTTTGGACCACGTTTAGCTGCCGTTGTATACCCAGTTTCTTTGCTGCCGGCGCCCAAACACTTGCCGCGTAAAGGATCACTGGTTCCACCACTGCTGTATAAATCGTGCGTATGACCTCCGGATGGAGGCCCCAGCTGATCCTGGCAGCTCTGGCTAACTGTTTGTATAGGTTCAATGCCTTTTTGCATACATTTGCAGCATGGCTGTTGAAAGTTAGCTTGTTGTCAATGGTGAGCCCCAAGATTTTTATCTCTTGTGACATGCCAACTCCGACTCCACCCATGCTCAGCAGTGGGGCATCAAACTTCAGTTTCCGCGTCAGAATCATCGCATTGGTTTTTTGGGGTGCAAACTTTAACTTGTTTTTGATACCCCACCGGTGAACATACTCGAGGGCGTCATTGGCACGCTGCTGAACCTCCATCGCGGTATCCCCCTCAAATACCAGCACCACATCGTCGGCAAACGCCTGGCAATAATCTCCTCTCTTCTCCAATCCTTGGAGGAGAGGGTCTAGGAGGAGGTTCCAGAGGATCGGGCCCCCAATCGACCCCTGGACACAGCCTTTTCTAGTTTCTTTGGTCACTTCCTCCCCAGCATACCGTACTTTTACCTTTCTATTTTCCAAGTAGCTGTCGATTACCCTCCTTACATTGACCGGGCATTTTTCCTCGGCTAGTCTCAGCTTAATAGCAGGCCACCACGCACTATCAAAAGCTCCCTCTATGTCTAGCGATATCAAGGTTATTAACTTCTTTTTAGCGAGCTGTAGACGTATATGCTTAACCAGATCATAGAGGGAGTCCTCTGTGCTTTTTTGCGGCACGAATCCATACTGCTTAGTGCTTAGTCGTGGAATAACATGCCATTTTATTCTGTTAACGATCAATTTCTCCAGGATCTTTCCCATCACTGGTAATAAACCTATAGGTCTATATGATTTAGGAGCTGTATAGCTTTTTTTCCCGGGTTTCCTTAAAATAACAACCGTGGCTTCTTTCCAGATCCCCGGGAAGCAGCCCAATTCCAGGCATCGGTTTGCCAGTGATAGGAAAACTCCAGGATCTTGAGCTATTGATCGCTTGCAGATGTCGGCCGTTAGCCCATCCGATCCCGGGGCTTTCTTGGGGTCGAAGCTACACACAGCGGTCATCAGCTCTTCTTGTGTAAACGGCGGGTCATACGTTTCCTCATTATGCTCCGACCAGTTTACTTGTTCAGCTGCACTTCGAACCTGCCTGTGATCTGCATTGTCAGCCTCCGTTTCATCGGGTGGGTAGAACGTTTCGGCCAGCAGTTCCGCAGATTCTCTTGGGTCTAGCACTCTTCCGTCTTTGGTAAGGGGCTGATCTTCGTGTCGCTTTGTTGTTCTGCCAATGACTCTATATATGCCTTCCCATAAACTTTCCTTGTCCTGCTTTCCACAAAACGCTTTCCAACTTTCAGTTTGGGCTTCTATGGCTTTTAGTTCATAACGTTCTTTTGTTCGCAGGTACTCTTCGACGACTTTGGCTCTACGGACCGGTGCTGCACACCGGACTCTACGTTTCCTGGTAGCGACTTCTTGCTTCAGTTTGGCGAGCGCATCGGACCACCACGGTAAGTTAATTTTACTTTTTGATTTAGTTTTTGGTATACTAATATTGCATGCTTTGATAATAATGTTCATGTACATCTCAATGTTTTCCTCTAATTTACTTCTATTTTCAGATTCATTGAATTCTAATGCATTTATATTGTTTTCTTGTAGAAACTGGGCCAATTTCGCATGAAATAGGTTCCAGTTTGCTTTCTTACTGTTATAGATCCTAGTCGTTCTGGTGATACTAATTCCTGTTGATTTTACAAGGTGAATTTTGAAAGTAATAGCGTTGTGGTCCGAGCTCGTCATTGTCTCGTCAACTCTCCAGTCCTCCACCAGGTTGAGAATCTCTGGTGTGCAGGCCGTGATGTCAACAAAGCTGGTACAAACCTTTTCACCTCTTACAGTGAAAAAGGTCGGAATGCTTCCATCGTTGAGCACCTGTAAGCCCATTTCTTCCAGAGCCCCAGCCATTTCTTCCCCTCGGTGATCTATTTTAGGGCTACCCCACCATGTGCTTTTTGCATTTGCATCGCCTCCAATTATTATTTTTCGACCAAAAGTGCATTCTATCTTTCTAAGCTGCTCCAGGTATAGTCCTATCGGTTCCGGATCGGGTTCAAAATAAAATGAGACAATTACGATTTCCCAAGTACTAGTTTTGAGTCTCACCACTACGATGTTGGTCGTGGTAAGATCTGGGCACTGGATAACATTTAGTTCTGGGTCGAAAACTGCAATTGCTGCTTTGACGACACCTTCTTGTTTAGTACTTTGGAAAATCCTTGCACCCGCGTAGTCCCTCATTTTACCCGCAGCCCCAATGTATGGCTCCTGGAGCAATGCAAAGGCCATCTTCTTTTTACTGGCCTCGAGCATTAGTTCTTGAGTTGCTAGTGCCTTCCGTTGCAAGTTCGCTTGGGCAGCAAAGTATGGCCTTTTCTTGGATGCTTCTGAATTATCCCCAGGGTCGCCCCTAGCAATATGCTACCGTGGCCCTAGCCAGCGCGTCCCACTTCCGTCTAAGTAAACACTCCTGGCTAAATGCGTTATGGTCAGTCTTGTCTAACTTAGAGTGCACGCAATTGCAGCAGGAAGGGGCTGCGCCGGTGAGCCAATTGGGGCACTCCGTCTTCATGTGAGGTCCTCCACAATGACTACATTTTGCCTGCGTCTCCTTACAGAAACGCCGGCTGTGGCCATAGCCAAGGCAAAGCGAGCACTGGACCAGTGGCGACTGATCCGCCACTCGTACTCTTTGCAGGTCTATGTGGACCGACTCTGCCTCTGTCATGCGCTGCCACATTTTTGGGGACACCCTCACGACGACGTGGCCAGTATGGGGGTTCCTTGTGCGTTTTTTGTAGGCAACTTCTATTCTGCGTTCATTCATACTCAGATCTTTAAATAAGTCCTTATTTTGATTACTTAACGCACTAAGGATTTCCTCGTCACTGTTATATTGTAGCACGTCTCTAAGAATAACCAGGGGATCTTTGTTTTTGATTTCTTCTACAGGTTAGGTTAGGTTAGGTTAGGTTAGGTTAGGTTTTGGGGTGCGGGCCAGGATACCTCCACGTTTGCCTCGAGTGTTGCCAGTCCCTTATGGATGCTTGCATCCGGGGGGAAGGGCAGCACTTGGACCGGTGCACCCTGGGCAACGGCTAATAACTTTCCTTCGGGGATCTTATTAGTCGTTGGCGAAATTCCTGGCGGGGCTTCTCTGCGATCCTTATGTTTCGGCATAAGGCGCAGCAGAGAGGCTGGGAGCGCATTTTCGCAGCTGGCGACTTTGCGCGGACTCGCGCCGGCGCCCTGGACAGTCCGGGTAGCGGTGGTGCGGGTCGTGGGATGGAGTGCCTCCATGGCACGCAGCGCGCGGCAGGGAGGGTCAACTCGGCCACCCTGTCGGGCAGCTGGTGGAGCAGCTTCGGCTGCAGAGGGTCTTCGGGCCGGTGTATGGCAGGCCTGCAAGGCTTGCGGCGCGGCGGGGAGGGTCAACTCGGCCACCCCGTCGGGCAACTGGTGAAAGCCAGGTTTTCTTTGTTTCGTGCTTTGTCTGTGTTGTCCCCTTTGTCTGTATTGTTAAGTGTTTTGTGTTTTGTGTTGTCCCTACAGGTTGCCGGACCTTAAAACCGGCACCCCAAAAAAATGGCTGATTTTAAGAGAACTGATGGACTACCCCAGGTTGGTCAAGCCGGAAACGGACAATCCTTCCCTCCTACGGGAGGCTGCCCCACGTATTCTGGGGGGGGCAAAAATCGCCATTCGTCTGCGCAGAGAGGTGTAGGTCCCGCACGGGACGAGAAAGGGCGCTTTATTAAAGCGAGGCCAGTCCAGGACTCTGACGATCTCGAGTCGGGCTGGTCGGGCTCCAGCATGAGTTTAGACTCTGTTGGGATGGGCCGGAAGAGGAGGATGTCTGGCCGCGACTCGGGCTCCGAATACACTTCCGATCGGGAGTTGAGCCGGTACGAGCCGCAGGCTAGACGGGGAAGAGGTCACCCTCCAAGGACCTATGAGTGTGTCGGGCTCTCCAAAGGCAAAGCGGAGTTGATCGCTGCGAAGCGTGAAGAACGCCGCGTGCAAGCCGAGGAGGACCTGGCTAACTCAATACGGGAGGACCGCGTGAGGCGGATAGCTCGCGTGACGCCAGGAAGTGGGAGCGATCCCATTCCCAGGTCGAACGCTGAGCTGGTGAGTGCTGTGGAGGGCAGCCTCACCACCATCACTGAGGTGGCGATGAGGTCGTCGAACCTTAAGGGGACCTTTGTCCGATACCTTAAGGATGCGGCGGCCTCCATCAAGGTGGCAGTCACGGAGTTGGCCATTCACTCCGTATCAGACGAGACGAAGCTCCTCCAGGCCGACAATGCTCGGCTGAAGGCTGAAGTGGGCGATCTCCGCAAGGAGATGGCTCAGATGAAGCTGGATGTGGAGGAGCTGAGAAAGGCGCAAGGGCTAGAGAGCCTGGATCCTTCTGGTGCTCGTGAGAGCTCAGAAGTTGAGCCGGCCTCTGCCGTACCGCCTAGGCGCGAAAGCGGAGCGATCCGTCGCCGCGCCTCACCGGCGAAACAGGATGGTGGAGAGTTCGAGAGGGACATCATGGTCAAGGTGGGGACCATGGTGAATGCTCGACTCGAGGCGTTGGAAAGAAGGCTTCCTCCGGAGAAGCCAACACGGCCCCCACTTGCAGCGGACAAGAGGCAGGCTCAGGCGGCGAAAGCCGCGGCCCCTGCCTCTAAGCCGGCAGTCGGAGTGGCTAAGGGAAGGAAGAAGGGTGGTCCAACGCAACCACCAACACAGAAGGAGCCTCGGGTGCTTCCACCGGCACCCAAGGCCATGACAGAGCCGTGGAGCAGCGTGGCGAAGCGCGGCAAAACCAACGGGGCTGGTGCGGTGCAACGTGCACCGCAGACCAGAACTCCGGCGGTGAAGCTGCGTCAGCCACGGTCGACGGTGGTCACTCTCAATCTGCAGCCTGGTGCTGCGGAGAAGGGGGTGACTTATGTCGACCTGCTGACGAAGGCCAGGTCCCACATTCAGCTGGCGGACCATGGCATACCACCCATACGTGTCCGAGCTTCGGTCACGGGGGCACGTATGCTAGAGGTTGCCGGTGCTGATAGTGGGCCCAAGGCCGACATCCTGGCGGAAAAGTTGAGGGAATGCCTCCCGGCGGAGCTCGTCCGAATCACCAGGCCAACGAAGTGCGCAGAAATGCGCATTTCTGGCCTAGACGACTCCGTCGCATCGGATGAGGTCGCGGCTGAAGTCGCGCGAGTCGGCGGATGTTCGACCGACTCGATAAAGTATAGCGAGGTTCGCACAAACTTTGTCGGGATCGGGTCGATGTGGCTGAGGTGTCCGATTTCGGCCGCCAAAGCGGTAGCAGCGAAGGGCAGGTTGCTCGTGGGCTGGGGGTCGGTTAGAGCCCGCCTGCTGGAGCCGAAGCCTTTCGTTTGCTTCCGCTGCCTGGAGGAGGGCCACGTGAGGCAGAAATGCCCCTCAAAGGTGGATCGCAGCGATCTTTGTTATCGCTGCGGAAAGCCTGGTCACGTGGCTTGCGAGTGTGCGGCCCCGGCCCACTGTGTACTCTGTGCCGCAGTGGGCCGCAAGGCCGACCACCGCATGGGGAGCAAGGGGTGTGACGCCCTGAAACCCAAACCGAGGCGGAGAAGAGGAGGAGCGAGGGCGGACCGTAAGGCCGCTTCGACTCCTGCCCACTCTGCTGAGGCGCGGGCTAAGGAAGCACCGATGTCCGTCGACCCGGAGCCTAGTGCCCCGGGTCCGGGACGTCGGTGATGGGATCTAAGTGGACGACGAGTGGGTGATCGTCGTCTGCCTGCATAAGATCCCCCAAGCCGGACGGCGCGCGGGTTCTCAGCGCGCCACCGAGGTGTCCCCGTCACGAGACGGAGCGGAAGGAGCCGGATGCGGCTGACCGCAGGTAGGGCCCAGACGACTGCGAAAGCACCCCTGGGAACTACCACAGGCGGAAAGATGGAGAACCCCGGATTTTTAGTGGGTAGGCCGTCTCATTAGCGGAGAGTCCCACATATCCACCTTGCCCCACCCAGGGCAGGTGGAATACATAAAGTATTTTTGCCGGGTTAAAAAAAAAAAAAAAAAAAAAAGGTTAGGTTAGGTTAGGTTAGGTTAGGTTGGGGTGCGGGCCAGGATACCTCCACGTTTGCCTCGAGTGTTGCAATTCCCTTATGGATGCTTGCATCCGGGGGGAAGGGCAGCACTTGGACCGGTGCACCCTGGGCAACGGCTAACAACTTTCCTTCGGGGATCTTGTTAGTCGTTGGCTAAATTCCTGGCGGGGCCTCTCTGCGATCCTTGTGTCTCGGCACAAGGCGCAGCAGAGAGGCGGGACTCGCAACGGCACCCTGGATAGCCTGGGAAGTGGCGGTGCGAGTCGAGGGCTTCTCCAAGTATCCCTCTGACTAGCAGAGTGAACAGTGGATGAGCCCTGGTGGCAACCCAGCAATGGGGAGCCACTGGAGGGAGTTTGGACGATAGAGAGATCGTCCAGAGGGCCTTCGGGCCGTGGGATGGTGAGCCTGCAAGGCTCGCGGCGCGGCAGGGAGGGTCAACTCGGCCACCCTGTCGGGCAAGAGGTGGAGTGGCATTTTTTGTTTGTCTGCGTCTTGTGTTGTCCCCTGTGTTTGTTATTGTTTTTGTTTTGTTGTGTTGTCCGTTGCCGCGTTTTTGGTGAGACTTGGTCGGCGTCTCGGCCTTATGCCGAGTAGCGGTGACGCGAGCCAGCAGGGTGATTGGCTTCATGAGAACACATGGTGCCACTCACACTGCAACCGATGAAAGCGTGCATCACGGATGCTGGTCAGTGGTGTCTGTGACTTCATTTGCTGGCGTCCAGGATGTACGTAGTAGCGAGATGGGGACCCCTGGAAAAGCTGTTTGCTTTTGCAGGGGGCGTCAACTCGCTGGGAGTACCCAATTCCCAAGGTTCGGGGCTTGCTTAGGAGGACCGGCCATTTATGGTCGGGGTCGGGGGTTCATCCGGCCGTTAGAGCCCCAACAAAAGGGGGACCGACCCCCTTTTTAAAAAAAAAAAGGAAACATGAAAATGGCGAATTGTGAGAAAAAACTACCCCAGAGTGGTACCAGCAAGCCTGGACAATCCACTGGTGTCGGCAGTGATATGCCCACGAGCATAATACTGCCGACACGCCGCCCATCGTATTCTGGGGGGGCCAGCAACCGCCATGAGGGAATAGGCCCTCGGAAGAAGAAGGAGGAAGGAGGAAGGCTCGCGTCGGATTCCGACGCTAGTGAGCGATCGACGAGGTCGATGAGGTCGATGAGGTCGACGAGGTCGATAGAGACCATAGCCATGGAGGATAGCCATGGAGTAAGGAGTGCGAAGCGCAAGCGCCACGATGAGTCCTACTCGTCAAGCGACGCGGAGAGCTTGACGCGCGAGAGATTCAGGGTGCCTACCCCGGTAGTCATACTGGACCCCTCGAGCGCTGAGCGAGCGAACAGGCGCAGGGAATTCCTCGCACAAAAGCGGGAAGAATCCCAGGCGAACGCGGATAGCGAAATTGAAGAGCTTTCCAACATAGCCAGTGCGAGCCGGGCTGCATTGGAACTGGATATGACAGTCAGAGACGATGACCGTACTGCCAAGGCGCTAAACAGCCAGGTCTTGAATGATCTGGCAGTTGTCCGCAAGGTGGCCCAAAGGTCGCGAAACCTGAAGGGGACCTTCCAAAAGGCCCTCAACAAGTCAGCGACCTCCATTCAGGCCGCAGTGGAAGCATTGCATGGCAGGACGGCCTCAGAGGAGGTGAACAAACTGCGGGCGGATAACGACCGCCTGCAGAAAGAAGTGGAGGAACTCCGCAAGGCGATGGCGGAGCTCAGGAGGGAGGTTATGCAGGGGCAGAAAGTTCCTGCAAAGCCAACTTCCCGGGCATCCCGTTCACCGCCGAACCGGATGGAGACTGCGGAAGTCAGTTCCGCCCCTGGAAGGGTACAGATGGAGGTCCGCCGCCGCGAGATGGCAGCAACGCGGGATGCAAGGGTGCAGCAGGCTCCAGCCCCAACCCCAGAACTTGGGTCTGCTTCAGACCTGGAGAAGATTGTGAAGACAATCATGGTACAGGTGGGCACCATGATTGATGCCCGCTTCGCGGGGCTGGAGGAGCGGCTGCTTCCTGAGAAGCGCCTAAGGCCCCCACTAGCCGCGGATAAGCGCAGAGAGGAGAGGGCAGTGGCGGATGCCAAGCAGGTGGAGGACGTCTCACTCCCCATGCCGTCACCTCCCCTGGTGTCGGGTCCTAAGGCGAAGGCTCAAAAAGTGCCAAAAGCCGCAGCACCTAAGAAGACGAAGGTTGCAACGGCTCCGGTCGCCACCGCGCACCCGGCCAACCGTGCGGCCACCGCCCGCTCAGCCGAGTCTCCGGTGGCCCAGTTAGAGGAACCATGGTCGCTTGTGGTCAAACGTGGCTCACGGCCAAACCAGCGTGAGGCCCCAGCGAAGAAAAAGAAACCGAGGGTGGCTCCGGTGTCAGCGCGGTCTGGGCTGCCAAAGGCAACCCCGCCGAATCGACCCAAGACCGAAAAGCCGAAGGCGGTCAAACTCCGCCCCCCCCGGCGTGCAGCCGTGGTAATCACGCTGCTGCCGGGGGCGGAGGAGAAGGGCTTGACCTACGCGAAGGTGCTGGCTGAGGGCAAGAGGTGCGTAGACCTCGATGCTCTAAAGATGCCACCCCTCAAGGTACGGACTGCGGCCACAGGGGCCCGAATACTAGAGGTCCCAGGTGCCGACAAAGAGGAGAAGGCGAACTCCCTAGCTGAAAAGCTTAGGGAGGTTTTCCGCGGAGTGGAGGAGATAAGAGTCGCGAGGCCGTTTATGACCGCAGACCTGCGAGTGAGCGACCTCGATGACTCAGTCACCCCGTCGGAGCTGGCGGAGGCAATCGCCAAGACTGGCGGCTGTAACCCGACGGATGTCAAAGTCGGTGAGGTCCACAACGGAGCAGCAGGCACGGGTGTTGCCTTCGCAAGATGCCCACTGGCGGCCGCGAAGAGAATTGTTGCCAACCGTGGTGAGATCCTCGTGGGATGGGTGGCAGCCAAGGCCCGGGTCTTAGAAGCCCGCCCACGCCGCTGCTACCGCTGTCGCGAAATGGGCCACGTTGGCGCCAAGTGCACATCGGAGGTAGATCGCAGCGATGAATGTCATCGCTGTGGTAAGAAGGGCCACAAGGCCCGCGACTGCTCCGCCCCCCCGCACTGTACCCTGTGTGCAACAGCGGGAAAGCCGGCGGATCACCTCTCCGGGGGCAAGGCATGTGCCAAGCCCTCGACCAGAACAGGGGCGAGAAGTAGTAAAGCTGCGACTGAGGCCAAGGTCAAGTCCCAGCCGGCTCGCCCGGTAACGGAGCAGACGGTTCGCATGGAGGAAAGTTAATTAGTATGGCGTTAACTTTCCTCCAGGCGAATATCAATCACTCGGCCAGAGCTCAGGACGTTCTTCTCCAGAGTTTGGCAGAGCGGTTGATTCAAGTAGGCGTGGTTGCTGAGCCGTACAGGATCCCACCCAGATTTGACTGGGTGGGGGACTTGGACGGCTTAGTGGCAATTACCACGCAATCGACGGCTCAGTCTCCCTCCCTTGACGGAGTAGTGAGGAGCAGAGGCCTAGTTGCGGCTCGGATCGGTGAGGCGATGGTTGTGGCAGTATATTTCTCCCCCAACAGGGTACTCGCCGAGTTTGAGACGTTTCTCGACGAGGTGGGGACTCTGGTCAACCGAAGCCGACCCAGTCCAGTTATCGTCCTCGGAGACCTCAACGCCAAGTCTACGGCGTGGGGGTCTCCGAGGACGGATGCAAGAGGAGAAGTCGTCGAGGAATGGCTGGTTCACATGGGACTATACACCCTGAACCGAGGGTCGACGAACACGTGCGTGCGGCGAGATGGTGGGTCGATTGTCGACGTCGCGTTTGCCACGCCCGAGATTGCGGCACGTGTCCATGACTGGGCGGTGTTGGTGGATGAGGAGACGCTCTCCGATCACCGTTATATTCGGTTCAGCGTCTCCGCGTCCGCGGAATACACGGGTGCACGAGTGGTGCCCACGGTTGGCCCAAGGTGGGTGCTCAGGCGTCTAGATGCGGAACTCCTGAGGGAAGCAGCTTTGGTCCAAGCGTGGAACGCCTCACCCCCTGAGCCGCTAGACCTGGAAGCGGAGGCCGGTGTACTGTGCGATGCAATGGCGCATGTGTGTGATGCCGCCATGCCTCGCGCTAGGGCCCCGCAATCAAAGCGACAGGTCTACTGGTGGTCGGAGGAGATTGCTGGACTCCGCCGTCAGTGCGTGGCGAGGCGCCGTCGATATCAGAGATATCGAAGACGAAGACGGCGGGAGACAGCCGTGTCGGATGCCCTCTATGCAACCTATAAAGAGGCATCCAAGGTTCTCCGAGTGGCCATCAGTGAGGCCAAGGCTGAAGCATGGCGGCAGCTGTTGGAATCCCTGGAACGGGATCCGTGGGGAAGGCCGTACAGGTTGGCGAGACAAAAGCTCCGCCCCTGGGCTCCTCCCACTACCAGCACGCTGCAGCCGGAAGTCCTCAGCCGGGTGGTTGAAGGACTGTTTCCCGGTCGTCCGGGAACCGACTTTGTCCCTCCCACAATGGTAGTTGCCGAAAGGACTGATGAGGAGGAAGAGGAAGACGTGCCGGATATCTCCGAGGGAGAGCTAGCCGCGGCCGTCATCAGGATGAAGGCCAAGAACACGGCACCGGGCCCTGATGGGATCCCTGGTCGCGCGTGGGCTCTTGCCCAGGAGGATTTGGAGCCCCGTATGAGGACCCTCTTCGACCGTTGCATGCGAGAGGGGAAGTTCCCCCGGCGGTGGAAGGTGGGTCGGCTCGTCCTCCTACGGAAGGAAGGACGCCCGGTTGACGAGCCCTCTGGGTATCGCCCGATCGTCTTACTTGACGAGGCCGGTAAGCTACTGGAGCGTATCGTGGCTGCCCGTCTCGTCAAGCACATGGTGGATGTCGGCCCTGATCTGGCTGACACCCAGTTCGGCTTCCGGGGAGGTCGCTCGACGCTGGACGCAATTTCCCGCGTCCGTGATCTCTCCGCTACCGCTGTCGCGAAATGGGCCACGTTGGCGCCAAGTGCACATCGGAGGTAGATCGCAGCGATGAATGTCATCGCTGTGGTAAGAAGGGCCACAAGGCCCGCGACTGCTCCGCCCCCCCGCACTGTACCCTGTGTGCAACAGCGGGAAAGCCGGCGGATCACCTCTCCGGGGGCAAGGCATGTGCCAAGCCCTCGACCAGAACAGGGGCGAGAAGTAGTAAAGCTGCGACTGAGGCCAAGGTCAAGTCCCAGCCGGCTCGCCCGGTAACGGAGCAGACGGTTCGCATGGAGGAAAGTTAATTAGTATGGCGTTAACTTTCCTCCAGGCGAATATCAATCACTCGGCCAGAGCTCAGGACGTTCTTCTCCAGAGTTTGGCAGAGCGGTTGATTCAAGTAGGCGTGGTTGCTGAGCCGTACAGGATCCCACCCAGATTTGACTGGGTGGGGGACTTGGACGGCTTAGTGGCAATTACCACGCAATCGACGGCTCAGTCTCCCTCCCTTGACGGAGTAGTGAGGAGCAGAGGCCTAGTTGCGGCTCGGATCGGTGAGGCGATGGTTGTGGCAGTATATTTCTCCCCCAACAGGGTACTCGCCGAGTTTGAGACGTTTCTCGACGAGGTGGGGACTCTGGTCAACCGAAGCCGACCCAGTCCAGTTATCGTCCTCGGAGACCTCAACGCCAAGTCTACGGCGTGGGGGTCTCCGAGGACGGATGCAAGAGGAGAAGTCGTCGAGGAATGGCTGGTTCACATGGGACTATACACCCTGAACCGAGGGTCGACGAACACGTGCGTGCGGCGAGATGGTGGGTCGATTGTCGACGTCGCGTTTGCCACGCCCGAGATTGCGGCACGTGTCCATGACTGGGCGGTGTTGGTGGATGAGGAGACGCTCTCCGATCACCGTTATATTCGGTTCAGCGTCTCCGCGTCCGCGGAATACACGGGTGCACGAGTGGTGCCCACGGTTGGCCCAAGGTGGGTGCTCAGGCGTCTAGATGCGGAACTCCTGAGGGAAGCAGCTTTGGTCCAAGCGTGGAACGCCTCACCCCCTGAGCCGCTAGACCTGGAAGCGGAGGCCGGTGTACTGTGCGATGCAATGGCGCATGTGTGTGATGCCGCCATGCCTCGCGCTAGGGCCCCGCAATCAAAGCGACAGGTCTACTGGTGGTCGGAGGAGATTGCTGGACTCCGCCGTCAGTGCGTGGCGAGGCGCCGTCGATATCAGAGATATCGAAGACGAAGACGGCGGGAGACAGCCGTGTCGGATGCCCTCTATGCAACCTATAAAGAGGCATCCAAGGTTCTCCGAGTGGCCATCAGTGAGGCCAAGGCTGAAGCATGGCGGCAGCTGTTGGAATCCCTGGAACGGGATCCGTGGGGAAGGCCGTACAGGTTGGCGAGACAAAAGCTCCGCCCCTGGGCTCCTCCCACTACCAGCACGCTGCAGCCGGAAGTCCTCAGCCGGGTGGTTGAAGGACTGTTTCCCGGTCGTCCGGGAACCGACTTTGTCCCTCCCACAATGGTAGTTGCCGAAAGGACTGATGAGGAGGAAGAGGAAGACGTGCCGGATATCTCCGAGGGAGAGCTAGCCGCGGCCGTCATCAGGATGAAGGCCAAGAACACGGCACCGGGCCCTGATGGGATCCCTGGTCGCGCGTGGGCTCTTGCCCAGGAGGATTTGGAGCCCCGTATGAGGACCCTCTTCGACCGTTGCATGCGAGAGGGGAAGTTCCCCCGGCGGTGGAAGGTGGGTCGGCTCGTCCTCCTACGGAAGGAAGGACGCCCGGTTGACGAGCCCTCTGGGTATCGCCCGATCGTCTTACTTGACGAGGCCGGTAAGCTACTGGAGCGTATCGTGGCTGCCCGTCTCGTCAAGCACATGGTGGATGTCGGCCCTGATCTGGCTGACACCCAGTTCGGCTTCCGGGGAGGTCGCTCGACGCTGGACGCAATTTCCCGCGTCCGTGATCTCTCCGAAGAAGCGTGCTCCAACGGCGGGGTTCTGCTGGCGGTGTCGTTGGACATCGCGAACGCGTTCAATACCCTGCCCTGGAGCACAATTTTGGCGGGACTGAGGCCATTTGTTTCCATGGCCCCCGGATGGCACCGCCTCTTGGAGCTAGCATAGTGGTGAGTGGGACCTCCATTGCTATCGGCAAGACGTTGAAGTATCTCGGCGTCGTGCTCGATAGCAGATGGAGATTCGGAGCGCATCTCACGCAGCTGTCCCCGAAGCTCATGGGGACAGCCACCGCGCTGGGACGCCTACTCCCGAACCTTGGAGGAGGAGATGGGAGCTGCCGCCGCCTTTACATGGCGGTCGTGCGCTCAATGGCGTTATATGGGGCGCCCATATGGGCGGGCTCCCTCAATGGCCGAGAGGTAGCCCTGCTTCACAGGGCCCAGCGGGCCATGGCGATAAGAGTGTGCAGGGGCTACCGCACATTATCGCATGAAGTCGCATGCGTGCTAGCGGGGTCCCTCCCGTGGGACTTAGAAGCAGAGGTCTTATCCTCTGTCTTCTGGCGCAGAGCGCGGGCGCGTGTGGAAGACCTTCGCCCCGTTCCACGGGAGGTGAGACAGTGGCGCACGGATGCCAGGGAAGAGGCCCTGGAGTCGTGGAGCAGGCGGTTAGCCGTGGACGCACGGAGGGGGGCCGGAGCCCAACGTTTCCTTGAGGCGGTTCGGCCCGTACTCGAAGAGTGGGTCCATCGGAGGCATGGGTCGCTGACTTTCCGGCTCACGCAGGTCCTCTCGTCGCATGGATGCTTCGGGAGGTACCTCCATAACGTGGCTCGAAGGGAGGCAACGCCGGAGTGCCACCAGTGCGGGTGCCCAGAGGAAACTGCACAGCACGTACTTGAGGCATGCCCGGGAGCGGCGGAACCCCGATCCGCTCTAGTCGTAGTCGTGGGAGCAGACCTCTCCCTACCAACCGTCCTAGCCAAGATGGCGGACGATGAGAGGTCATGGGACGCAGTCGTCTCCTTCTGTGAGGAAGTGATGACACAGAGGGAGACAGAGGAGCGGGATAGAGAGAGAGACCCTCTCGCTCACCCGCTCCGGAGGGCGCGGACACGGAGGCGTGCAAGTCGTGCACGCTCCCCAAGTCCGCTAGGAGGGCCTGGGGTGCCTGACGCGGGGGCGTCTGGCACCTCTTCATAAGGTCCTGGAGGTGTACGGAGGGAGTAATTCCTTCCCGAGGTGGATCTGCCCCGGTGCAATGGGGCGGACGTCGGCATGAATGGGGCTGCGGAGCTAATGCGAAAGCGGACCCGTGGCCCCTTTCACAGTCGTTGCTGACGTAAGCCGTGGGTTTTTTAGTCGGTAGGGGCGCCAGTGGTGCCGAGCCCGACATACCCCGCCATGCCCCCCGAGCTGGCGGGCATGCGTAAAATGCATTTTCCCCACGTAAAAAAAAAAAAAAAAAAAAAAAAAAAAAAAAAGGTTAGGTTAGGTTAGGTTAGGTTAGGTTGGGGTGCGGGCCAGGATACCTCCACGTTTGCCCTGAGTGTTGCCAGTCCCTTATGGATGCTTGCATCCGGGGGGAAGGGCAGCACTTGGACCGGTGCACCCTGGGCAACGGCTAATAACTTCCCTTCGGGGTTCTTATTAGTTGTTGGCTAAATTCCTGGCAGGGCCTCTCTGCGATCCTTGTGTCTCGGCACAAGGCGCAGCAGAGAGGCGGGACTCGCAACGGCGCCCTGGATAGTCTGGGAAGTGGCGGTGCGAGCCGAGGGCTTCTCCAAGTATCTCTCTGGCTAGCAGAGTGAACAGTGGATGAGCCCTGGTGGCAACCCAGCAATGGGGAGCCACTGGAGGGAGTTTGGACGATAGAGACATCGTCCAGAGGGCCTTCGGGCCGTGGGATGGTGAGCCTGCAAGGCTCGCGGCGCGGCAGGGAGGGTCAAATCGGCCACCCTGCCGGGCAAGAGATGGAGCGGGCATCAATCATGGTGCCCACCTGTACCATGATTGTCTTCACAATCTTCTCCAGGTCTGAAGCAGACCCAAGTTCTGGGGTTGGGGCTGGAGCCTGCTGCACCCTTGCATCCCGCGTTGCTGCCATCTCGCGGCGGCGGACCTCCATCTGTACCCTTCCAGGGGCGGAACTGACTTCCGCAGTCTCCATCCGGTTCGGCGGTGAACGGGATGCCCGGGAAGTTGGCTTTGCAGGAACTTTCTGCCCCTGCATAACCTCCCTCCTGAGCTCCGCCATCGCCTTGCGGAGTTCCTCCACTTCTTTCTGCAGGCGGTCGTTATCCGCCCGCAGTTTGTTCACCTCCTCTGAGGCCGTCCTGCCATGCAATACTTCCACTGCGGCCTGAATGGAGGTCGCTGATCTGTTGAGGGCCTTTTGGAAGGTCCCCTTCAGGTTTCGCGACCTTTGGGCCACCTTGCGGACAACTGCCAGATCATTCAAGACCTGGCTGTTTAGCGCCTTGGCAGTACGGTCATCGTCTCCGACTGTCATATCCAGTTCCAATGCAGCCCGGCTCGCACTGGCTATGTTGGAAAGCTCTTCAATTTCGCTATCCGCGTTCGCCTGGGATTCTTCCCGCTTTTGTGCGAGGAATTCCCTGCGCCTGTTCGCTCGCTCAGCGCTCGAGGGGTCCAGTATGACTACCGGGGTAGGCACCCTGAATCTCTCGCGCGTCAAGCTCTCCGCGTCGCTTGACGAGTGGGACTCATCGTGGCGCTTGCGCTTCGCACTCCTTACTCCATGGCTATCCTCCATGGCTATGGTCTCTATCGACCTCGTCGACCTCATCGACCTCATCGACCTCGTCGATCGCTCACTAGCGTCGGAATCCGACGCGAGCCTTCCTCCTTCCTCCTTCTTCTTCCGAGGGCCTATTCCCTCATGGCGGTTGCTGGCCCCCCCAGAATACGATGGGCGGCGTGTCGGCAGTATTATGCTCGTGGGCATATCACTGCCGACACCAGTGGATTGTCCAGGCTTGCTGGTACCACTCTGGGGTAGTTTTTTCTCACAATTCGCCATTTTCATGTTTCCTTTTTTTTTTAAAAAGGGGGTTGGTCCCCCTTTTGTTGGGGCTCTAACGGCCGGATGAACCCCCGACCCCGACCATAAATGGCCGGTCCTCCTAAGCAAGCCCCGAACCTTGGGAATTGGGTACTCCCAGCGAGTTGACGCCCCCTGCAAAAGCAAACAGCTTTTCCAGGGGTCCCCATCTCGCTACTACGTACATCCTGGACGCCAGCCAATGAAGTCACAGACACCACTGACCAGCATCCGTGATGCACGCTTTCATCGGTTGCAGTGTGAGAGGCACCATGTGTTCTCATGAAGCCAATCACCCTGCTGGCTCGCGTCACCGCTACTCGGCATAAGGCCGAGACGCCGACCAAGTCTCACCAAAAACGCGGCAACGGACAACACAACAAAACAAAAACAATAACAAACACAGGGGACAACACAAGACGCAGACAAACAAAAAACGCCACTCCACCTCTTGCCCGACAGGGTGGCCGAGTTGACCCTCCCTGCCGCGCCGCGAGCCTTGCAGGCTCACCATCCCACGGCCCGAAGGCCCTCTGGACGATCTCTCTATCGTCCAAACTCCTCCAGTGGCTCCCCATTGCTGGGTTGCCACCAGGGCTCATCCACTGTTCACTCTGCTAGTCAGAGAGATACTTGGAGAAGCCCTCGACTCGCACCGCCACTTCCCAGACTATCCAGGGTGCCGTTGCGAGTCCCGCCTCTCTGCTGCGCCTTGTGCCGAGACACAAGGATCGCAGAGAGGCCCTGCCAGGAATTTAGCCAACGACTAACAAGATCCCCGAAGGAAAGTCATTAGCCGTTGCCCAGGGTGCACCGGTCCAAGTGCTGCCCTTCCCCCCGGATGCAAGCATCCATAAGGGACTGGCAACACTCGAGGCAACGTGGAGGTATCCTGGCCCGCACCCCAACCTAACCTAACCTAACCTAACCTAACCTAACCTAACCTAACCTAACCTAACCTAACCTAACCTAACCTAACCTAACCTAACCTAACCTAACCTAACCTAACCTAACCTAACCTAACCTAACCTAACCTAACCTAACCTAACCTAACCTAACCTTTTTTTTTTTTTTTTTTTTTTTTTTTTTTTTTTTTTTTTTTTTTTTTTTTTGGGGGGGGGAAATGCCCTCGCACTTCCCTGCCACCACGGGGGTGATGGCAGGGGGTATGTGGGACTCGAACCCACTAAAACCCCCCCGTGATCCGTCCGCCGCCGGGACGGGACGAGATAGGGTCGCGCTGGCATTCACTATCTCGCCCCAGCGGTAGGCCCTTCCGGGCCTCTGCGCCAGTGGGTGGGTAACCTTTCACCTCAGTTACCCACCAGACGTGTGGGACCGTGTGAGCGCAGCGGAGAGTCCCCCGACCCTCCGCCGCCGGCCCCACTACGGAGGACGAAGAAGGCGCCCGAAGCGCCTCCTCCGTCCCCCTCTCCGTCTGCGCCGGAGGGGGTCAGAGTTGGCATCGTCCTCTCTGACCCGCTCCGCAGCCTCCTTTTGCGACATCACCACCTCGCAAAAGGAGACCGTAGCCTGCCACGCTCTCTCGCTGTCGAGCATGGCGTTCACCACGCTCGGCAACGAGAGATCCCGGCCAACGACCGCTGAAAGTGTGCGCCGCTCAGACTCCCAAGCAGCGCACACCTCCAGCGTGTGGGGCGCCGTATCTTCCGGCGCCCCACATTCGTGGCAGGCTGGGGTCGCCTCCCGTCTCGCGATCTGGTGCAGGTACTTTCCGAAACATCCGTGTCCGGAAAGCACCTGCACCAATCGGAAGGTCAGCGACCCGAATGGCCGCCGCACCCACTCCCGGAGGACCGGGCGGATGGCCTCCACCGTCCTCTGCCCAGGCACCGGTGGAGCCAGGTCCTCCGTCCACCGCCGCAACAGGGCGGCCCGCGCCTGCCTCCGCAGGCGCCTGACCTCCTCCCACGCTGGGGGCTCTCCACGGGACCTCCTCGCCGCCACAAAGTGGTAAACTTCGGCGAGGGTTTCCGCTTCGAGCTCCCAGGGGGGATCACCGGCCAGCACGCACGCCGCCGTCCAGGACACCGTCCGGTATCCGCGGATCGCCCTCGTCGCAATGACCCGCTGCGGACGTCGCAGCAGGGCCTTGTTATTGCGACCGAGGGCGTCCACCCAGACCGGTGCCCCGTACATGGCCATACTCCGGATAACTCCGGAGTATAGCCGACGGCACGTGGCGTTCGGGCCACCCACGTTGGGCAGCAGCCTCCCCAGTGCGGCAGCCGCACCCAGGACTCTTGGGGCCAGTTGGGTAAAATGGGCCCCAAAAGTCCACCTCCCGTCCAGGATGAGACCCAGATATTTCATCTGGGTCCCAACCGGGACCGGGATCCCATCCAGGAGTACCCGAGTCCCTGGAGGGGGTCCCCCCCGAGGCCCGTGGAACAACAGGGCCTCAGTCTTGGAGAGGGCAACCTCCAGTCCCAGGGAGCGAATGCGGTCGACCACGAGGGTTGTACCCACCGTGGCCAGCCGCACCGTCTCCCTGAGGTCCCTCCCCTTGACTACGACCAGGGTGTCGTCCGCGTAGCACGCAACCTGCATATTTGCAGGAAGCGTGCCACGCAGCACCCAGTCGTAGCCAATGTTCCACAGAAGCGGTCCCAAGACCGACCCCTGTGGAACCCCGCAGGAGACGCGACGGTGCCTCAAACCGTCACGCCCTTCCACCAGGACCTCGCGGTCCTGGAGGTAATCAGCCATCAGCCTCCGCAGATACAGGGGCACTCCGTGATAACGGAGCGCCTCCTGTATCGTTCCATGCGGAAGGCTGTTGAAGGCGTTGGCTATGTCAAGCGACACAGCCAACGCCTTTTCCCCTCCACCGACCGCATCCTGCGTCCACCTCTTGAGCCAGAGCAGGGCGTCTATAGTAGACCGCCCTGCTCTGAACCCATACTGGGCCTCCGACAGCCCAGGCCCAGTACCCTCCAGGTGCCGGATGACACGAGAAGCTACTACACGCTCTAGCAGCTTCCCCGTGTCATCCAGCAAGACGATGGGCCTGTATGCGGAAGAAGAGTCGATAGGACGACCCTCCTTCCGCAACAGGCACAATCGGCCATCCTTCCACAGCTTCGGGAACCGTCCAGACGTAAGGCATGCGTCGAACAGTTCCCGAAGCCGATCGCCCATCTCCCTCAGGGCGATTGTGAGGACCCGTCCCGGTATCCCGTCGGGACCCGGAGCGGTCCTCTTGCCCCGTAGGCGTGCGACCGCGATCTCCATCTCCGCCTCTGAAAGAGGTGGGATGGAGTCCGCTAAGTCCGCCTCGGGGAGGGATGGCGCCATCGTCGGAGGGTTGTGGAGGGGATTTCTGTCGGGGAAAAGCCCCCCCAACACCCTGTCTAGGAGCTCCGGCTCCAGGGACTCCGCGACTGGGGACGTCTGGCCCCGGAACTTATTCCGGGCAGCCTTGTATGGACGTCCCCATGGGTCCCTGTTGAGGCCCTCGAGGGTTTCACCCCAGGCCTCCGACTTCCGCCTTTCTATGGCCAGCTGTAGGTCCCACCGCGCATTGCGGTAGGCGCTGTACAGCTGGCCCTCAACTGCCAGCTCCTCGGCTGACAGCTGCTCGTCCGTGCGGCCCCTGCGCCGCCTCCTGCAGCGGGTGTAGGGCCGCCGCGCCGCCGAGCAGGCGGCTCGGAGATCCGCGATCTCCGAGCTCCACCAGTACACCTGGCGGCGCTCAGGATGTCGCCGGGCCCTCGGCATGGCCGTGTCGCACACGGCCGTCACCGCCTCGCGGAAATGACCCGCCGCGACGTCCACGTCTGGGTGCGCGGGGCCAGCCTGCCACGCCTGCACTATAGCCGCCTCCTTTGCCAACTCGGCATCGAGGCGACTAATGGCCCAGCGCGGGAAGGCCGCCCGCGCCACCCGCTGGGGCCCCCCTTGGCTGTCGGAGGTGAAGATCTCAAACCGTATATATTTGTGGTCCGAGAGAGTCTCCACCTCCGACAACACCCTCCAGGCCCGGACACGTGCTGCGACAGCTGGGGTGGCGAACGATACGTCCACCACGGACCCCCCACGCTGTCGCACGCAGGTGTGGACCGACCCTCTGTTGAGCAGGGTCAGTCCTGAGGCAACCGCCCACTCCCTGACGATCTCGCCACGGGAGTTAGTGGAGGGGTTGCCCCAATCCCGGGCCTTAGCGTTCAGGTCCCCCATAAGGAGGACCTGACGTGGCGCCTGACGTCTCACCGCCGCAGCCAGGAGGTCCACAAAGACCTCCAGCTCTGCAGCGGTTCTGTTGGGGGAGAAGTATGCGCCGACAATCGCATACTCTCCCCACCTGGCCACCACGTACCCCGAGCCCCTCTCCTCAACCGAGAGGGGGGAGGCACTTCCGGGCCGCCCCACAACAGCCACGGAGTCGTCCAAATCCCCAGCCCAGCAAGAATGTTGGGGGGGGACGTAGTACGGCTCCGCGGCTACCGCCACGTCTATCTGCCACTGCGCCAGGGACTGCATGAACAGATCTTGGGCCCGGGCGCAGTGGTTCAGATTCGTCTGAAGAAGGTTGTGATGTCCGACTTGATCCATCAATCAGACATCACAACCTCCTCACACGCCGCTTGGCGTGCTCCTTCCGGGGCGGCCCGGTTTGTGGCGGCCGGGGCAGCCTGGGTCCGAGTGGCCTTCCCCTTCGTCCTAGGGGGAACGCAGCTGCGTCCCCCCATTATGTGCCCGGAGGGCCTCCCCGATTCGGCGCATATTGCACAGCGCGGGGTGGTCTTCCCGCAGCTGGCCGCCCGGTGACCTGCGTCTCCACATCGGAAACACAGGTCACCCCTGTCCGCCGCAGCGGGACACTGGGGGCGAGTGTGCCCCAGCCCCAAGCACTTGTAGCAGCGCATGGGGCGTTCCCCCAGTGCCACCACCTTCACCGAGCTCCACCCTATCAGTAACTTACCCTTTTGCAGCAACACTTTGGCTGCTGCAACCGGGAGGGTTACGAGGGTGGAGCCAGTCCCAGCCACGCCAGTGCGGATCTCTCCGACCTTGACCACCTGCGGGTCACATGCCCCCGCCCGAGCGACCGCCGCCACCACCTTCTCTCTTGTGGTCGCGTCGTCCAGGTCCGTGATCCTCAGATCAGCGGTTTTGACGGGCCTGGTGACGGTGGCCACCTCCGTCACTATCCCGCGGAGCACTTCTGCGAGGCGATCCGCCTTTTCCGCGTTTTGGGAGCCAGGAATCTCCAGCTTCCTGGCTCCTGTCGCAGTCGAGCGGCAGCGGATCCGCTCGATCCCCAGCTCCAGCAGGTCAATCTTGTCCTGCGCCGTCTGGAGGACGGTGCCGTAGGTGACCCCCTTTTCCACGGCTTCGGGGCGCAACGATAGCACCACGACCGCGGACTTCGGGGGACTCTTCAGCACCGTCTTAGCTTTACCGGCAGGGGAGGCTGCCGGTTTAGCTGCAGGCAAACGAGCTGCTGGAGCTCCGACTGCAGGGGCACGAGCCGCAGGAGCACGGGCCACTGGGGGCTGGGCCGCACGGGCTCGGGCCACGGGGGCACGAACCGTGGGGGCACGGGCCGTGGAGGCACGAGCCGCGGGGGCTTGGGCCACAGGGGTACCAGGGGCTGGGACAGAGGAGGGAACGGAGGACTTCCCTTTCCCTTTCCCCTTGCCCTTTCCCACCACTTGCGCCCAGGTTTCCTTTTGGGGAACCTGGGCACTTGGAGTCCCCTTTGAGGTGGAGGGACCCGCAGTCACGGCCTGCTGGCGAGCCGGCTCAGCCCTTTTTGCCTCAGCCGCTGCCCGCTTGGCATCCGCTCTAAGTGGCGGGCGTACCGTCTGGGCTGGCAAGAGGCGGTCCTCGATCACCGCGAGTCGGGCATTAATCATTTGCCCGAGCGTGGCAGTCAAGGACCCCTTCAGCTCCTCAATCACATCTGCCCCCAGCGTGGTGGTGGGGGCAGCCGGTCTCTCAGCCGCAGCAGAGGCGGTGGCAGAGGCAGCGGCGGCAGCAGCGATGGTGGCGGCGGTTTCCGTCTTGGCTTCGGTGAAGCCAATACGTAACGCTTTCACCTCCGCCTTCAGCGACGCTATTTCCAGGCGCTGGCGGTTACTCACCGCCCTGAGCCGTTGCGTCTCCTCGACTTCGGTCCTCCCAGTTAAGGTGTCGACCACCTCTCCTAGGACCGACGCGGCTTTCTTGAGGCGACCAACAAACTCGCCTTTGAGGTTGCCAGACTTCCTGGCGACCTCCAAAACACCGGCAAGTTCCTCCCCCGCCCGCGCCCTCAGCTCCTGAGCATTCAGGTCGTTTAGGTCAGCGACCGTCAGGTGAGCATCGGAATCAGTTCCAGTGCTCAGCCCAACTTCACTACCTGACGCCCGGGGCGAGGCCTTCCTGTATCTCCTGCTTTGCAGGACCGTCTCTAGCTCTCCATCTACTGGAGCTGGTTTAAGGAAGGTGTCCCTTGATGGACCTGCCTGTGCAGCCTTCCTTCTCCCTCTTCTGGCCGTACTGACCTTGGCGGCTGCCGTCTCTTCAGTCTCCGTGTCTGAGTCTAAATACCCAGGCACGAAGAATGAAGAGTGCGGCCGCTTCCGGACGGCCCCTTCATCTGCGGTCTCCACACCACACGACACCTCCGACGTTACGGAGAGTGAGTCATCCGACTCCACCGTCTCCTCCAAATATGGAGCTCGGGAGTGGCCCTGAGAAGGGCCTTTTGGTTGGCCCTGAGAAGGGCCTTTTGGTTGGCCCTGAGAAGGGCCTTTCGGTTGGCCCTGAGAAGGGCCTTTTGGTTGGCCCTGAGAAGGGCCTTTTGGTTGGCCCTGAGAAGGGCCGTTTGGTTGGCCCTGAGAAGGGCCTTTTACGAACTTCCCGAAGGAGTCACGCGCCTGTTTAAAAGGCATTCCGGCTTTGTCAGATGACGGCGAAGACATTGACGGCACAGTGCACTTTAGCCGAGCCCAGTCTGCCACTCCGTTACGGTGGTCAGAACTGGGTCGTTTCCAGGGAACACGACGAGGACGTAAGCACTGTGGGGGGTTCCCCAACCTAACCTAACCTAACCTAACCTAACCTAACCTAACCTAACCTAACCTAACCTAACCTAACCTAACCTTTTTTTTTTTTTTTTTTTTTTTTTGACCCAGGGAAATCCTTTTACGGATTCGACACCAGCTCCTGGGGGGAGGAGGCTTGTGGATATGTGGGACTCGCCGACTCTGTCGGAATACCCACTAAAACCCTGGGGTGCCCCTTCACTTCCGCGTTCTGTCCAGGGACGCGGGTCCGTTGTCACACGCTGCCGTATCCCTGTTCGCGGTAGCCGCCACCCGCGGGCGCAGCACCATCCCTTCCGTCTTCCGACGGGTACTTCCTGCCTCAGCGACACCAGGCACCCAGTGCGCCGACCGTCCTGGGGATCGTTGGTATGCAGGCGACGAATCCCCCATTCGTCACCAGCCGATCCCATCACCGACGTCCCGGACCCGGGGCACTAGGCCCCTGGTCAACAGACATCGGTGTTGCCTTCGCCTTCGCCTTCGCCTTTGCAGGGCGGGCCGGAGTCGAAGCGGCCATACGGTCCGCCCTCGCTCCGTCTCCCACCCATCGCGCCGGCTTAGGCTTGAGGGCATTGCAGCCCTTCCCTCCCATCCGGTGGGCGGCGTCTTTGTCCGCTGCAGCGCAAAGCATGCAGTGAACCGCCGCAGTACACTCACTGGCCAGGTGGCCAGGCTGACCGCAGCGATAACAAAGACCGCTGCGATCAACCTGGTTCGGGCATTTCGCCCGCACGTGGCCTTCCTCCATGCACTTGAAGCACACGAAGGGCTTGCGGTCGAGTAGGCGGACTCTTGCAGAGCACCAACCTATGACCAGTCTGCCCCCCAGTGCTACCTCCTTGGCGGCGGCGATCGGGCATCGCAGCCACATCGAGCCGACTCCGATAAGATTAGTACGCACTTCGCTGTACCTTATGGAGTCGACCGAGCATCCGCCGACCCGCGCAACCGCCTCCGCTACCTCGTCCGACAAAACGGAGTCGTCAAGGCCTGAAATGCGCATTTCTGCGCACTTCGTTGGCCGGTGAATCCGGACGAACTCCGCCGGGAGAACCTCCCTTAATTTCTCCGCCAGTAAGTCGGCCTTCGGTCCATTGTCAGCGCAAGAGACCTCTAGCATACGGGTGCCGGCAACCGAAGCTCGGAAGTCGACATGCGGTATGCCGAGGTCCGGCAGCTGTATGGATGACCTGGCCTTTTGGAGCATGTCGTAATAGGTCACCCCCTTCTCTTCAGCACCTGGCTTCAGAGTGAGGACGACCGCAGACGACCGTGGCGGGCGGAGCTTCACCGCCGGGTTCCTGGTCTGCGGGGCTTTCTGCACCGCACCAGACCCGTTGGTTCGGCCCCGCTTCGCCACGTTGCTCCAACTCTCCGTCATTGCCTTGGGCGCTGGTGGTAACGCCCTTGGCTCCTTCTGTGCTGGCTTAGCTGGACCAGCTCCGTCCTTCTTCCCTCGTTTCTTCTTCCCTTTCGCCTCGCCGACTGCCGGCACAGAGGCAGGGGCCGCAGCTTTCGCTGCCTGAGCCTGCCTCTTGTCCGCTGCCAGTGGGGGCCGGGAACGTTTCTCCGGGGGAAGTCTTTGTTCCAGCGCTTCAAGACGAGCGTTCACCATGGTCCCCACCTTGACCATGATGTCTCGCTCGAACTCGTCGCCGTCCTTTGCCGGTGGGGCGTTTTTGCGGATCGCTCCGCTTCCACGCCCGGGCGGTGAGGCAGGGCGAGTCGGCTCAACCTCCGCACTCTCGCGAGCGCCTGTGGGAGCCAGGCTCTGCCTCTGCGCCTTTCTCAGCTCCTCCATGTCAAGCTTCATCTGAGCGACCTCCTTACGGAGATCGCCCACTTCCGCTTTCAGCCGAGCGTTGTCGGCCTGGAGAAGCTGAGTTTCTTCGGTCACGGAGTGTGATGACAACTCCAAGACCGCGTCCTTGATCGAAGCCGCCGCATCCTTAAGACTCCGGACTAAGGTCCCCTTAAGGTTCGACGACTTCGTCGCTACCTCCGTGATAACGGTGAGGCTGTCTGCGACAGCACCCACCAGCTCGCTGCTCGACCTAGGTCTAGGATCGCTCCCAGACATCGCCGAGATGCGAGCGTGCCTCCTCTGTTTCTCCTCGCGGACAAACGACGTTAGGTCCGCCTCGGCCTGAAGGCGGAGTTCTTCACGCTTGAGTGCGTTCAACTCCGCCTTCGCCTTGGCGAGCCCGACGTACTGGCCCGTCGTAGGAGGGCGTCCTCGTCCTCTCCTAGCTGACGGTGGTCTGCTGCTCTGCTCCTCGTCGGAAGCGGAATCGGAGCAAGCACCACTGCTGCTAGGGTTCCTCCGTTTGAGTCCAGCTCTCGAATCGAGTGACTCAATGCTCATGGTGGAGCCGGCTGTGGACTCGACATCGTCCGAATCCAGAGCCGGCTTCGCCTTCGCTTTCGCAAACCTTCCTTTTTGGTCCCTTAAGGGAACCTCGACGATCTTCACATTACTACAAGATTTTTCATGGCGATTTTTGCCCCCCCCAGAATACAAGGGGCAGCCTCCCGTAGGAGGGTCGGAGTGTCCGTCTCCGGCTTTACCGACCTGGGGTAGTTTATACGTTCTATTTAAATCTGCCATTTTTGGGTTGCCGGCTTTAAGGCAGCCGGCGGCCTACAGGGACAACACAAGACGTAAAACACTAGACAATAACAAACAAAAGGGACAACACAAAACGAAACACAAAAGCACATAAACAAAAATCTGGCTTCCACCAGACAGCCCGACAGGATGGCCGGATTGACCCTCCCTGCCGCGCCGTGGGCCTTGAAGGCCCACCATCCCCCGACCCGAAGGTCCACTGCAGCCAAGGCCGCTCCATCCCATAGTGCCCGACGGGGTGGCCGAGTTGACCCTCCCCGCCGCGCCGCGTGCCTTGAAGGCTCGCCATCCCTCGGCCCGAAGGCCCTCCGGACGATATCTCATCGTCCCTCCCCGCCCCATCTGCTGCCCCTATGCCATGACATAGGGATCGCAGAAGGGCCCCGCCAGGAATTTAGCCAACGACTAACAAGATCCCCGAAGGAAAGTCATTAGCCGTTGCCCAGGGTGCACCGGTCCAAGTGCTGCCCTTCCCCCCGGATGCAAGCATCCATAAGGGACTGGCAACACTCAGGGCAAACGTGGAGGTATCCTGGCCCGCACCCCAACCTAACCTAACCTTTTTTTTTTTTTTTTTTTTTAGCCTGGTAAAAATACTTTATGTATTCCACCAACCGCGGGGGCAGCTGGTGGATATGTGGGACTCTCCGCTGATGGGACGGCCTACCCACTAAAAATCCAGGGTGTTCCTTCCCGCGCTATTTGCTGAGGCCACGGGTTCACTTGCGCATTCTACTCGCAGCCCCAGCAGCGCATAGCCGCAACCGGCACCATCCGCATCGTCTCATGACGGGGACTTCTCAGATCGGCGCACCGGAACACACCAGCACGCCGTCCATCCATGGGATCTTGTGTGCAGGTAAAGAACCCCCCGGTTCATCACCCGCAGATCCGTTCACCGACATCCCGGACCCGGGGCGCTGGGCCCAGGGTCAACGGACATCGGCGCGTCCTTATCCCTTGCCTTAGCAGGGCGGGCTGGAGTCGAAGCGGCCTTACGGTCCGCCCTCGCTTTGCCCCTCCTCCGCTTCGGCTTGGGTTTAAGGGCCTCGCAGCCCACTGCTCCCATCCGGTGATCGGCCTTGAGGTTCTTCGCCGCACACAAAATACAGTGTGCAGCAGCCGAACACTCCGAGGCCACGTGGCCAGGCTTTCCGCAGCGATAACAAAGATCGCTGCGGTCGACCTGGGATGGGCATTTCTGCCGCACGTGTCCTCTCTCCAAGCAGCGGTAGCAGACGAAGGGTTTCGGCTCTAGCAGGTGAACTTTCAATGAGCTCCAACCTACGACCAGCCTACCTTTGCCTGCCACCAACTTGGCGGCCTCAACCGGGCACCTCACCCACATCGTACCGAGCCCGATAAAATTAGAGCGAACTTCGCTGTATTTCATCGAGTCGGCCGAGCAACCACCAACTCGTGCGACCTCAGCCGCGACCTCATCTGAAGAGAGGGAGTCGTCGAGGCCGGAAATGCGCATTTCTGCGCACTTTCTCGGCCGGGAGATCCTGACGAACCCAGCTGGGAGAACCTCCCTCAACTTCGTCACCAAACGATCCGCCATTGGGCCAGCGTCCGCTCCCGGGATCTCGAACATACGAGCACCCGCCGCCGAAATTCGGAGGCGGATGCTCGGTATGCCCAAGTCCCGAAGGTCTACTTGCGCCCTAGCCCTGGTGATCATGTCGTGATAGTTCACCCCCTTCTCCACAGCCAGAGGCTGCAGATTGAGGGCGACCACCGACGACCGTGGCGGACGCAGCATTGCCGCCGGAGTTCTGGTCTGCGGTGCACGTTGCACCGCACCAGCCCCGTTGGTTTTGCCGCGCTTCGCCACGCTGCTCCAGGACTCCGTCATGGCCTTGGGTGCTGGTGGGAGCACCCGAGGCTCCTTCTGTGTTGGTGGTGGTGGACCACCCTTCTTCCTTCCCTTTCCCTTGGTCTCCCCGACTGCCGGCTTAGAAGCAGGTGCCGTGGCTTTGGCCGCCTGAACCTGCCTCTTGTCCGCTGCAAGTGGGGGACGGGAAGGCTTCTCGGGTGGAAGCCTTTTCTCCAGCGCTTCGAGCCGAGCATTCACCATGGTCCCCACCTTGACCATGATGTCCCGCTCAAACTCTCCACCATCCTGTATCACCGGTGAGGCGCGGCGACGGATCGCTCCGCCTTCGCGCCTGGGTGGCGGGGAAGGGCAGGGTGGCTCAACCTCCGTACTCTTGCGAGTGCCAGAGGGAGCCGGGTTCTGCTGCCCTTGCGCCTTCCTGAGCTCCTCCACATCCAGCTTCATCTGGGCCATCTCCTTGCGGAGATCGCCCACTTCCGCCTTCAGCCGAGCATTGTCGGCCTGGAGGAGCTTCGTCTCGTCAGACACGGAGTGGATAGCCAGCTCCGTGACTGCCTCCTTGATGGAGGCCGCCGCATCCTTAAGGTATCGGACAAAGGTCCCCTTAAGGTTCGACGACCTCGTCGCCACCTCAGTGATTATGGTGAGGCCGCCCTCCACAGCACTCACCAGCTCAGCGTTCGACCTGGGAAGGGGATCGCTCCCACTCCCTGGCGTCACGCGAGCTATCCGCTTCTCGCGGTCCTCTCTTACCAAGTTCGCCAGGTCCTCTTCGGCTTGCAAGCGGCGTTCTTCACGCTTTGCAGCGATCAACTCCGCTTTCGCCCTAGAGACCCCGACGAACTCGCAGGTCCTTGGAGGGGGACCTCTTCCTCGCCTAGCCTGCGGCTCGTACCGGCTCAGCTCCCGATCGGAAGCGCACTCGGAGCCCGAGTCGCGGCCAGATATTCGCCTCTTCCGCCCTACTCCAACAGAATCAAGGCTCATGTTGGAGCCCGCTGAGCATGACTCGATGTCGTCTGAGTCGGTGGGCGGCTTCGCCCTTATAAACCTCCCTTTCTCGTCCCTCATGGGACCAACTTGTTTTTTATTTAGGCAGTCTTTGCCCCCCCCAGAATACGAGGGGCAGCCTCCCTTAGGAGGGTCGGATTCTCCACCGACATTATCGGTGGTACCTACCTGGGGTACTAAATTTCTATTTAGACTTGCCATGACGGGTTTGTCGGCTTACAGGCCCGACGGCCGAGGACAACACAAACACAAAACACTCACAATCACAAACACATGGGACATCACAAGACACAGACAAAAACACAAAATTCTGGTTTCCACCAGTTGCCCGACGGGGTGGCCGAGTTGACCCTCCCCGCCGCGCCGCAAGCCTTGCAGGCCTGCCATACACCGGCCCGAAGGCCCTCTGCAGACAAAGCTGCTCCGCCAGCTGCCCGACAGGGTGGCCGAGTTGACCCTCCCTGCCGCGCGCTGCGTGCCATGAAAGCACTCCATCCCACGACCCGCACCACCGCTACCCAGACTATCCAGGGCGCCGGCGCGAGTCCACGCATGGTCGCCAGTTGCGACTGTACGCTCCCCGCCTCTCTGCTGCGCCTTATGCCGAGACATAAGGATCGCAGAGAGGCCCCACCAGGAATTTCGCCAACGACTAACAAGAACCCCGAAGGGAAGTTATTAGCCGTTGCCCAGGGTGCACCGGTCCAAGTGCTGCCCTTCCCCCCGGATGCAAGCATCCATAAGGGACTGGCAACACTCGAGGCAAACGTGGAGGTCAACCTAACCTAACCTAACCTAACCTAACCTAACCTAACCTAACCTAACCTAACCTAACCTAACCTAACCTAACCTAACCTAACCTAACCTAACCTTTTAACCCAAAATTTTCAAAGTGAAAAAGTGTTACGCCGCGTGATTAAGATCGGTGACCCCCCCCTTTTTTGGGGTCATCTGATCGGCCTCATCGAGCTGCACCTTTTGGTGCCCTTTTTGGATTTTTCCCGCGGACATACGCGGAAAAATCACGAAAAAACTGAAAACCACGTGGCGGCATGGTCGGTGTTCTGCAACAGTGACACAAGAACTGACCACATCACTGGATGAAGGACAAGAAGGCGACAAGAAAACCGTTTTCGGATCTCAGAAAAGATAAGTAGTTAAGTAGTTATAAAGAAACAAATTTATTTTCAGTTAGACCCTTTTTGTAAATTTAAAAAATTTAAAATTATCAGCGGTGACATATGCGCGTTTTTGGCCTTTCCTGTAGCTAAATTTTTTTGGAATTTAATAGTGGCAAAAGTAGATTTTTTGACCAGATAGTTTTTAAGATATTTTTAAGTAGGTCAAATATTCGACCGCAAAAAACTTGGTGCTCAATTATCTCGGAAACGGTAGGAGATAGGGCATTTTTGAGCAAACCCTGTGTATGGGATATAAATATCCCATACGCGTCTTGTTGCCTTGCCGCGCAGAACATAAATCCATCAAAAAATCTTCAAAGTCAAATTTCAAAATTTCTAAACTTTTGGATTTAGTAAATTAGTTTATTGCAGATATCTCGGAAACGGTGCCTTTTAGACACTTTTTGACAAAAATCTTATTCCTATACCGTAGGTATAGGAATAAGGTTTGTTCCTTGTTAAGGGGTACGACTCCCCCCCCTACTTTCCCTTTTTCCCCCCTTTTAGTATATTAAGATTTTCGAACTGCCCTATCTCCACGAAGGAGCTCGTTATCGGATCGCAGTCTCCAAAATTGGACAGTGCACCTATAGTGCACTCATTGTATAACCACTGACTCTACGTAGAGTCAGTTAAAGTAGACAAGGTAGAAAACTGTTGGTGCAATTTCGATAGCATAAGTTATATTTCGTACCTTTCCGACCAAAATACGGGGCATTAGCCCAACAGGACTAAAAATCGAGAGGCTCTATACCTAGAGCATAACATCTGGGAAGAATAAAAATCGGTACTTACCTCGCTTGACGACGCCGAAGCTGCACACCAGTACCTGCAACAAAAGAAAAAGATTAATCAGTGACAAATAACTTGTGTTGTTTTATTTTACCCTTTACATTAACATTGTGCTGTTTTTTGTTTTAGTGTTGATTTTGTTTACCTTTACTTTTACAACTTTTACAAACTTATTTTATATTTAACTTGTATTTGACCGCGAGCAATACCCAAAGAAAAGATGTTTGGTTATCACACACCACGTAAACCGCAAAAAGCATCTGGCCAGGAGCCTCAGAAAATGGAGGAAGAAATTCCGCAAAGTGAAGCAGGGCCCTCTACAAGTGAAGGAGGAACGCTCAGCCAAACTAGTGTTAGACGAAGCATTGGCGAGTGGGAATCTAGTCGACCAATCACGCGGACAAGGCCCACTCCACCGACAAAAACACCAGTGGTAGAGCCCCCAAAACCAAAACCGGCTGCAGGACGTGTGGCTTTTCAGGAGGCATCAGGAGACCCATCCAAACAAAAGAGTTTGGATCGGGTAGCAGAAGCAAGAGCCTGCGTCACCAAGGCCAAACTCCACCTGAGCAACTCCAAGAACCTAAAAACGGAGATTAAAGCCGAAGTAAATCAGGCAATAGACCGCTTATTTCAGTTGGTGAAAGAAGTGGACTCGGTGAAGGGGCGATCTACCAAACCCACAATAGAGCCAGGAAAAGAAATAGAGGCCAATGTAACGTTTACCAAAAACAAAACCAGTGACAGCAAATTAGCAACAAAAATTGATGAGCACATACAACTGCTGAAAGAAAATAACGAAAAGCTGGAACAATTGAAGGAAACAATAGAGAAGAAGACTTATGCCAGTGCAGTGGCAGCACAACCCAGGAGTCAGCTCCCTGAGCATACGGCGCTGCACTCCGTAGTTGTCACGGCAAAAGACGAGACTGAAACGGGCGAGGAAGTTCTCAGCAAAATTAGGAGGGCTGTAAATGCGAAAGAGGGAGGTGTGGTTGTAGAAAAAATAAGGAAGGCGAAAGACAGGAAAGTGATTGTTGGATGTAGGACAGAAGAGGAGAGGCAAAAAGTCAAGGACAGGATCAGTAAGGCAGGCGAGCTAAATGTGGAGGAAATAAAGAACAAGGACCCTCTGGTGATTCTCAGGGATGTATTGCAATACAACAGTGATGAGGAGGTGCTGCGAGCCCTGAGAAATCAAAACCAAGGGATATTCAAAAATCTGGATAAGGGCGAAGATAGAATCAATCTTGCCTACAAGAAACAGACGAGAAATCCCCACACTAGCCATGTTGTAATGAGGGTCTCCCCCACACTGTGGCAGCGTATGGTCGAGGCAGAGACGGTTCACGTGGATCTACAGCGTGTCAGAGTGGCAGATCAGTCACCACTGGTCCAATGCTCAATGTGCCTCGGCTATGGACATGGCCGGCGTTTCTGTAAAGAAACGCTGGAAAAGTGCAGTCACTGTGGAGGCCCCCATATGAAGTCACAGTGTGCAGATTGGCTCGCTGCAAACCCCCCGTCATGTATTAATTGTTTCCGTGCTAAACTGGATAGTAAAGTAGACCACAATGCATTTAGTCAAGAGTGCCCGATCAGGAGGAAATGGGAGGCTTTAGCGAGAGCCACCATAGCCTATTGCTAAGGGCGTTCCAGGCGTACAAATACAGTCAGTAAGAACGAGGCCATATGTCGCAGCCCAAGCAAACTTGCAACGCAAAGAGCTAGCAACAAAGGAATTGCTGCTTGCGGCCAGCGAAAAGAAGATAGCATTCGCATTGCTCCAGGAGCCATATGTGGGGGGAATAGGTAGAATGCGAGACTACAACGGGGTCAGAATTTTCCAAAGCACCAATCAGGATGACGGAACCACGAAAGCTGCAATTGCAGTCTTCGACGAAGACGTGGACGTTATCCAATTTCCGGAGTACACCACGCCTAACATCGTGGTGGTCAAATTGAGAACAACTGCTTGGGAAATTGTAGTGGTCTCCTTCTACTTTGAACCTGATCCTAAACCCATACAGCCATACTTGGAGCAACTTAAGCGAATAGAGCAAAAGTTTAGTCGAAAGCTGATAGTAGGTGGAGACGCAAACGCAAAGAGCGCATGGTGGGGTAGCACTCGAGTGGACGATCGAGGAGAAGAGATGGCTGGAATGCTCGAAGACATGGGCTTGCAGGTGCTCAACAATGGAAACACGCCGACATTTTTCACAGTACGAGGAAACAAGACGTACTCTAGCTTTGTTGACCTAACAGCATGCACATCGGATATTCTCAATCTAATAGGAAGTTGGAGAGTTGATGAACGTATGACGAGCTCTGACCACAACACCATAATTTTCGAAATTAATACCACCAGAGCAAAAGGTATAAACATTAAACGCACCACACGAAAATATAACAGTAAAAAAGCAAACTGGGGCCTTTTTCATGAGAAAATGGCCCAGTTGCTAGAAGAAAACCAAATAAATAAAATAGAAATATCTAAAATAAATCATAAACAACAGTTAGAGCAGTTAACACTACAATACGTAAATTCAATCATAAAGTCTTGTAACGAAAGTATCCCTGAAAAGAAAAACAATACTGTACTTACCTTTCCATGGTGGACAGAAGAGCTCGTTAAACTTCAGCAGGACGTCCTCACCAAAAAACGTAGAATCCGATGTGCAGCGCCAGTCCGAAGAGAAAAGGTCATCCAAGAGTACCTGCAAGCAAAAGAAACATATGAATTAGAAGCGGTAAAAGGTCAGATTGAGAGCTGGAAGGGATTTTGTGGGAAACAAGAAAAGGAAGGGCTATGGGAAGGCATTTACCGGGTAATTAGGAGAACGGAGAGAAGACAGGAAGATCTGCCACTAGTGAAAGATGGAAGGGTGCTGAACCCAAATGAGTCAGCCAGAATATTGGTCGAGACATTTTACCCTGAAGACAACAAGGCTAGCGACAATGAAGACCATACACGCATTAGGGCTGAAGCTGAAAAAGTAAACCAGTTGGGACATGATGAAGCCCATGACCCACTGTTTACTCTAGAGGAATTAAAAGCCGCAGTGAAGAGCTTCAACCCGAAAAAGGCCCCAGGGTCAGACGGTCTAACGGCTGACATCTGCCAGCGAGCCATAAACCACGATCCGGAAGTTTACCTATCACTGGCAAACAAGTGTCTAGAGCTGAGCCATTTCCCAATCATCTGGAAGGAGGCGACCGTAGTAGCTCTTAGGAAACCAGGCAAAGAGAAATATACAGAGCCGAAATCCTATAGACCGATCGGACTCTTGCCAGTGATGGGTAAAATTCTGGAAAAGATGCTCATAGGTAGAGTAAAATGGCACATACTCCCAAATTTGAGCCCCCGGCAATTTGGATTCATGCCACAAAGGAGCACGGAAGACTCCCTCTATGTCCTGTTAGAACATATTCGTGAAAAACTTAACCAGAAAAAGATAGTCACAATGGTATCACTAGACATAGAGGGAGCCTTCGACAGTGCATGGTGGCCTGCAATAAGGGTTCGTCTTGCCGAAGAGAAGTGCCCTGTGAACTTGAGGAGGTTATTGGATAGCTATCTTCAAGATCGATCAGTGAGACTAAGGTATGCCGGTGAAGAAGTCTGCAAAGAAACGAACAAAGGATGCGTTCAGGGATCAATTGGAGGCCCGATCCTTTGGAACTTACTTTTGGACCCTCTGCTCAAAGGGCTAAACCAAAGAGGAGACTACTGCCAGGCTTTTGCGGACGACGTTGTTTTGGTATTCGATGGGGACACAGCTGCGGAGGTCCAACGTCAGGCAAGTGTCGCTCTCGCCTATGTGCGGGAGTGGGGTGTTAAAAATAAGTTAAAGTTTGCTCCGCACAAAACGTACGCGATGTTGCTCACGAAAAAGCTTAAGTATGATACCCCACGCCTGGACATGGGCGGGATCGGCATTAGCATGGCGAAGGAGATTAAGATCTTGGGCCTGACCATAGATGAAAAACTCACCTTTAACAGTCATGTGGGTAACGTCTGTAGGAAGGCCCTAAGCTTTTACAAACAGCTGGCCAAAACAGCCCGGTTGAGCTGGGGTCTCCATCCTGAAATTATAAGGACAATCTATATAGCAGTGGTGGAGCCAATCATTATGTATGCCGCGGGTGTATGGGCGCCAGCGACAAATAAACTGTGTGTACAGAAACAGTTAAATGCAGTACAGCGCGGGTTTGCACAAAAATTGTGTAAAGCATACCGAACTGTTTCCCTGAACTCAGCATTGGTATTGGCTGGGATACTTCCTCTCGACCTCCGGGTACAGGAAGCAGCCGCACTGTACAAGGCAAAGAGAGGAGTCCCTCAGCATATGCTGGGAGACAGGGAAGTGGAACATATGGAACTGTATACCAACACCCCTCATCCAGCACAGCATATCGGCCTGGAGTTCCTTAGCCTGGTAGACCAAGATCAGGTGCACGCGCACAACAACCAGCAAGTGCGAATTTATACGGACGGCAGCAAAATCGAAGGTAAGGTCGGAGCAGCATTGTCTCTGTGGAGCAATGACGCCGAGACCAACCACCGGAAATTGAAACTGCCGTCCTACTGTACGGTCTATCAAGCCGAACTACTGGCCATATGTGTTGCGACCAGAGAGATACTTAAAAGCCCAAAAACAACCTTCGGCATATATAGTGATTCGCGCTCCGCACTTGAGACAATTACCAACAATGGAACGATGCATCCCCTGGCAGTGGAAACCCGACGGAACATTAAAACCATAAGAGCCCAAAATAAGGAAATAACGCTGTTCTGGATCAAGGCCCATGCAGGACTCGAAGGGAACGAGCGCGCTGATGAGCTTGCGAAGGATGCAGCATTAAAGATTAAAAGAAAACCGGATTACGACCAATGTCCGGTCTCATTTGTCAGGCGACAAATCCGCATTGACTCGCTTGACAAATGGAATCGGAGATACAAGTCAGGTGAAACAGCCGGGGCAACAAAATTATTCTTCCCGGATGCTGTGCAAGCCTATAAGTTAGTGCGTACGATCGAGCCCACAGGTGTGCTCACCCAGATGATCACCGGGCATGGTGGGTTCTCTGAATACTTAAATCGGTTTAAGTGTAAGGATGACCCATCATGCCCGTGTGAACCCGGCGTTAATGAAACGGCAGCGCATGTCCTAATTGACTGCCCAATATACGGTCGAGAAAGGTACGAAATAGAACAGAAACTAGGGATAGTATTAAAACGAGAGCATGTAAACGAGATAATTGTTGATAATGTACTTAGGAGTAGTTTCATAGAATATTGTGTAAAAATAGGAAATAAGGTAATAGCAAGAAATAAAACTAGATAAATAAGTTATATGTAATATATATACTAAGTTATATATTATTAGCATATATGCAAAACAGGCATTAACAACTCATGTAAACTAGAAATAAGTATGTAATAGATTAAGAAAATAAATAACAATAAAGTAGTATGCGTAGAACCCTAGACCGTAATGGAAATAAGAATGTATATGGTAGAAATAGAACTAAGATTAATAAAGACTGTATATGTAGAATAAAACCCTAGATCCCAAAAACAAGGAAGTGTAATCTGATCACTTTCGTGTAGCAATAAGAATAGTAGAGATTAAATGGAAAGAACCCGAAATCCCAATCCCAAATAAAGTAGAAATTAGCAAATAGAAAAACAAAGACTCTGACCAGTGTCAGGGGAATTAGCTCGCGGGCCGGGCCTCAGCGCCCGGACAGGAAAAAAAAAAAAAAAAAAAAAAAAAAAAAAAAAAACCTAACCTAACCTAACCTAACCTTTTTTTTTTTTTTTTTTTTTTTTGGGGGGGGGAAATGCCCTCGCACTTCCCTGCCACCACGGGGGTGATGGCAGGGGGTATGTGGGACTCGAACCCACTAAAACCCCCCCGTGATCCGTCCGCCGCCGGGACGGGACGAGATAGGGTCGCGCTGGCATTCACTATCTCGCCCCAGCGGTAGGCCCTTCCGGGCCTCTGCGCCAGTGGGTGGGTAACCTTTCACCTCAGTTACCCACCAGACGTGTGGGACCGTGTGAGCGCAGCGGAGAGTCCCCCGACCCTCCGCCGCCGGCCCCACTACGGAGGACGAAGAAGGCGCCCGAAGCGCCTCCTCCGTCCCCCTCTCCGTCTGCGCCGGAGGGGGTCAGAGTTGGCATCGTCCTCTCTGACCCGCTCCGCAGCCTCCTTTTGCGACATCACCACCTCGCAAAAGGAGACCGTAGCCTGCCACGCTCTCTCGCTGTCGAGCATGGCGTTCACCACGCTCGGCAACGAGAGATCCCGGCCAACGACCGCTGAAAGTGTGCGCCGCTCAGACTCCCAAGCAGCGCACACCTCCAGCGTGTGGGGCGCCGTATCTTCCGGCGCCCCACATTCGTGGCAGGCTGGGGTCGCCTCCCGTCTCGCGATCTGGTGCAGGTACTTTCCGAAACATCCGTGTCCGGAAAGCACCTGCACCAATCGGAAGGTCAGCGACCCGAATGGCCGCCGCACCCACTCCCGGAGGACCGGGCGGATGGCCTCCACCGTCCTCTGCCCAGGTACCGGTGGAGCCAGGTCCTCCGTCCACCGCCGCAACAGGGCGGCCCGCGCCTGCCTCCGCAGGCGCCTGACCTCCTCCCACGCTGGGGGCTCTCCACGGGACCTCCTCGCCGCCACAAAGTGGTAAACTTCGGCGAGGGTTTCCGCTTCGAGCTCCCAGGGGGGATCACCGGCCAGCACGCACGCCGCCGTCCAGGACACCGTCCGGTATCCGCGGATCGCCCTCGTCGCAATGACCCGCTGCGGACGTCGCAGCAGGGCCTTGTTATTGCGACCGAGGGCGTCCACCCAGACCGGTGCCCCGTACATGGCCATACTCCGGATAACTCCGGAGTATAGCCGACGGCACGTGGCGTTCGGGCCACCCACGTTGGGCAGCAGCCTCCCCAGTGCGGCAGCCGCACCCAGGACTCTTGGGGCCAGTTGGGTAAAATGGGCCCCAAAAGTCCACCTCCCGTCCAGGATGAGACCCAGATATTTCATCTGGGTCCCAACCGGGACCGGGATCCCATCCAGGAGTACCCGAGTCCCTGGAGGGGGTCCCCCCCGAGGCCCGTGGAACAACAGGGCCTCAGTCTTGGAGAGGGCAACCTCCAGTCCCAGGGAGCGAATGCGGTCGACCACGAGGGTTGTACCCACCGTGGCCAGCCGCACCGTCTCCCTGAGGTCCCTCCCCTTGACTACGACCAGGGTGTCGTCCGCGTAGCACGCAACCTGCATATTTGCAGGAAGCGTGCCACGCAGCACCCAGTCGTAGCCAATGTTCCACAGAAGCGGTCCCAAGACCGACCCCTGTGGAACCCCGCAGGAGACGCGACGGTGCCTCAAACCGTCACGCCCTTCCACCAGGACCTCGCGGTCCTGGAGGTAATCAGCCAACAGCCTCCGCAGATACAGGGGCACTCCGTGATAACGGAGCGCCTCCTGTATCGTTCCATGCGGAAGGCTGTTGAAGGCGTTGGCTATGTCAAGCGACACAGCCAACGCCTTTTCCCCTCCACCGACCGCATCCTGCGTCCACCTCTTGAGCCAGAGCAGGGCGTCTATAGTAGACCGCCCTGCTCTGAACCCATACTGGGCCTCCGACAGCCCAGGCCCAGTACCCTCCAGGTGCCGGATGACACGAGAAGCTACTACACGCTCTAGCAGCTTCCCCGTGTCATCCAGCAAGACGATGGGCCTGTATGCGGAAGAAGAGTCGATAGGACGACCCTCCTTCCGCAACAGGCACAATCGGCCATCCTTCCACAGCTTCGGGAACCGTCCAGACGTAAGGCATGCGTCGAACAGTTCCCGAAGCCGATCGCCCATCTCCCTCAGGGCGATGTCCTACCCCAAAACCTAACCTTTTTTTTTTTTTTTTTTTTTTGACCCAGGGAAATCCTTTTACGGATTCGACACCAGCTCCTGGGGGGAGGAGGCTTGTGGATATGTGGGACTCGCCGACTCTGTCGGAATACCCACTAAAACCCTGGGGTGCCCCTTCACTTCCGCGTTCTGTCCAGGGACGCGGGTCCGTTGTCACACGCTGCCGTATCCCTGTTCGCGGTAGCCGCCACCCGCGGGCGCAGCACCATCCCTTCCGTCTTCCGACGGGTACTTCCTGCCTCAGCGACACCAGGCACCCAGTGCGCCGACCGTCCTGGGGATCGTTGGTATGCAGGCGACGAATCCCCCATTCGTCACCAGCCGATCCCATCACCGACGTCCCGGACCCGGGGCACTAGGCCCCTGGTCAACAGACATCGGTGTTGCCTTCGCCTTCGCCTTCGCCTTTGCAGGGCGGGCCGGAGTCGAAGCGGCCATACGGTCCGCCCTCGCTCCGTCTCCCACCCATCGCGCCGGCTTAGGCTTGAGGGCATTGCAGCCCTTCCCTCCCATCCGGTGGGCGGCGTCTTTGTCCGCTGCAGCGCAAAGCATGCAGTGAACCGCCGCAGTACACTCACTGGCCAGGTGGCCAGGCTGACCGCAGCGATAACAAAGACCGCTGCGATCAACCTGGTTCGGGCATTTCGCCCGCACGTGGCCTTCCTCCATGCACTTGAAGCACACGAAGGGCTTGCGGTCGAGTAGGCGGACTCTTGCAGAGCACCAACCTATGACCAGTCTGCCCCCCAGTGCTACCTCCTTGGCGGCGGCGATCGGGCATCGCAGCCACATCGAGCCGACTCCGATAAGATTAGTACGCACTTCGCTGTACCTTATGGAGTCGACCGAGCATCCGCCGACCCGCGCAACCGCCTCCGCTACCTCGTCCGACAAAACGGAGTCGTCAAGGCCTGAAATGCGCATTTCTGCGCACTTCGTTGGCCGGTGAATCCGGACGAACTCCGCCGGGAGAACCTCCCTTAATTTCTCCGCCAGTAAGTCGGCCTTCGGTCCATTGTCAGCGCAAGAGACCTCTAGCATACGGGTGCCGGCAACCGAAGCTCGGAAGTCGACATGCGGTATGCCGAGGTCCGGCAGCTGTATGGATGACCTGGCCTTTTGGAGCATGTCGTAATAGGTCACCCCCTTCTCTTCAGCACCTGGCTTCAGAGTGAGGACGACCGCAGACGACCGTGGCGGGCGGAGCTTCACCGCCGGGTTCCTGGTCTGCGGGGCTTTCTGCACCGCACCAGACCCGTTGGTTCGGCCCCGCTTCGCCACGTTGCTCCAACTCTCCGTCATTGCCTTGGGCGCTGGTGGTAACGCCCTTGGCTCCTTCTGTGCTGGCTTAGCTGGACCAGCTCCGTCCTTCTTCCCTCGTTTCTTCTTCCCTTTCGCCTCGCCGACTGCCGGCACAGAGGCAGGGGCCGCAGCTTTCGCTGCCTGAGCCTGCCTCTTGTCCGCTGCCAGTGGGGGCCGGGAACGTTTCTCCGGGGGAAGTCTTTGTTCCAGCGCTTCAAGACGAGCGTTCACCATGGTCCCCACCTTGACCATGATGTCTCGCTCGAACTCGTCGCCGTCCTTTGCCGGTGGGGCGTTTTTGCGGATCGCTCCGCTTCCACGCCCGGGCGGTGAGGCAGGGCGAGTCGGCTCAACCTCCGCACTCTCGCGAGCGCCTGTGGGAGCCAGGCTCTGCCTCTGCGCCTTTCTCAGCTCCTCCATGTCAAGCTTCATCTGAGCGACCTCCTTACGGAGATCGCCCACTTCCGCTTTCAGCCGAGCGTTGTCGGCCTGGAGAAGCTGAGTTTCTTCGGTCACGGAGTGTGATGACAACTCCAAGACCGCGTCCTTGATCGAAGCCGCCGCATCCTTAAGACTCCGGACTAAGGTCCCCTTAAGGTTCGACGACTTCGTCGCTACCTCCGTGATAACGGTGAGGCTGTCTGCGACAGCACCCACCAGCTCGCTGCTCGACCTAGGTCTAGGATCGCTCCCAGACATCGCCGAGATGCGAGCGTGCCTCCTCTGTTTCTCCTCGCGGACAAACGACGTTAGGTCCGCCTCGGCCTGAAGGCGGAGTTCTTCACGCTTGAGTGCGTTCAACTCCGCCTTCGCCTTGGCGAGCCCGACGTACTGGCCCGTCGTAGGAGGGCGTCCTCGTCCTCTCCTAGCTGACGGTGGTCTGCTGCTCTGCTCCTCGTCGGAAGCGGAATCGGAGCAAGCACCACTGCTGCTAGGGTTCCTCCGTTTGAGTCCAGCTCTCGAATCGAGTGACTCAATGCTCATGGTGGAGCCGGCTGTGGACTCGACATCGTCCGAATCCAGAGCCGGCTTCGCCTTCGCTTTCGCAAACCTTCCTTTTTGGTCCCTTAAGGGAACCTCGACGATCTTCACATTACTACAAGATTTTTCATGGCGATTTTTGCCCCCCCCAGAATACAAGGGGCAGCCTCCCGTAGGAGGGTCGGAGTGTCCGTCTCCGGCTTTACCGACCTGGGGTAGTTTATACGTTCTATTTAAATCTGCCATTTTTGGGTTGCCGGCTTTAAGGCAGCCGGCGGCCTACAGGGACAACACAAGACGTAAAACACTAGACAATAACAAACAAAAGGGACAACACAAAACGAAACACAAAAGCACATAAACAAAAATCTGGCTTCCACCAGACAGCCCGACAGGATGGCCGGATTGACCCTCCCTGCCGCGCCGTGGGCCTTGAAGGCCCACCATCCCCCGACCCGAAGGTCCACTGCAGCCAAGGCCGCTCCATCCCATAGTGCCCGACGGGGTGGCCGAGTTGACCCTCCCCGCCGCGCCGCGTGCCTTGAAGGCTCGCCATCCCTCGGCCCGAAGGCCCTCCGGACGATATCTCATCGTCCCTCCCCGCCCCATCTGCTGCCCCTATGCCATGACATAGGGATCGCAGAAGGGCCCCGCCAGGAATTTAGCCAACGACTAACAAGATCCCCGAAGGAAAGTCATTAGCCGTTGCCCAGGGTGCACCGGTCCAAGTGCTGCCCTTCCCCCCGGATGCAAGCATCCATAAGGGACTGGCAACACTCAGGGCAAACGTGGAGGTATCCTGGCCCGCACCCCACCCCAAAACCTTTTTTTTTTTTTTTTTTTTTTTTTTTGGGGGGGGGAAATGCCCTCGCACTTCCCTGCCACCACGGGGGTGATGGCAGGGGGTATGTGGGACTCGAACCCACTAAAACCCCCCCGTGATCCGTCCGCCGCCGGGACGGGACGAGATAGGGTCGCGCTGGCATTCACTATCTCGCCCCAGCGGTAGGCCCTTCCGGGCCTCTGCGCCAGTGGGTGGGTAACCTTTCACCTCAGTTACCCACCAGACGTGTGGGACCGTGTGAGCGCAGCGGAGAGTCCCCCGACCCTCCGCCGCCGGCCCCACTACGGAGGACGAAGAAGGCGCCCGAAGCGCCTCCTCCGTCCCCCTCTCCGTCTGCGCCGGAGGGGGTCAGAGTTGGCATCGTCCTCTCTGACCCGCTCCGCAGCCTCCTTTTGCGACATCACCACCTCGCAAAAGGAGACCGTAGCCTGCCACGCTCTCTCGCTGTCGAGCATGGCGTTCACCACGCTCGGCAACGAGAGATCCCGGCCAACGACCGCTGAAAGTGTGCGCCGCTCAGACTCCCAAGCAGCGCACACCTCCAGCGTGTGGGGCGCCGTATCTTCCGGCGCCCCACATTCGTGGCAGGCTGGGGTCGCCTCCCGTCTCGCAGGGCGCCGGCGCGAGTCCACGCATGGTCGCCAGTTGCGACTGTACGCTCCCCGCCTCTCTGCTGCGCCTTATGCCGAGACATAAGGATCGCAGAGAGGCCCCACCAGGAATTTCGCCAACGACTAACAAGATCCCCGAAGGAAAGTCATTAGCCGTTGCCCAGGGTGCACCGGTCCAAGTGCTGCCCTTCCCCCCGGATGCAAGCATCCATAAGGGACTGGCAACACTCAGGGCAAACGTGGAGGTATCCTGGCCCGCACCCCACCCCAAAACCTAACCTAACCTAACCTAACCTAACCTAACCCATTCGCGTTCCAACCGCGACCGTGAACGCCACGAAATAGAGTCAGTCCGCAGTTTAAATTTGCAATAAATTGGAAAATTTTGACCGACAAACCTGTGTGATACACCAAAAGTTGCGCAATCACCTGGCGCACCAAGTTGTGGAAAGTGTTTTTCAAGAGTGTTATTTTCCAAAGTGTTTTAGTGGAAAAAGTGTTTTTAGTGAAAATTTCATTCACAAAAAAGCAAACGCTGCTGGATTAAGATCGGTGACACCCCACTTTTTTGGAGTCACCTGATCGGCCTCAACAAGGCGCACCTTTTGGTGCCTCTTTTGGAATTTTCCCGCACCCCCCCGCGGAGATATTAAAGAAAGACCAAAAACCACGTGGCGGCGTGGTCGGTGTTCCAAGGTCAGCAGGGAGGAACAAAATACACCATCGAGAAGAGGACCAGGAAGCGGCCAAGAAGTCGTTTTCAGAACTAAGATAAGTTAAATAGTTACATAGTTATAGGGTAATAAAGTTTTAGTGCGGTTTTGGGCTTATTGCAAATAAATAAAAATCAAAATTTTCAGCGGTGACCTACCCTTATTTTTTGGTCAAGAGTAGGCAAAATTTTTTCGAAATTTTTAGTGGAAAAACAGGATTTTTAAATTCAAAGCGCTTGGTTTTAAAAATATTTTTGTAGTTTTACCAACCGCACATCGAAATTTGTAACCTTGTAATCAAAATATCTCAGGAACTAGAGGAGATAGCCAATTTTTGGCTTCGGCCTCCATATACCAATCATTACAAAATTGTATTTGAAATCTAAATATTTTAAGATTTTTCCCCCCCTCCTAACTCCAAAAATACCTTCCCCATACAAAAAGCAAAAGTTTAGAAATTAATTTGTAATAAAATAAAAAAAATCTTTTTTTTTTTTTTTCGTTCTTAATTAGTGAGTAATAAAACGTGCTTGTATAGGCTCCTACCCCCCCCCCCCCCCAAATTCCCTCCCCCCTCCTGAGTATATTTTGAAAAATTGACAAAAATTTTATTTTGCTATTTTATTTGATTGCGTCACTATTGTGTACTTATTACTATTGTGTGTATTGTGTGTTAATATTACTTTTTTTTTTTTTTTTTTTTTTTTTTTTTTTTTTTTTTTTTTTTTTTATTGCGTTTTGTGTACTCTTGTAGGATAAATTGACGAATATCAATCCTATTGGGTTGAGTCACTATTGTGACATTGTCTTTTGACAATATATTCATTATTACTTTTTATTTTTATTTTTATTTCTTATTTTATTTTTAAATTTGAACATTAGCAACAATATGCTCGGGATTCACACTCCCATCAAGAAGTCCAAAGTGACAAAGGAGGCCCCTCCAATGGACACAACATTCCCCCTAGTGGACCTCTCCGTGGAAGGCCAAAACGCCCCAAACCTGACAACACCACCACCATTGGAGAGGGCAGGTCCTTCTGCCTCGTATGGAGCGGCATTGAACGTACGGCGTAGCATTGGGGAGTGGGAGGCGGGGAAGCCCAAATCCCCCATCTCCAACCATAAGTCTCCTCTCAAAAAGGTAGCAACCATGGTGGCGGGCCCTTCGAGGGCAATACCTAAAACTGTACCCACACAGGAGGCACTTCGTAAACCAACGACGGAGGCCTCGGAAGGCTCGTCATCGCCAACCGCCACTTACGCCACCCGGTCGGCGGAGGCAAAGTCCTGTCTAGTGAAGGCTAAACTTCAGTTGAAAAACTCGAGGAACCTGAGGACCGACATCAAAGACAGTGTCACGCAGCAACTCGACCGCCTCTACCAACTTGTAAAGGAGGGAGAGGTGGAGAAGCCGGGTGGCGCAGGGTGGGGAAAGATCCAGGCGACCGAGACAGTACCGAATGCTGTTGTTCCCGGTGCTGCTTCCTTAACTAAGGACGGAAGGGAAAAGCTCATTCTCTCTCAGCTCTATGACTCCCTGGCTGAGCATAGCCGGCTGGTGAGGGAGAGTAATGTGAAGATGAGTGAGCTCAAAAAGGAGATGAACACGCAGAGGAGGGCCCTCCAGGATATGTCACCTGGAGGTATCGACAAACTTGTGGAGGAGATCCAGGAGTTGCGCCAAAAGACTGAGGAGACGGGTCGCAGAGTTTGCACCATGCAGGAGACCATCCCGTCCTATGCTGAAGTCCTCTCAAGACCAACGGGCGCAGCCCCACCTACAAACCTCCCCAAGCACTCCATCATTGTGTCCTCCGACATTGAGAGAGACACAAGTGATGAGGTCTTGGGAAAAGTGAGAGCTGCGCTCGAAGCTAAGACCAACGGCCTACAAGTGACCCGAGTCCAAAAGGTCAGGAATCAAAAGGTTGTCCTGAGCTGCGCCACAAAGGAGGAATTGAAGAAGGTGAGCGAGAAGATCACGGCCAAAAATAAAAATCTCACTGTGGAGGAGGCAAAAAACAAGGACCCGCTGATAATTATTAAAAACCTCCTCACCTTCAACAAGGACGATGAGATTGTGACGTCGCTCAGGACCCAAAACGCCAGCCTGCTGGGGGACCTGCGAGACGACGAGTTCAGAGCCATGGTGAGGTACAGGCGCAGAGCCAGGAACCCCCATGAGAACCACGTCGTCTTACAGGTCTCACCAAAGGTCTGGCAGAAGCTGACCTTGGCCGGGCGCATACACATCGACCTCCAGTACGTGACAGTCCATGATCAGAGCCCGCTCGTACAGTGCACGCGATGCCTGGGGTATGGGCACGGGCGCAGGCTCTGTAAGGAGGCGGCCGATTTGTGCAGTTATTGCGCCGGCCCGCACCTTCGGATGGACTGTCCATCGTACCAAGCGTGTGAGGCTCCAACCTGCCGCAACTGTACCATGGCCAAGTGTCATGAGACCAATCACAACGCGTTTGACGGTGAGTGCCCTATGCGTAAGAAGTGGGACGCCATAGCGAGGTCAAGTGTGGCGTATTGCTAAGGGCACCCCAGGGACTACAGATTTCTTAAGAACAGCCTCAGAACATAGATATAAAGGAATACAGGCTAACCTTCAGCGCAAACGGCTCGCCACAGACGAACTCTTCCTGGAAGCCCGATCGAGAGGTGTAAGTTTTGCGCTAGTACAGGAGCCTTACGTAGGGGCTGGAGAGGAGCTCAAGCGGTATAAGGGTACTCGCATCATCCAGTGCGAACGAAATAGGACGAAGCCAGTAAAGGCAGCAGTCGTCGTCTTCGACGATGACATCGAACTACTGAATGACCAAACCACCATAACCGAAAACATTGTCCTCACCACGCTTAAAACCGACAAATGGGTGATTACAGTGGTTTCGGTCTATTTCGAGGATAGCGTACCGCTTGAGCCTTATCTAGACCGGCTCAAGGAACTCCTGGACTCGGTGCGGACAGACAAAGTCCTGATCGGAGGCGATGTCAACGCATGGAACACATGGTGGGGGAGTGATGTGGAAAACGAGAGAGGCATGCTCTGTAAGGAGTTCCTGGACGAGGTGGACATGAATATCCTGAACTGTGGTGCTGACCCTACCTTCGACACTATTCGAGGGGGACGCCGTTACACCAGTAACGTGGATATAACGGTCTGTTCCTCGCGCTTACTGCGGCAAGTCACGGACTGGAGGGTTGATGCGACGGTAACCAGTTCAGACCACAACGCCATCACGTTCACCCTTCGTCTGGAAAAGCCTTCAGAGCCAAGAAAACGGGTGTCCACGCGTGTATACAGCACCCGAAAAGCGGACTGGAGTCGGTTCACTGAGGAAGTAAAAACATCATTAGAAGAAGACTGCATAAATTTAGAAAACGTAGAAAGATTAGAAACAAAAGAACACTTAGAGACATTAATTAGTAAATATATAAACAGCATACGGAAAGCATGTCAAAATTCACTACCGTTAATTAAAAATACTACAAAAAAAGATTACTTACCCTGGTGGACCGATGAACTGGAACGCTTGAAGGGTGCTACGATCACGATGAGACGCCGGATCCGTTGTGCAGCGCCTCGAAGACGGGATCACGTAGTGAGAGACTACCTGGAAGCAGTTCAAACGTTTGAGTTAGCAGCAGACAAGGCACAAACGGAAAGCTGGAAAGAGAACTGCACAAAACAGGACAAGGAGAGCATGTGGGATAGGGTATACAGGGTGATAAGAAGGAAGACAGGGAGGCATGACGATCAGCTATTAGAGGAAAACGGAACGGTACTGGGTCCGGAAAGATCGGTAGAATTGCTCGCAAACACATTTTTCCCGAATGACAATAGCAGTGTGGATAGTGGTATTCACAAAACTATTCGAAGAACGGCTGGTGCAATTTGCGAGGCAGTACCCGACGACCAGAATGACCCACCGTTCTCAATGGCCGAACTAAAAAGAACCCTCGATAGCTTCGATCCTAAGAAAGCCCCAGGACCGGATGGATTCACGGCGGATATCTGCTTGAGAGCAATACTCGCCGCGAAAGAAGTCTTCCTGGCAGTGCTCAACAAGTGCCTGTCCCTGTCCTGCTTCCCGTCACCCTGGAAGGAGGCAGCGGTCGTAGTGTTGCGGAAACCCGGGAAAAGCGATTACAGCCAGGCAAAGTCGTACCGACCGATTGGGCTATTGTCAGTTCTGGGGAAAGTCCTTGAAAAAATGATGGTAAGGAGGATCAGATGGCACTTATCACCAAAGTCTAACCCCAGACAGTACGGCTTTGTCCCACAGCGAAGTACCGAGGACGCACTATACGACCTAATGCAGAAAATCCAGGAGAACCTGCGGCAGAAAAAGCTCATGGTCATCGTGTCACTCGACATCGAGGGGGCGTTTGACAGTGCATGGTGGCCAGCTATCAAATGCCAGCTCATGAACATGAAATGTCCGCTGAACCTGAGAAGACTCGTGAGCCACTACTTGGAGGAGAGGAGAGTAGTGGTGAATTACACGGGCAAGTCTCTTAGCAAGACCACTGAGAAGGGCTGTATCCAGGGGTCAATAGGGGGACCCACGTTCTGGAACTTGCTGCTGAATCCGCTGCTGGACGACCTAGTCGCTCGAGGAGTACATGTACAGGCGTTCGCGGACGACGTTGTCCTGATGTTTTCCGGGAATTTAGCCATCAATATACAGGGCTAAGTCAACGACACCCTCGCGTATGTGCATGAATGGGGAATCAAAAGCAAACTTAGATTTGCGGCACACAAAACCCACGCAATGATAATTACCAATAAACTCAAGTTTGATACCCCAATTATGCACATGGGCGGGGTAGACATACCCGTCGTGGATGAAATAAAGCTGCTCGGCCTTACAATAGACAAAAAACTCACCTTTAACAAACACGTGGGAAATGTCTGTCGTAAGGCCGCTGACATCTACAAGCAGCTCGCGAAGACGGCGAAAATCGAATAGGGGCTGAACCCGGAGATCATCAGGGCAATCTACGTCGCGGTGATAGAGCCCATTGTCATGTACGCCTCGAGCGTGTGGGCACCAGCGGCGGATAAGATCATGGTGCAGAAACAGCTGA